>QLTV01002552.1:775861-815586 GCA_003457575.1 Thermophis baileyi | reverse complement strand
GGTGGGCCTGCTTCATCAATAAACCCACTTACTTTCTTTCCAGTCAGCCTCCATTTTATTTCCAGCGCCTTTCTCCCAGCTTGGAACAGGACCAGTTTTTTCTTCCTACAATTTACAACTGAGCAGGCCGCCTCCACCAGGTTCTTGGGCTTTTCCACAGTGATGTCTGCAGCTATTTAAAACCCCTCCTATTTGCTGGTTGTTCACAGCATATTCCTCTCAACAGCTGATTCCTTCCAATTCCCAGGTAATTTGGGGAAGTAAACAGTTGATTCTCCAAATCACTTTGTTAGAAGCACTCTAGCAAATTGACCTCATTTGCATAATTACAGAAAGGATGTAAAAACTTTCTGTACCTGATTAGGCAAAGTACTCTCATTTAGATGGAATGGGCTTTTTAAATTTAATGGGAGACGCCGGTGCTGTGACCCAAACAGGCCATTAAATTAAAATTTAATCGTATCAGTAAATCATTATTGCCTTTAACATCTGTATCTCTAAATGCCAGTGTCCTGGAAGTACAAGAAGTTAGGTCATTGCACTGTGGTGCTGCAGTGAATTCTTATACACATCTTGTTGGTCATTAGCAGAATAAAACACTGTTTTGGCCATCAATACAAGTTATTCCAATGTTGCTGGAAAGCAAACCATGTTGCAACCAAAGAAAGCTGTTAACGATTTCTTAATTGTAATAAAAGTATCAACACACACATTTTTGATTTGTCTAATACTCACTTTGCCTCCTCAATAGTTCATAACTATTGAAACGTTTTTGAAGTAAGGATTAAAAAAACAAAACCGGGCACGGAAGTAGTGCAAAACGTAGATCTTTGTACGCTTTGAAGAGTCCTGGATTCTTACCTGAATTCTACCTCAATGGGGGTTCAAGGCAAGGCAATAATACTGACCTAGAATAACAATGATCCAATATAACCTTCTCCAATTTTTGCTTTCCACAGGTCCAACTGGTGCACTGGGTTGAAGGCTAAATATATTAGATGTGTCTTGCTTTCACATGTGATCACTTAGCCGAACTGAAATCTAATTAATGCAAGTTCTAATGCACATCATTCAAGGCTTTTGATTTTGATTCAATTTATTCTCAATTTTGAGGTAGAGAAGATGCATGTTTTCTCCAAATATTCTGTATTTTCTCTCTCTCATCGAAGTCCGCCCACTAACTTTCCCCATAGAAAGACATGGAAACATTTCTGACACCTTTGATATGAAGTAGTTCCATTTTACAGGGTTAAGAACCTCAAAACTGTATCTAAAAATATTTCTGTAGCAGTGGAGCCTATGTTTAATGAGATGTAGGGATATGTAAAAGAATGGCTTTTGGACAGTTTAGGGCTGAACTAAGGGTTTGGTCTAAATATCAAAGCTTAGGAAGATTATTGGTGGTGAGAAGAGCCAATGGATGAAGGAAGTTCTTAGAACATTAGTGACTTCTGTCCCAAAGGTGCTTTTTCAAGAGGCAACTGGACTTTCTGGTTTTTCTTTGAAGACGTTTCACTTCTCATCCAAGAAGCTTCTTCAGCTCTGACTGGATGGTGGGGAATGGAAGGATTTATATTCCTTGCAGACAGATGGTCATTTGCATCCTTTTAGAGTTGTTGAAGCCACTTGGTTTGTGTCAGTGGTGAAATCCAATTTTTTTTACTACCGGTTCTGTGGGCGTGGCTTGGTGGGCATGGTGTGGCTTGGTGGGCGTGACAGGGGAAGGATATTGCAAAATCTCCATTCCTACCCCACTCTGGGGCCAGCCAGAGGTGGCATTTGCCGGTTCTCCGAACTACTCAAAATTTCCGCTACCGGTTCTCAGAACTACTCAAAATTTCCGCTACCGGTTCTCCAGAACCTGTTAGAACCTGCTGGATTTCACCCCTGGTTTGTGTCCTCAGGGTCACCTGAGTAGGCTCCACACCCATTTTCACTACTTGGGCGAGCGGGCATCCCCACTTGCACAAGCAGCAGCCGAGCGCGTGCACTCGTGCTCCATTTTTGTGAGCGGCGTGCATGCACACCGCTCACACAAATGGAGCTGTGGGTACACTTGCCGGCCGCTCGCGTGGAACCATTCCCTCTTCCCCACCGGTCCACAATGCCAGAAAGGTTGGGGAACTCTGCTATATAGGACCTTCTCCCTGGAACTGAGAAACACCTTGTGTAGTAAAAATAATAATAATGCTCTTATGATAAAGTGTTAAGATTTACATTTTTTATTTGCACTTTTTTCTGTAATTTTGCCATTTTGTTTTTTTTGCAGGGTAGACTTTGTAATCGTAGCTGGTAATTTTAAAGTTATTTCTTCATCTTCATTATCTTCCGGCTGAGATTTTCGGCGCTCAAAAAATGTTGGTGTACACACTGGCGTGGGATCCTGGACAGGCGGAGAAGAAAATTATTGGATTAAGAAGAACCGTTGCGAGCTAATTTTAAAAAGTATATTTTCACAAAAAGCTGAAATATTTGTTGGCAATGATGGAAAACTTTCTACCAGTCAATAATCTGGACAATACAAGACAAAAAATTGATAACCTCTTCATAGTAACTTTCTGAAGAAAATACAGAGAACAACTTCCCCCAAATATTCTAAATTTAATTCAATATGATAATTTCATTATCCCCTTCCCATGGCTAAATTCCTAAGTCTATATTATTTGGAAATGATACAGCACAGAGATGGGAAATAATGCTATAGGATGAGCCAAGTTATCTAAGTTTCCCAAATATGTCCCTTCTGAATATCCAGGAAAAGGACAAAGAAAGCAGTCAAGGATTTCATCCTAAAACAGCATTGTGGAAGGAAACCTTCCCTTCTCTGGGACTTTAAGGCAATTTGAAGAGCACTGGACCACACCTGGTTTCCAAATATAACAGGAAAATACTGATAGCACTCTAATGTCGGTGTGTAGGACGACAATTTGAGTCCTATGGTACAGCAGGGAGGAAGCATTTGCAGCTGAGGGCGTGGGGCAGCTGCTAGCTTAGCAGGCAAAGGGGAACAAGCTTGGACTTCAGCAAATCAACAGCTGACAAGCTGAAAAGGGAAACTGAATGTCACTACGTTCATTTTAATTTGTCAGCAGGACTCTTATTCTGAAATGACACTGTATACTGATATGAAGTTCTCATGTGATACCTGTACTGCGCATGTGTTAATCTTTTCTTTGTTCTCTTTGTTCTTCACCATGTAGACACAGACTTAGGTTTTCTTATTTTTGTTATGCAAATATATTACTTTTATTCTTTCCTGGACTCCGGTCTTATTCATGAGGATTTCACCTCTAATTATTTATCTCCGCAGCACTGAACCCATCAGCTTCACGACCCAGCAGAGATGCTGAGAGCCTCCGGCCAGCAGCTTTTAAAGCACCTCCCTCCCTCCCTCCCTCCCTCCTCTGGACCCAGAAACTGAAAAACCAAAACATTCAGCAGCAGTTCAGTACAGCTGACAGCAACAGAAGCCAACTAACTTGAAGGTGGCTAAAGACAGCAAAGGAGAACAGAACTATTAATAGTTTATTAACAGTTTATGTTAATAGTTTATAAACTATTAGATCAGTGGTTCTCAACCTTTCTAATGCTGCGACCCCCCCGCGACCCCCTCCCCGCGCACGATCAGGTGACAAAGGGGGCGTGGCACCAGAGGTGAAATGTTCCCGGTTTGGGCGTGCCTGCGGGTCGCCGGACAGCTGGTAGCGACGGAAGCGGGAGACTTCGCCCGCACGCCACCATTTGGGTTCTTTTACCCTCTGCGCATGCGCAGAGGGTAAAAGAACCCAAATGGCGGCATCCGGGTGGGTGGGCGAAGTCTCCCGCTTCCGTTGCTACCGGCTGTCCGGCGACCCGCAGGCACGGCCGAACCGAGAGCATTTCACCCCTGCAGTGACGGTGGCACCAAGATGGCGGGCTAACGTGTGCGGCGACCCCTGTGAGTCGTTCGACCCCCAAAGGGGTCGCGACCCACAGGTTGAGAACCGCTGAATTAGATAAACACACAGGTGTTGGCATTAGTATAGTATAATACAGTAATACCTCGGTCCTTATCAGTAATTCGTTCTGGAAGAGCAGCTATATACGAAAACCGACAGGTATCAAGAAAACCACGTGACCTGCTATTTCAGCTGAAATAGCAAGTCACGAGGTAGCCGACACCAGCAAGTTCTTCCTTGCATATCAACTACCGAGAGAAAGACGAGTGCCAGGACAAGATTTTGGCTTCAAAAACGCATCGAATACTGAATTCAACGAGTTTTGAACCAGTCGAGTGCCGAGGTATGACTGTATAACATACGTTCAGTGATAAGTGTTAAAATAGGAGTTAGGAAACAAATAACTTTATTAACCTTTTTATATCACAGAAGTCTTTTTGAAATCACAGGCAAAAAAGGTAACAATTTTGTTGGTGGTCTGTACCATTTCTCAAATGAACCCTTTGCAAGCATGAAGATCAGCATAAATACCTTCCATTCAAGGAAACACCGTTGTACAAATATTTGTTACTATACAGGTAGTCCTCTATTTATGACCAGTTGCAAAGTTCAAGATTACAACAGAGCTATTTACGACCTGATTTTGAAGTTCCAACACACACACACACACCCTGCAGTCGTGTGATCACATTTTGGGTGTTTGGCAACTGGCCCTCATTTATGGCCACCTATGCAGCATCTTGTAGTCACATGATCACGATTTAGGACTTGGTCTGCTAGAAACTGGCATTTAGTTCTGATTTCTGGCAAAAAAATAAATAAATGCCATTGGGTACAATGGGTTTGCTTAATTACTGCAAAAAAAGGTTTAAAAAACTGGACACAGTAATATGACCAGCACAACTTGGCTCAATTATGGTTGTAATTCAAGGACTACTTGTATTCCAATATTTTTTCCCTTCTTCAAATAAAAAAGGCCCATTATAATTCAGATGATTTCAAAACCCCAAACTTTCACTTACTTCATCATCCACTGATGCATCCTCATTAGAATCTGATTTTGAAATAATCTTTTTCTTTATCGGAGGCATCTGAGCAGTCTAAGAAAGAGAGTCTTAGAATTAAGATTACTCCATAATTCAACTTTAACAAGAGACATGTGAACTAATTATCTTTAAAACAATTAGCATGTTGAGTTTGCCTTGAAGCTGTGAAACTCAGGACAAACAGGTCTCAATAAAAACAGGGTGAAGCGAAGACTAATATCGCTTTGCATGACACAAGCGTCTTTTTAAGAAAGTTGTAAGTGGCTGCCAATCAGAGTTGCCAATGGGGTTTCCTAAACCCCCCACCCAAGATTTCATGCTCAAATAAACCCAGATTCTAGACAAAAAATCCCAAAGCCCCCAAATAAATCAGTTTTAAACTAAATTATTTTTTAGCTAATATGTACAATCTAATGTGTACAGAACACTTTATGGTTTCATTAAATTTTAAAATCCTAGAAATCCAGTCAGGGATGGAAAAATCCACATCTGTTTTTAAAAACCCAGCACTGGTAACCCTGCTTGACAATCTTTTGAGTCCATAGGGAGCCACAAGCTTTTGTCTGGATCATGTGTCAAATGATCTCACGTCTCCAATTGTCTGGTGACAATATAACCTTTGTATTCTAACTTAAGGCATTTAAATTTACAGTCAGTATGCAATAATCGTGCTTATGCCTCATTCTTATTATACTAAGTATTATTCAGGAAAAAAAAAAAAAGAACATTCACTTACAAATCCAGGAAAATCATAATCTATTCCTTTCTCAGCGAGCCTTTTTCGCAACTTGTTTTCCTTTTTCAACAGCCTCTCAGCCATCTTTTCTTCCTCCTGTGCTGTTCGAGTCCGGTTGTAGCGTTTTACGGCTGGATATGATGGCTTTCTGAACTTTCGCTCAGAACCTTTAAAGAGGTTTTCATGTACTTTTTCTGCTGGCATAAACTCACCTGTAACAGGCAATCAAGGCAAGAGCAGCCGTGAGAAACAGAGCAAGGCCATTACAAACGCTTCCACCTTAATTGCGCTCTCAAAAAATATTTTAAACAGCAAAAGAAAATTGTCCTCGAGTCCATATACCGTGTTCCCCTAAAACAAGACCTACTCCGAAAAGAAGCCCTATTATGTTTTTTAACGCATGCGCTCAAATTAAGCCCTACCCCCAAAATTAGCCCAAATTAAGACCCTGCCCACCCCAGGGTGCAGGGGCTGGAGCGAGGTAAAAATTAAGCTAGGGTGGGGATGGGGGGTGGTGGAGCTGCCCTACTTACCAGGCCTTGCACACGACACCTGCCTCGCCTTCTGCGGCCGCTTGCACACATCGCCCCCAGACTCCGTTTCGCCGTCAGAGCCTTCCGGAAAGCACTCTGCAGCCGATAACAGAGCTCCGGATCGATCCGAAGCTCTTTTAACAGCTACAGAGGGCTTTCTGTTTACAGAGGGGGGGAGAGCGCTGCATGCATCAATCCAGAGCCCGTTTCTCAGCTGCAGAGGGCTTTCCAGAAGTCTCTGACGGCAAAACAGAGGCTGGGGGTTAGGTGTGCGAGTGGCGGCAAGCGGCCGTAGAAGTGGGCCGGCAGCAGGCTCCTGCTGGGCGGGGCTGTTGGTAATAACTAGACCCACCCGGAAAGAAGCCGTTTTTTCAGGGGTCAAAAGAAAATAAGACTGGATCTTCTTTTCGGGGAAACACGGTATTAAACACAGAATATCAAGGCATTATGGCTTCAGCTAAACAAAGAGATATGCAGGATTACTGCTTCCCCTTGTGGCATGCATCACGTTTCTCTTCTGCACATATGCTATATATTTCCATTTTTGGTTGCAACTGTCTAGTCTAGTTGTCCAGTTTATTGTCATTGCACCTCGTACAACAAAAGTAAATGCCATCTTCAGTGTACATTATAATTATAAAAATAAAACACAAACACACATCCTTCACATTCTATACAATTGAATTGAAAACCCGATATTGCATTAATATTGCACTATACAGTAGAATTTGGGTTGGCCCGTTGGGCTTTTTTCACCATCCCCAGGGTTCAGGAAAGCGAAAACGGCTGAAAATAAGGCTGAAAATCAGCTGGCCAGCGCTGGAGCTGACATAGAGCAATGCCTTGCGTGCCCTCAGATATGGCTCTACATGCCACCTGTGGCATGCATGCCATAGGTTCGCCATCACTGGTATAGAGTAAGGGACCAACACGCAACCCTGTGGTGTACCAGTGTTAAGAATAAGGGCTGAAGAGATATGATTACCTAATCTGACCCTCTGAGAGCGGCCAGACAGGAAATGCATAATCCAATGGCAGATTGAATAAGAAAGCCCAAGATCCATAAGTTTAGACACTAGTCTAAACTGTTGTTTACTTTAATATTGTTTCCTCTCCAAAACACTTGCCATACAAATTGGTTAAATAAATATGATTGCTTTCATACTATATTATTACAGTGCATTTTATTTTTCTATATTGTAATAGTGTATTATTATTGTCCTTGTAAACCCCTGCAGCCAGGCAAGATTGAGGGGGTGTATTACTTCCATAAAGAAATAAACTCATTTGCTATTGTTCCCAAGCAACTGTACAAACAGATAAAGCAGTGGTTCTCAACCTTCCTAATGCCGAGACCCCCTCCCCGCGCGTATGCGTTGCCAGTCACCAAGATGGCGGGCTAGCGCGTGCTTAGGCGACCCCTGTGAAAGGGTCGTTCGACCCCCAAAGGGGTCGCAACTAGAGATGTAAAATTTCCAGAAATTTTGACGCTCGGAAAAAAACCCATTTTTTTCCCGTTTTTTTTTTGGGGGGGGGGAAATGGAAATTTTCGGAAAAATTGAAAAAAATGCTACATTAGCACAGATTGAAAGTCATTCTGTTACTTTAGGAACATAAAACATGACTGGACAATTTGACTTGGCATAAAATTATCACAACTAGCATATTAAAAATATAGTGTAGCCAAACAATTATCACAAACAGAATTTACTTTTTTATAATATTTATTTGTAACAAAGGGAGCAACAATCTCCTGAACTGCTTACTAGTTTATGTGGAACAGCCAAAAAGCCTCCACAAAACAATTTTCAAAACCAAAAGTAACAATTTTTCATATTTCCTCTCCACAGTATTAAATAAAAATAAAAACCCCATTCTCATAAAAAGAATTGAAGATGGGGGAAGTGTTAAGAAGAGAGTGGGACTAATTTTCAATGGACATTTAATCAGAATCATTGTCTGAGCTGAAATTGTCAGTATCCGTCTGCAGCTACTCTTTTTTGTCCGTCATCACAATTAGGAACTTCTAAAAACTGAAGGTTTTAAAATAAAATGTTAAAATAAAATATTCCACAATGTTTTTTTTTTCTTTTTTCAATTTTTCCCATTTTTTGGAAAAAAACAAAAAAGCCTTCAGGAAAAAACCCGGAAAAAAACCGTTTTTTCCCAGAATTTTTCTTGTTTTTTTCCGGGCCTTCACATCTCGCGACCCACAGGTTGAGAACCGCTGAGATAAAGCAATAAAACACTTATGCAAGATCAAGCTTGATTTAAATGCTGTGTGGTGTTCAACCATTTTCCCCTGTTACTTTGGAGGAGGAAGAAGAGTATTCTGTCCTTTTTTCAAACCTAACTATCAAGACATTATAGATATAATATATCGCAACTATCAAGACAATATAGATATATCGCAACTATCAAGACAATATAGATATATCTATATAATACATTATATTGATAATATATCGGAGTCTGTTGAGTAAGCTGTAAAAAAAAAAAGGAAAATCTATATTGGGGGTTTGAATTATATTTCAAAGCAGACAATGTAATGGAGAATAAAGCTGCAACCATGCCTAATCTCAATGCAAAAGTTTTAATTGCATTGCATTATTTATTTCATTTATAAAATTTGTTTTATTTATGGCATCAATCCCAAAGGATCAAGCAATGGACAGCTCTAAAATATACAACACAATTAATATAGAAGTTAAGTTAATAATATAGGTGCTTGTAGCCACAAATCAATTCTCAAAGGCTTTTCAAAAATAGTCAAGTTGTACCTTCTCTTCAAAAGATTATGAAAGTGGAAGCTACCCTCATTTTAGAGCAGACTGTTCCAAAGGAAAGGAATCCCCATGGAAACAACTGCTGTTACATTCCCTCCTTTCACACTGTGATAGGAGGGGTCCTTTACAGGTGCATCCTCATCATGTGGACTTGGCAGGTAAAATATACCCGGGAATAAATATAAATATAAATTTTATAAAATAAATAAATAAATAAAAATAATCCTTGCAAAAAAGAGCAGTTGCAAATTCTGAAAGTCACACAGATTAGGAAAAAAGGAGATGAGAGAATGAGAACTTGTAAGGGGAAAAAGGGGAGGTTTAATGGGGGTAATTTTCAATATAACTGACTCTTTCATGGAACTGCTACATTTAACAAACTGGGATATACTCACATTTCAAGAGTTTTTCACGGACAAGGTAATTGTTCATGGTATCTGCAGCTATCTTTGCAATTTCATCATATTCAAATTCCACAAAAGCATAACCTTTGCTACCTCCTGTCTATCAAAGAGAAGGAGACAATTGTTTTTAAAAAATACAATACTTTTACAAATGTAGCTGAAGGATTATTATTTTTTGCTTTGTTATTACCATTAGTAGATATATTTCTGCCTCTTTCAGCAGCTCATGGCAGGACATAAAGCAGTCGTTTTGCCAATTTGTTTTACAACAACACCGTGCAGTGTTAGACTGACAGAACAACTGACCCAAAGTCACCCAGCGACAATCTTAATCCAAAAAAGTTTTTCTGACCTATACAATGCAAAATGCTTTATCACCAATATGCACTGTAAAAAAACAGGGAAGCATCATTAAAGTTAATTCAAATTAGCAAGGTTTTGGTAGCTTCTAGCCTAAAAATATGCTAGCCTGTAAGGAGGAATGCCATTGGAAAAGTAAGCAGTACGAGGCCTGGATTAAGTAGCTAGATCAGAATCAGCCTCAAAACTGCAAAATGGTTATATTGTATGTAGAACTCTAAATACACTCTCCCACATATAGTTTGCAATTGTTCTAATTGCTTCAATGGCTTTTGTTTTACTTGCTCTGACACGATGTGGTTTCTTCTTAATTGTGTGCACCATCCAGAATCACCTACCTGAAATGAGTGACTAAATATTGCCCCCTAAGTGATGGAAACTCTTTGGGTAACTCTGAGTCAGCCATTCTCTCTTAAACCTACCTAGCCCACAGAGTTGCTGTGGAGGAAAATAATTGGTGACTGCTCCTATATGAGTTCCCTTGAGTTTTTCCCAGAATAGCCACCCAACAGACACACATAGCTTAAGAGCATAAAAGCCAATTTGGTGTAGTGGTCAAGGTGCTGGCCTAGAAACCATGGGACAATGAGTTCTAGGTTACCTTAGGCATGAAAATCAGCCAGGTGACTTTAGGTCAATCATCAGGAGACCCGTGAGTTCTAGGCCCGCCTTAGACATAAGAGCTGGCTGGACGACTTTGGGCCAATCACTGGGAGACTGTGAGTTCTAGTCCCGACTTTGGACTAGTCATTCTTTCATAGCCCAACCCACCTCACAGAGTTGTCGTTGTGGGGAAAATAAATGGCAGGAGCGTTTTATGTTCTCCACCTTGAGTTTATACAGGTAGTCCTCGAGTCACGACCACAACTGAGCCCAAAGTTTCTGCTGTTAAGTGAGCTTTGCCCCATTTTATGACTTCTTGCCACTGTTAAGTGAATCACTGCAGTTCATAAGTTAGTAGCCTAGTGGTTAAGCAAATCTGGTTTCCCCATTGATTTTGCTTGTCAGAAGGTTAGGGTTAGGTGGTCACATGAATCTGGGACACAGTCATAACTATGAACCAGTTGCCTAGCATCTGAATTTTGATCACATGATCGTGGGGAATGCTGCAAAGGTCGTAACTCTGAGAAACGGTCACAAGTCACATTTTTCAGTGCCGTTGTAACTTGGAACGGTCAATAACCTAACTCTTGTAAGTCGAGGACTACGTGTATATGCATTATCTGAGGGAGAATAGAATAACTTTGTCACTTTGAATGTACACTAACTGGCATACATTAAAAATGAAATTTCGTTGCATACAGCTCTCAAAGGGTCACCACCTCCAGTTTTACACTTCATAAGCATGACAAGATAGATAAATAAATAAATACAAAATTATGTATATACCCACATACAGTATATTATATGCAAGGTGCTGGTTGTCACCTTTAAAGCCCTTCATGGCTTGGGACCAGGTTATCTGAGGGACTGTCTCTTGCTGGTCACATCTACCCAACCCATCAGAGAAGGGGGGCAGGGAATGTTGTGGGTCCCATCCCCGAGGTACACCTGGTGGGACACAGAAGAAGGGCCTTCTCCGTGGTGGCTCCCTCTCTCTGGAACATCATCCCCCCCCAACATTAGAATGGCCCCCACTCTAGCACTCTTCCGGAAGGCCAGCGGGCCTGGGGAACCCAGAGCGGGATGGAGCCCATTAAATGGTTCGTGTGATCTGCTGTCGCCGGGGCGGGGGTGATTTTGTTATATTGTACTATATTAATTTATTTGATACTTTTTGTTAGTTTTTATTGTTTTAAATGTGGTCTTTTATTCTGTAAGCCGCCTTGAGTCGCCATGGGTGAATAGGCGGCAATATAAATTCTATCTATCATCTGTCTGTCTGTCTATCTATCATCTATCTAATCTATCATTTATCTATCTACTATCATCTATCTAATCTAATCTAATCTAATCTAATCTATCTATCATCTATCTATCTATCATCTATCTATCGTCTGTCTGTCATCTCTGTCTGTCTGTCTATCGTGTCTGTCTATCATCAATCTAATCTATCAATCTAATCAATCAAATCTATCTATCTATTCTATCTATCTATTCTATCTATCTAATCTATCATTTATCTATCTATCATCTACTATCATCTATCTAATCTATCAATCATCTATCTATCATCTATCTATCATCTATCTATCATCTATCCATCCATCCATCCACCTATATCTATCTATCATCTATCTATCATCTATCTCACTAATCTATCTATATATCCTATCTATCTATCTAATCTATCTATCGTCTGTCTATCATCTCTGTCTGTCTGTCTGTCATCTCTGTATCATCTGTCTGTCTATCGTCTGTCTGTCTATCTATCATCTATCAATCTAATCAATCTAATCAATCTGTCAAATCTATCAATCTATCAATCTAATCTATCCTATTATCTATCTATCTATCTATCTATCTATCTATCTATCTATCTATCTATCTATCTATCTATCATCTATCTATCTAATCTATCTATCGTCTGTCTGTCATCTGTCTGTCATCTCTGTCTATCATCTGTCTATCGTCTGTCTGTCTATCTATCATCTATCTATCAATCTATCTCTATCAATCTAATCTATCAATCAATCTAATCAATCAATCAAATCTATCAATCTAATCTATCCTTCTATCAATCTAATCTATCCTTCTATCCATCCATCTATCCATCTATCCATCTATCCATCTATCTATCATTCGATCATCTATCTATCTATCTATCTATCTATCTAGCTATCAATCATCTATAACATCTATCTATCATCCATCTATATCTCATCTCTCTCTCTCTATCTTTTTATCTCTCTCTCTCCCTCTCTCTCATCTCTCTCTCTCTCTATCTATCTCTCTCTCTATCTCTCTCTCTAATTCTCTATCTATCTATAATCTATCAATCATCTATCTATCTATCTATCTATCTATCTATCTATCTATCTATCTATCTATCTATCTTCTATCTATCTATCTATCTATCTATCTATCTATTCTATCTATCTATTCTATCTATCTAATCTATCATTTATCTATCTATCATCTACTATCATCTATCTAATCTATCAATCATCTATCAATCATCTATCAATCATCTATCTATCAATCTATCTATCTATCTATCTAATCTATCTATCGTCTATCATCTCTGTCTGTCTGTCTGTCTATCGTCTGTCTGTCTGTCTATCTATCATCTATCAATCAAATCTATCAATCTAATCTATCAATCAAATCTATCAATCTATCAATCTAATATATCCTATTATCTATCTATCTATCCATCTATCTATCTATCTATCTATCTATCTAATCTATCTATTGTCTGTCATCTGTCTGTCTGTCATCTCTGTCTATCATCTGTCTGTCTATCGTCTGTCTGTCTGTCTATCATCTATCTATCAATCTCTATCAATCAATCTAATCAATCAATCAAATCTATCAATCTAATCTATCCTTCTATCTATCTATGTATCTATCTATGTATCTATCTATGTATCTATCTATCTATCTATCTATCTATCTATCTATCTATCTATCTATCTATCTATCTATCTATCATGAGACGGGCGGTTAAGAAATGTGAAATATATAAATGAATTATAATAACCGAAACAAAGCTTACCTTTTTACTCCTCGAAAGGCGGACCCGAGTCACTGTCCCAAACTGGCTGAAGTACTGCTGGAGCTGAGACTCGTAGAGGCCTCTCGGGAGGTGACCCACGTAAACGACGCCAGGTTTCACCTTCTGATTCTGGGAGGTAAAACGAGGAGAGGCGTAAACAGACGTTGGAAGTTCCTCTTTCCCAGCGCCCGGCGGGAGAAACCACCACGGTCCCCCTCGGTTTCTTACCTTGGAGGCCGCCTTGCGCACCCGGTGCACCTCAGCCTGGAACTCGCGCTGCCGCTCCGGGTCCAGAGACAGGAGAGGAGTCGCTGCCGACTGAACGATGCTCGCCGCCATCACGTTTCAGAGAGAAAGACGGCAGCGCGCCTGCGCCTCAAATCGGAAGCTCCGTTTCGTCACTTCCTCTTTGGCTCCGCCGGAGGGGCTGCTGTAAACTTTCCAAGGAGACACAGAAAGAGAGCAGTGGCCCCTATTGGTCAGAGCGTGAAACAGCAG
The DNA here is from genome assembly GCA_003457575.1 of Thermophis baileyi. NCBI lineage: Eukaryota > Metazoa > Chordata > Lepidosauria > Squamata > Dipsadidae > Thermophis > Thermophis baileyi. Next base: position 801,627 of record QLTV01002552.1, on the reverse strand, counting down.
CCTCTTGCGCTGCATCGTATTTTCATTCCGTTTATAATCCCTCCAAAAAAAGATTGGAAACAAAGCGGGAATAATGATTAAAAGTTTAGGAGAGTGCTCAAAAGCAAGGTGATCTTCCCAGATCTTTCAAGGCTGCTGTTTTAGGTTTCATATGTTATATTTATTTAGTGTTGTTTTTATGGATATTTGAAAGCTACCCAATGCTATTAAAAGAGTGGGAAAATTATTATTATTTTTTTTACAAAAAATAATAAAATAGAAAGTACCGATGAAGGAGAATATTTGTAGTTTAGGGTTGAAATGTGGAGCCCTTAGTGTTCTCTAACCTTGATTGTTTTCTTGCAGACGTTTCCTTATCCAACTAGGTAACATCTTCAGTGTTAGAAGAGAACGGGGTTTGCTCTCTGTTTATATACAGTGGCTTGTCCAGTCAGTGTTGGTGCGAGTGTTGTTTTCTTCTTGGTAGTTCCTTGATTAAGCAATTGTTTACTCTTTGATTGGTTGTGAGTCGATAGTCCTTGATTGGGATATTATTTACTGCTTGTTGGTCTGGTATTAACACTCGTCTCATTCTCTGCTTATCTGGGTGTTGATTGCTGGTGAGGTGGTGTTTTCCTCTGTCTCTTTTTTAGCTTTTTGATTGTTTTCCAAAACCATCAGTATAGACTGCCTCAGATTGTCCCGAGAGGCTGACACGATCCCACTTTGTCTTTTGAGTCCTGATATCAGTCTTGAGTCTACGAATCGTTTGGCACAAAGGATGTTCCATCATGCACAATCCTGACCTCACGTTGCTGGCAGACATGGGCACAGCCGACCCAGCGTTTCTCAACCTCAGCAACTTTAAGACATGTGGACCGCAACTCCCAGAATTCCTCATTTCCAGGGGAATTCTGGGAATAAAAGTCCAATCTATTTTAAAGTCGCTGCGGCTGACAAATAGTACCGGCATAGACCACAGTGGAAGAAGAGCGCCTGAAAGTTCCTCTAAACTAGCGAGCGCCTTCGATTGGGACTACAATCCCCATCGCGACAGATACCTAAGTGGGGCGACGGGAGTTGTAGTCCAACACTCCGGGGAGAGAGAGCGAGAATCCCGCCATTGTTCCTAGAAAGCCTTACTCCCAAGTAGAGGCATACTCAGAAGCAGTCCCGCCCGCCCCCTTTAGCTCCGCCCCCGGGCACTTGCAGCCGACCTTTCCCCTCGCACGCGGGACCCCGTCTCAACCTATCAGAGGGCCCGACCGAGCCCAAGCGAAAGGGTCCGAGAAAACGACCCCACGATTGGCTTGCATATTTCTATCCCTTCTCCGATAGGCTTCTACGTCCGCGACGTCGCTTGCCATTGGCTCGCCATTGGCTCGCCGAGGCGGGACGTCCGGGAGCAGAGTGAGTGTGTGTGTGTGAGTGAGAGAGAGAGAGAGAGAGAGAGAGAGAGAGACAGAGACAGAGGCTGAGGAGCGGTTCGGACGCTCGGAGGTCGGAGCTGCTACCGGCGAAGCGGGAGCTCGAGCCGTCATGAGCGGCGGCGTCTACGGAGGAGGTGAGCGGCCTTTAGGCGGGAGGAGGCCGCCCTTTCTTTCATGCGGGCCGGCGGAGGGCGGAGCTTCTGGGTGCCCTCCCCTCGCACCAGTCCAGGCACCGGAGGGAGAACCCGGCTGCTTTTGCGGCATCTCCATCGCCTGTAGGGAAACCGACCACCTCGGGCTTCTCGGTTCGCTAAATTGCCGCCCGGCTTTCCGAGCCTCCGGGCGACGCCGCCTTTCCCTCCTTGCCGCCCCGAGAGCCTCTTGGTGCACGAATCCTGAGGGTTAATCCCGATATGGTCAGATTATACCCCTTATGCGGGCTTCCTTCCAGATTTCAGGACAGAAGGGAAATGTAATGGTTAAAAAGTACACGGTATATTTATCTTTTGCTTGGTTTTTTTTCCGTTCTGACGGACGGAATTGTTTTGTTTCCGAGGAGAGGGTCACGCTAACTGATTTATCAGTTATATTTATGTTATTCTAAATGGTCTGTGATACATATTTATATGTCTGTACACACACACACACGTGTGTGTACGTACACACACGTGTGTGTACGTACACATGCTCTATGTACACACACACACCATACACACACAAACACACACACTGTCACACATTAAAAATGAAATTCTGATACCCGCTAAGTATGTGTGTGCATGTATAATATACGGTATGTATGTATATGTGTGTGTATACCGGTACACACACACACACACACACACACACCGTATATTATACATGCACACACATACTTAGCGGGCATCAGAATTTCATTTTTAATGTGTGACTGTGTTCAGAGAGAAAAATGACAATACAGGTCGTCCCCGACATACAACAGTTCATTTAGCGACCGTTCAAAATTACAACGGCACTGAAAAAAGTGACGGGACCGTTTTTCTCAGTTGTGACTTTTTCAGCATCCCCAGGATCATGTGATCAAAATTCAGATGCTTGGCAACTGGTTCATACTTACGACCGTTGCTGTGTCCCAAGGTCATGTAGCCGCCCAGAGTCCCTTGGGAGTTGGGCGGCATACAAATTTAATAAATAATAATAATAATAATCATAATCCCCTTTTGCGACCTCCTGACAAGCAAAGTCAATGGGGAAGCTAGATTCCCTTAACAACCAGCTTGCTAACTTATCAACTGCAGTGATTCACTTAACAACTGTGGCAAGAAAGGTAATAAAATGGGGCAATAGCAATAGCACTTAGACTTATATACCGCTTCATAGTGCTTTTACAGCCCTCTAAGCGGTTCACAGAGTCAGCATATTGCCCCCAACAATCTGGGTCCTCATTTTACCCACCTCAGAAGGATGGAAGGCTGAGTCAACCTTGAGCTGGTGAGATTTGAACCACCGAACTGCAGCTAGCAGTCAGCTGAAGTAGAGTGCTGCACTCTAACCACTGCGCCACCTCGGCTCCTCGGCAGAACTCACTTAACAAGAGTCTCGCTTAGCAATGGAAATTTTGGGCTCAATTGTGGTCGAGGACTACCTGTAAAGGTTATCTTATAGCACTGCTATGTGTAATTGTTCACTACACTTACTTGTATACTAGTATATATAAGATAACCATTCATTCGGGAGTATGCTTGAATGGCAATAGATAGTTTTATGTCTTCTAAATGGTTATATGGAGAATTAGAGCATTTTGTCAGTAAAAGCAAGGTAGTGCTTTTATGTTGAATTTAAATATATTCAAATGATGCCTTTCTGTCTGCAGATGAAGTTGGTGCTCTGGTGTTTGATATTGGCTCCTGCACAGTGCGAGCTGGCTATGCCGGAGAAGATTGCCCAAAGGTAAGCATGAAAGTGAAGTGATAGATGAAGCCAGGAGCCCTCATGACTTAGTAATATACTAAAGCAAAGCTCTGTATGAGTGTTTTAGTTCCCAAAATTCCCTATTCCCTCCCATGTTGGCTGGAGAATTCTGGGAGTAGAGGTCCATACATCTTAAAATTGCTGAGAGCGACAAACACTGCTCTGTATAATGAACAGTGGAACACTGCATGAGCAATTGTAGTCCAGTAATATGTAAAACATTAGTTATGTGCTTATTTCTCATATCTGCTTGATTAATTAGGCATGCTCTGGGTCTCATCAATTAAACAATGTCCCTGGTGGTACGTATATTATTAACTGATTATTACTATTCTCCAGGCTTTCTTTTAGATGATATGTTCTATGTTTTATTGTTGTATTTTGGAAACTGCCTACATTTGTAACGGATTGGGCAGCCTATAAATAATGTTTAGAAATAATTATTGCCCAGGAAAGATTACCTTTTGCTTCTCATATCACTGTAGTTTTGCCCTCTTAAGATTGTATTCCTACAAATTCTTCTCTTGGATTTCAATATTTATGTATATAACTCCCTAGGTAATAACCGACTTATTGCAGCAGCAAAAACATTTCCTAAAGACACTTGGACAACTGCATCTTGATCTTTGATGGCAGGAGAAGGCTGTAGAAATGAGGAATCCTGCTGCATGATCATTCCTTTTTGTAATATCCAGGCTAGTTAAAATAATACACAACAGGTGGTCATTGTATAACCTTATATGTTTTTTCTCCATATTGTTCATTGCAGGTGGACTTCCCTACTGCCATTGGGGTGGTCTTGGACCGAGATGACGGAAGCTCCATGATGGAGATCGACGGTGATAAAAGCAAGCAAGGAGGGCCATCATACTACATAGACACAAATGCCTTGAGAGTGCCTAGGGAGAACATGGAAGCCATTTCACCTTTGAAAAATGGAATGAGTAAGATGTTCATTTCCTCCTTTTGATCTTAAATTCTGGTTCCTATTTTGTGGTACCTCAGAATCTCTTATTTCTGAAAAGCAGATTTTGTCTTACTTGGGAGAAGATATGTGGTGGTGGTGGCGGAAGTTGAAACACATGGGTCAAGCCAAGATTGCTACTAGCATACCACAGTACAGGTAGTCCGCAACTTACAACAGTTCATTTAGTGACCATTCAAAGTTACAACGGCACTGAATAAAGTGACTTAGGACCGTTTTTCTCAGCTGTGACTTTTTCAGCATCCCCATGATCATCTGATCAAAATTTGGATGCTTGGCAATTGGTTCATACTTATGACTGTTGCTGTGTCCCAAGGTCATGTGATCACTTTTGGCAACCTTCTGACAAGCAAAGTCAATGGGGAAGCTAGATTCCCTTAACAACCAGGTTACTAATTTATCAACTGCAGTGATTCACTTAACAACTGTGGCAAGAAAGGTAAAATGGGACAAAAGTCACTTAACAAATGTCTCACTTAACAACAGAAATTTTGGGCTCAATTGTCGTAAGTCGTGGACTACCCATATCCTTGTATATTTCCTTTCTCTTTCATTTATTATATAGACTTAGTCTGAAATAAAGGTTTCCAAGGAAACCTTGTGATCTTTTTTAATGAATTGCTATACAGAAGCTGTGACTCAATATCAGCACTCTGGAGAAAAACTCTTGTATAGTTTGTTCTGCTGTTGTTGTTGTTAGTTGCAAAGTCATGTCTGACCCATCGCGACCCCATGGACAACGTTTCTCCAGGCCTTCCTGTTCTCTACCATCCCCCAGAGTCCATTTAAGCTCACGCTGACTGTTTCAGTGACTCCATCCAGCCACCTCATTCTCTGCCGTCCCCTTGTTCTTTTGCCCTCAATCTTTCCCAGCATTAGGCTCTTCTCCAGTGAGTCTTTCCTTCTCATTAGGTGGCCACAGTATTTGAGTTTCATCTTCAGGATCTGGCCTTCTAAAGAGCAGTCAGGGTTGATCTCCTCTAGGACTGACCGGTTTGATCGCCTTGCAGTCCAAGGGACTCGCAGGAGTCTTCTCCAGCACCATAGTTCAAAGGCCTCAATTCTTTGGCGCTCAGCCTTCCTTATGGTCCAACTTTCACAGCCATACATTGCAACTGGGAAAACTTTGCCCTATCCTGTGGTTATTCTCCTTGTTTAAGGTAAAAGACTGTGATTCAGTTCAGAGATAAGTGTTGAATCATGATTATCCAATCCTAACCTGGATAAAATCTTAAATGCCTTCTGAAAGCATAGTTTGACTTGTCTAATTACATTATCCCTCCAAATAAGAGATACCAGTGAGATTTCACCAACATGGAAACTGGTAGACTATGCTTGAGGCATATTGAATACTTGAACTTTTCATACCTTGCTTGCTACTAGTTCTTAACCGTTGTTCAGATACTGGTTGAGGTCATATGTTGCATTAGTCATAACATGCTGTCTTTGATCCAGGTAATCCTCGCTTAATGACTGGTCGCTTAGGGACCAAAGTTGCAACAGACCTCCCCAGAGCTACTTAAGACTCAGTTCTGGAGTTCAGATGCCTACCCCTAGCAGTCATATGATTGCAGTTTGGGTGCCTGGCAACCAGCTAGCATTTATGGCCATTTGCAGTGTCCTTTGGTCATATGACTGATTTTTGGCATTTTTTTGCTGGTTTCTGGGGTTTACTTCCAATTTCCAGGAAAACATGCCCATTGAAGAAAACAGGTTAACTTAATGACTACAGCAAAAAGGGTTTTAAAATCAGACACTGTCACATGGTGACTCACCTAATCCTAGTGACAGCAGTAATTCTGGGGTCCATTACGGACACGGGTCGATGATTACCTTCCTGTGATATAGGAACTCATCCATCCGGGTATATTCATTGAACCATTGTTAAAAGTACTCATGGCATGTGCTACCTTATCATAGTCAAAACAAACCTAATATGCTATGAAAATGAATGAAAAAAATTCATTGTGGAATGATATATTTCTAATCCAAAACTGTTACTAATTTTGCTCTTTTAGGTGTCTCATTTTTTGAGGGCTGTTATTTTATATGGCCAGTCCTGAACCTTGTATTAATAACATGCATGCAAAAAACAGTTTACATTCCACCAACAAAAGCAGCATTCACTTTATGTTGTTACAGTTGAAGATTGGGATAGTTTCCAAGCCATCCTGGATCATACCTATAAGATGCACATTAAATCTGAAGCTTCATTGCATCCTGTTCTAATGTCTGAAGCACCAGTGAGTAAAAATTGGTTTTATTTCTTTCAAACAACCCAACACGTTTCTTACCTAAATATCTGACTGTTTTAACTAGAATATTTGACGGTAGCCTACATGAAACCATTTTTTTCAGAAGTTTTGACTAGGAAGGTCTTAAAAATGATTAGTAGGAAGCCTGGTTCAAGTTCAGCTCCATATAAGATTTGAGCAAGTAATGTAAACTTGAATTGCAGCTGGGATTAGTGAACTTCCTCTGATACAGAGAAGTAACATGATACTCTTTCAGACATTCCCAATACTTTTATCTTATGTATAACAGTCTGAAAAATCATCTCCAAATAATTAAATTATGTCACTTCTTCTACTTGCAGTTCATTAGCTAGCCAGGTAATTTTTTTTTTGAACTTTTAGAGCAGGGGTGTCGAACTCGTGGGCCGGATGTGTTGCGCTGGCCATGCCCACCCCTGGTTTAGCGAAGGGGGAAAAGTCGCGATACGTAACGTGATGCCGCAAGTTTGACACCCCTGTTTTAGAGAAAATTATATGTTTGAATATATTTTTTTCTACATTCCTAAAAATGTAGAATTGATATGTGTCTGTATATTTATAGTTATGAGATAATCTTCATAGAAGTTTTGCAAATTATATTTAGAATCACGAATCTCTGGCAATACATAAATTTTGAAATAGCTGTATATTCTGTGATTGAGAGAGTAAAACTTAGGTTAATCTAATTCAGCCTCACATATATTTATAAATCTTGTTACCAGTTTGCAAGAAATCGGTAGAAAGAATAGGAAAATGTCATTCATTCTGCTTCTTGAGTCTGAATAATAATTTTGTATTTTAATTATTTTCTCTGTGCTTTTCTAGTGGAACATTAGAGCAAAGCGTGAGAAGCTGACAGAATTAATGTTTGAACATTACAATATCCCTGCATTCTTTCTATGCAAAACTGCAGTACTCACAGCGTATCCTAGAAATGTTGATGAATAAGTGAGCATCACAAGTACTATGCTGTTTTCAGGAAACAATTCTAATTTTTTTAAAAAATAATTGTTTAACCAAGATCCTGTTGCTGTGCTATTTCCCAAACAGGTACAATAAATTGTGAAAACTCATGAGATCATATTTAGGTTTTTTTAAAATATAAAAACTGGTTGCTTGTTAGGTTTGTATATGGCTGGTGGCCTCCATTGATGGGGCCATGCTAGCAGGAGATTACAAACAGTCCTAGGCTTTTAACCATTTGTTTACCGACTTTTAGAAGTTACAATAGCTGAAAAAAATGACTGAGGACCATTTTTCACATTTATGATCGTTGCAGCATCCCCTTGGTCATGTGATCAAAATTCGGATGCTTGGCAACTGGTTCATAATTGCAGTGTCCCGGGGTCATGTGATCATCTTTTGCAACCTCCTGACAAGCAAAGCCAATGGGGAAGCCAGATACACTTAACAACCGTGTTACTAATTGAACAATTCCAGTGATCCACTTAACAACTGCGGCAAGAAAAAGTAAAATGAGGCAAAACTCAGTTAACTGTCTAGCTTAGCAGACAGAAATGTTGGGCTCAGTTATGATTGTAAGTTAAGGACTTAACAAGCTTAATTCATGTGGAGAACACCAAATTAAAAGAGAGAAATGTCAGTAAATGGGATTCTGTGCTGGGAAGTAAATTGATTGACAATCCACTCTGTGTCAGTAAAAATCAAGTTAATATGATCTTGACCAGGATTTGGCCTCGCAGCCTTTCAAGCAGTTCTGAAGCTTAGTTCTGTGTATGTATTCTGTGTATGCAACTGTGGAAAGATACATGCTTGGAATTACAAGACAAGATAGAAAGATCCGCACATGGATTAGAGAACAAACAAAAGTATACGTCATTAAGAGAGTAAATGAATTGACATGGAAATGGGCTGGTCACATAGCAAGAAGTAGTGATGGCAGGTGGACCAAGGCAGTCATAGAATGGATCCCACTTGATAAAAAGCGTCCATGAAAGAGACCTAAAACAAGATGGATCAACAACATCAGCAAGTATTGTGGGCCCAATTGGCAAAAGAAAGCTCAGAACTGTGTAGGTTGGAAACATGCAGAAGAAGCCTTCATCCTGCAGGGGATAAAAGCTAAAGGTTCCCCTCGCACATATGTGCTAGTCATTCCTGACTCTAGGGGGCGGTGCTCATCTCTGTTTCAAAGCCAAAGAGCCAGCGCTGTCCGAAGACATCTCCGTGGTCATGTGGCTGGCATGACTAAACGCCAAAGGCGCATGGAACGCTGTTACCTTTCCACCAAAGGTGGTCCCTATTTTTCTACTTGCATTTTTTTTTGACGTGCTTTCGAACTGCTAGGTTGGCAGAAGCTGGGACAAGTAACGGGAGCTCACTCTGTTATGCGGCGCTAGGGATTCGAACCGCTGAACTGCCGACCTTTCGATCGACAAGCTCAGCGTCTTAGCCACTGAGCCACCGCGTCCCTTAAGTTACCACCTAACCACCGGGTAGGTTGGAAACATGCAGAAGAAGCCTTCATCCTGCAGGGGTAGACAATGGCTAAAATGATGATGATGATGATGATGATGATATTGGATATAATTTGCTGCCAGTTTAGTTCCCTAAGATTTAAGTTCTCACGCAAATAGTCCTTGATTTATGACTGGTTGCTCAGTGACTATTCAAAGTTACAACGGACCTCAACAAAGGGAGTTATGACCTACATTCGGAATTTCGATATCCCCCCCCCCCTTCTACTGATGTTACCATATTTTGGCCGCTCAGCAACTGGGCCACATTTGTGGCTATTTGCAGCTTCCTGCGGTTGTGTGACCATGATTTATGACTTTTTTTGGGGGGGGGGGGAAACCAGCATTTACTTCTGGCTTTCAGGGGGGAAAAAAATGCTCCCTAACAAACGATGGGTTTGCTTAACCACCATGGCGTTTGCCTAATGATAACCACAAAAATGGTCGTGAAACCAGGTGCGGTCACGTGATGACCTGCTTTTCAACCATCACAGCTTATTATTGAAATTGTAGGCCAAATTATGATCGCATGTTAAGGACTACCTAATACCATTAGATGTAAATCCATGCAATATGCAAAAGCCAAACAAACCATGATGAATGTGCTGCTCCTGTGCCAAAAATTCCATCGTCTTCCTTGACTCTGCAACTAGCTTTGCGAATGGCAGATCCACCGGGTTGATCTTAGATAGTGGAGCAACGCACACCACTGCGATTCCAGTCCACGATGGGTACGTCCTTCAGCAAGGTGAGAAGTCTTCCAGCGTGATCTGAGCTATCCTACTATGTAGCTAGACTCCACACACATAAATGACAGGGTTTGTTTGTACCAAACAAAACGAATTACCGTATTTTTCGGAGTATAAGACGCACCTCCCCCCCCCCCTAAAAGGAGCTGAAAATTTGGGTGCTTCTTATATTCCGAATGTAGCTTTTTTGAAGCTTTTTTTTTCAGCCCTAACGAGGCGCTAACAGTGAAGCGATCTTCCCTTTGCCTGTTTTTTTCATTGCTGCTCCCTCCGAAGAAGGTTTTTTCCAGCCCTAAGTCTTTGCAGGCTTTTTTCATTGCTGCTCCCTCCGAAGAAGGTTTTTTTAAGCCCTAACCAGGGGATAAAATAATGTGCTGAAGCTGACCAGACTAAGGACGGTAGCCAGATGATCTGGTAGGCAGATTTCCCCCCCTATTTTCCTCCCCAAAAACTAAGGTGCGTCTTATACTCCGAAAAATACGGTAAATAAAAGTTGTTTCTGTAAAGCAGCATGATGGCCATCAGTAGAGAGAATTTTTAATGGTCATGAGAGGATGTTCTGGATAATGGCCCCTAATTTAGAAATTAGTTATTTCCAAATTAAATGCATTTATTTATAACATGTACAATATATGAGAACCGGTTTGGTCGAGTGGTTAAGGCGCCAGACTGGAAAGCAAGGGGTTGTGAGTTCAAGTCCTGCCTTAAGCCATGAAAGCCAGCTGGGTGATCTTGGGCCAGTCATTCTCCGCTGAATTCACCTCACAGAGGAGTTGTTGCAGGGAAAATAGGAAGAAGATGCGTTAGATATGTTTGCTGCCTGGAGTTATTTGTAAAAAAAATAAAGGTGGTATGTAAATATTATTTGAAAACAAAAATGTGTACATGTGAACAGATAGCCGGGGCCTGTTTTCAAAACAACTCTGTGGTATTTGAAAAAGATGCAGCTGTTTTAACATTCAAAGAGAGGTCATCCTTTCACACACGCTGCTTTGCAAAGCATCTCTTTCTAATGCATTGCGAAACACTAATCCATTAGAAGAATGAAAAGTAGTCAGAATATAGCAAAATAAAACTAGAAGAAAAGCTAACCTTGCACTGTTATCCAAAGACTGAAAGACTTGGAGTTAGATAAACGTAACCCTCTGCACTAATAATCAGCATATGTCTAAGTAGTAGGTGCTGAGGACAAATAGCAGTAAGAAGGCTGGATTAGATAGTTTTGCTGGTGATATTGAGGGCCATATTGGATTATAATTTCTGTTCAAAAGGGAATCAGGAATAATGCAGGAAATAATTTTATAGCACTTCTAGAAGCCTAGCCAAATGTAATGAATATATGAGACACCAAAAGTTTCCCATATGGTTTCTCTCAAAAGAAGTATCAGACTGCATGTGGCTTTTACAAAAAGAGATTTCATCATTTTTCCTTTTGGTCTTGTGCAGCAAAATACAGTTTCTGGGAACTCAGTGGCCCATGAGGACACAAAAGCTTGTTAGTCTGGTGTTAGGAAACATGAATTTGTCCGCAAAACAAGTTTCTATATAAAATGTGAGTGGTGGCGGAATATTAAATCTTTTGATTCCATTTGTGCCTTGCATTTAGGCATTGTGAAGTCACCTCTGGCTGGAGATTTCATTTCAATGCAGTGCAGAGAACTGTTTCAAGAAATGAACGTTGAGATCATCCCACCTTATATGATTGCATCGAAGGTAAGATCCTGTGTTGGATGGAATGAAAGAAAGCTGCACATTCTTGTAAATATGAATCAAAAAGCTGCTTTTTCATTCACAAAACTTCTGGTTTAACAATATTTTCTCCAACATTAAATTCCATCAGGATTGGCCTTGGATTTAAATACAGTTTAGAGCCGTGATGGCGGCGCTGTGGGCACGCGAGCTGTTGCCCCAGTTTACGTCTGCTGTGCATGCACGCGTGCACCTCCTGCCGGCCAGCTGGTCTTCGGGTCTCTGCTGTGCATGCACAGGGCGTGGCACGTTTGGGGGGGCGTGCACGCATGTGGGGGTGGGGCATGTGCGGGGGGCGCATGCGCAGGCGGGGGGCACATGCAGGGGGCGCATGTGCAGGTTGGCCTGCGCATGTGCGGGGGTGGGGTGCGTGTAGGGGGCACGCGCATACGTGGGGGATGGGGCATTTGCGGGGGCGTGTGCGCATGTGGGGCGGGCGCACACGCATTGCATTTTGGGAGTTCGGGCACACACGCATTCGCACATGCGTGCACATGCTTTGGGCACTCGGTCCGGAAAAGGTTAGCCATCACTGGTTTAGAGTCATACACAGAGGATGCACGTTAAAAAAAGAGTTTTGATTCCCAGTGTCCTTCACTATTCCGAGACACAGTTTGGATTCGCACATTAAGCTATAAGCACGCCAGGAACTTGTAGTGCTCCATTTATGGTTGAATTATATTATCCAGTATCTTTTAACTTTGGTCATGGATGCTGGGAGTTGTAGTTCAGCTACAGTTGAAGCACCCATAGTTTGTCCCTGACATCAACTATTCCACAGTTCATGCATGAAGCATGAACCCAGCTAATAAGATGTTATTGTGCTAAAGAAAGTATTTACAGGTATACAGTTTTGCAAAGCCACAATCTTTTTCATGAGCTGGTTATGTATTTAGCAACAATAAATGATGACAGCTGAACTGTGAGTAGCTTTTAGCTTAGTCAGGCTGGGATGTTCTGTTGTCTCTCTTGACTTAAAACGAAACTCTATGTACTTCATCCTCAACATTCCTGGGTTTATAAACTCCTGTAAGCCATCTATGGAATAATATATTTAAATGTGATCCTTTGGAATGACCTTGATTTTATATTCTAGGAAGCAGTTCGAGAGGGTTCTCCAGCAAACTGGAAAAGAAAAGAGAAATTGCCGCAGGTCACAAGATCTTGGCACAACTATATGTGTAATGTAAGTATTTGTCATCACGTTAATTTGCTTGGATATATAAGAAGTATTTCCTGCAAACACATTGATTTCTGTAATGAATGGTTCCTTTAGGGAGTGAACTGCAGTATGACTCCTGGTTCTGATGATTTATTCCTTTACCACATGCAATCTGTAAGTTGCATTATTAGTAAATGTTGGTGTAATGAAAAATTATAAACACATTCTGGATTTTCTGGAGAAAAGCAGGCCAGTGGGAAAGTAAAAAGGAAATTAATAACATGATTAATATCACTTATAGGTGATGTGGTGCAGTGGCCTAGAGGTGGAGCTCTCGCCTCACAATCAGGAGGCTGTGAGTTCGATCCTAGGTAGAGGCAGATATTTCTCTCTGGGCACTCTGGGAATATATCTGCTGAACAAAACTCCGCATTGGCGACAGGAAAGGTATCCGGCCAGTAAACACTCAGCTCCATTCAGTTGCCCTGACTCCACCCCGCAAGGGATTATGGGGTTGTTAAAAGAAGAAGAAGAAGATTAACATCACTTATAGGTAACATTTTACAACAACTCTAGGCAGGTAAATCAGAGTTGACCTTGGTCCCAGAGGAGCTTGTCCTTTTCATTAGTCTTCACAAATTTAAGGGGATCCTGACATTACTTGATTCACTTTGCTCCAGTGGTGGGCCAACTTGTAAGTCAAGTGATTTTTATCTGCAAATCCTGCAAACATGTCCCAGCAACCTGTAGGAGCATCTTTACTCTCACTTTCCCCCTGGAAACTGGGTGAGTTTGAACAAAGCTAGTGGAGGGAAGTCAGTAGATGCCATAAGAACAGAGAAGAGAGTCTGCTTCACCACTCTTACCACTGTAGTGTGCTCCCAGACATGGGTACCTAACTGCACAGTCACTGGTAGTATTGGTCTAGGTGTCCCTTAACCTATCTCATGGGATAATTGGTTAATGGATCTTTCCTCATAAGAGTTGACTTTTTCTTCCCTCTTATGAGTTGACCCTCTCAAAAGGTGACTCATAAGAGAGTTGACTTGAAGAGTTGACTTGAAAAGTTGACTGAACTGGATTGCTTGATCCATGTGTCCTTCTAGGCTTCCTAGAGAATCTTACGTTTTGATTTCTGATGTTACAGATTTATTCCGTCTTTTCTGCCCAGATAGGCTTTCTTAAAGAGGACTAGCATTTTGGGCTTTTTTTGGCCCCAGCTTTGTAGCATTAGAAAGAGCAATTTAGGCTGTCAAGCCCACTGTTCTTCTGAGTTCAGGAATTCAGCCTCAAGCAGATCTCTGAATAAGTGCAGGGAAATAGAGCTCTTTGGATATCGTTTCCACTGTGGGTACTTGGTGATACAAAGTATTTCCCAACCTTTACCTGGATGCTCCTACTTGGGTTTCCAAGTATAATAGTGATATTGAGAACGTGGTGTCCATGTTGTCTAAATTGGACCTTTGCTTTACCTTTATTTTTGATTTTTTTTAAATATATAGCAGTACACGTATCAGAAATCCTTGTGTGAAAATATTTTTTCTCCTCCCATAGTGTGTTATTCAGGACTTTCAAGCTTCTGTCCTACAAGTTTCTGATTCAGCTTATGACGAGCAGTAAGTCTTTCTTAATTTATGGGAATGTTATGATGGCTAACACAAGGATGTCTTCGGATCTGAATTGTAGACTGGCTCCAGTCTGATCGAAATTGAACAGGTGTGATACTGGAAGAAGTGGCGCTGCCCTGTATCAGTGGGGATGGAAAGATTCCCCTTGTTGCGATTATGGTACTGATATGCAAAGTACTGAACGTATTGTACAAGGTTGTGCCCGACGTGAGTTCTCTGGTTCCCTAGAAGATCTACATGAAGCAACGCCAGAGGCTGTTGCCTGGATAGCTGAATTGGACATCCAGTTATGAGGCCACTGCCAAACTCCCATAGAAGTTTTACTTATAATTACATGGACTGTGTATATATATTTGCTTCTTTTCCGTCATGTTCTCATCATACGCTAAATAATAAGCATAAATGTTACATTGGACGTCTGGTTCTTTCTTTCTTTCTTTCTTTCTTTCTTTCTTTCTTTCTTTCTTTCTTTCTTTCTTTCTTTCTTTCTTTCTTTCTATAATAAATAAATAATAAATAAATAAATCTAAATAAATAAATAATAAATGGTTCTCCTTTTGGCCTCTTTATTTCTAACCCTACCATTTTCTCTCTTAAAATCCTCTCTAAGCAGGCTGAAATTGTGTCTCCTTTGTCTGTAATCTCTATTCTGGGGGGTTTTGGGTGCCACCGTTAGCATCTGATTGTAGCAACAATATTCCTGGATTCTGAAGAAAAGCCAGATAGAAATTCCTTTTAGATACTGAAAGGGCAAAATGTGGTCTGCTTTAAAAACATAACAAAACCAGGGGTGAAATTCAGCAGATTTGGACAGGTTCTATAGAACCGGCGGTGGCGATTATGCGCAGTTCGGAGAACCGGTAAATCACACCACTGACTGGCCCCACCCCTCCCACTCACTCCTTCTCTCCTCCTCCTCGGGCTCATACACACAGAGCAAACATGAGAAGGAGGCGAGAAGCAGCCAGGTTGAACGCTAGAAGACTTGGCCAAACTTTTCTGTCGGTTCTGTGGGCGTGGCTTGGCCACGCCCACCAAGCCACACCCACAGAACCAGTAGGGGAAAAATTTGAATGTCACCCCTGAACAAAACCCTTTCTGTCCTTCGCTTTACACCAGAAATGGAGAATTAAAAACTTTGCTGGATATTAATTATAGCTCTCCTAATTCATGTGAATGTCTGTGTTGACAAGGGCATGTGGGATATTTGTTCAAACATCTGGAAAATATTGAGTTTTCAAGAGACTCTTCCACTGTTATTAAATTGCTGTTTCTGAGATTTCTTGAGAAGTAATTTCTTTTATAAAAAGAGGAAAAGAAATGCTTATTCACTGAATGTCATCTGAAAATGTCTGATTTTCACCTCCAGGGTGGCTGCGCAAATGCCAACTGTACACTATGAGTTCCCCAATGGCTACAATTGTGATTTTGGCGCTGAGCGGTTAAAAATTCCCGAAGGCTTATTTGACCCTTCAAATGTAAAGGTAAAACTAAGCAAGATGGAATGGAAATGGATCCTTTGTATATCTATGTTCAGTGGCAGTTTTATGGAAACAGGTGGGAAATCTAGAATCTTAAATTTTGTGGATTAGAGAAAAGTCACTGTGTTTTGTGTTTCAATGACATGTGATGTTGAGGCTCTTATTCTGTATTATAGTAAATTTATTTACCAATATATTGTAGTTCAGACTTTGTTGTTCTCTGATAGAGATTTTAATTCTCCACCATGGGTAGTTCTTGAGTTACGCCTGTAATGGAGCCTGCTAATTATGGTTGACAATCATGGCAGTTGTAAATCATGATGGTCGTAAATCGGAGTTTATGACCTTTTTTTTTGCGTTGCTTGTAAAGTGACCACCGTGGTCATTAATGATCCGGTCGTTAAGTGAACCCATGATTTTCTGTGCGCCAATTTTGCTGAAAACCAGAAGTAAATGCTAGATTTCGGCAAAACATCGTAAAATGTTTAGCACATGAAGTACTAAAGTAATTTAGTTATAAAGTATGTCATAACAAGGAAAAATAAGAGATTCTGTGCTGCATGTACTTTTTTCTACTTACTAGAATTATCAGATGGAGCTTCCCATTTCATGATTCCCCCCCCCCCCCCAGATGATTTGGGCCATCTTTGAAAAAAGACTCAAAGTGTTCTTACTAGTTCCGTCTCTGATGTGATCGAAACTAATGCCAGACATTCTTTCTCTTTACTAGGGCTTATCTGGCAATACAATGCTTGGTGTGAGTCATGTCGTCACCACTAGTGTTGGAATGTGCGATATAGACATTCGGCCGGTAGGTATTAATTAGGCACAATGGGAGGTTTATTTTTCTTGATTAAAATTGGGAATGGAAGCAAGAACTATGCCGTGATGCAAAAATCTTCACTGTTCAGAGCTACCTGAAAGCCAGTTGTATTTTTACATTTGATCTTTGGCAAAAGGCCAAGAAGCAATATAGTTCAGTTGTATTTTTCGGGTAAGCCCACATGTAGCTCAAAGGCTGCAGATTGAATGACGATGGTTCAATTCTTGTGTCAATGATAGCAATAGGAACAGCACTGGCACTTAGACTTATATAGCAATAGCACTTAGACTTATATACCGGTTCACGGTGCTTTACAGCCCTCTCTAAGCTGTTTACAGAGTCAGCCTATTGCCCCCAACAACCTGGCTCCTCATTTTACCAAACTCGGAAGGATGGAAGGCTGAGTCAACCTCGAGCCTGTCAGGATCGAACTCTGGGCAGTGGGCAGTGTTAGCCTGCAATACTGCATTCTAACCACTGCGCCACCATGGCTTTGATGACCATAGGCTTGCTGAATAATTTTAGCTAAACCCTGAGAAGAATTAGGCCAAATTCCAAAGTTCTCCTTTTGTATGGCTAGTAAGCTGTTTATAAAGAGTTTATAAAGAGAGGAAGGGGCAAGCAAAGAATACACTGGCATTAAAACTGATACAAAGACGAACATCAAACAACTGAAAGAAACACTGCCAAGGAAACTGCAGGGTCTTGCCCAGGCACTCTCTGAGAATTGGACACGGTTGAACAGAAGGAAAAAAAAAACACCTGAGATTGCACTGTAAATATTTGTGAGACCAGAAGCATGACCACAAGAGCTTGACTTCGGGAAATCCAGTCTGGCATGCGTTTGCAGATTTGGGCTGTTTTACTTTTTAAGCACAGATTCCAGTTGTGCCTCAAATGTGCAGACTTGATGAAGAATCCAAATTGTGTTGCTTGTTTACTGAATTAGGGATTCCTGTTCCCAAAATACTGCTTAGTACGGAATTTTAAATGTTCTTTATATTGTGGAAGACGTTTATTAAAAAGGGGAAGGATATATCCTCTTTTGCACAAGAACTACTCCCAAGTTTTACATTTGTTAGTGGAAATGAGCTTTTACCTCCTTGGCCTGTTTAAGAAGTGATACAAGAGGATGTGATTTTCTTTCGGATTCTATGTAAGCTTGTGTAGTCTTTTCTCTCTCTCAAAAAGCAGATTACAGAAAGTTACATGTCCAGTAATTTATGTGTCTTGCTTTCCTTTTCCAGGGCCTCTATGGTAGTGTGATTGTAGCAGGAGGAAATACACTACTACAGAG
Organism: Thermophis baileyi; assembly: GCA_003457575.1. Taxonomy (NCBI): domain Eukaryota; kingdom Metazoa; phylum Chordata; class Lepidosauria; order Squamata; family Dipsadidae; genus Thermophis; species Thermophis baileyi. The sequence goes on along the minus strand of QLTV01002552.1, from coordinate 783,644 downwards.
TTTTACAGACCGGCTGAATAGAGAACTATCTCAGAAAACCCCTCCGGTAAGTGTGTCATTTAATAAGTACATTTACAGTCAGTTCCCCATATTGGCATAATTTGAAAAATGTTGGGACCTACCTATTTTGCTTTTTTTTTTTTTTAACTTAAAACCCATCCATCTACATAGATACAAAAGATTCTGGTTTGTGTTGAAGATAACCATGTTAGTAACCATGGTCCAAAAAATGAAGTTAGCTCTGTGTGTTTTAGCAAGTTTGGGCTTTAGATTTTGATGAATATCTTCTATTTTTGCCTCATCTGGGTTGCAATTTCCTGCGAAACGGCAACATTATGTGGTTTCAAAGACTATTGGGAATGTGATAGTAGTGGTAGCTGTTTCTGAAGTGAAAAATAACACGGCTGAGCATATTCAAACCTTTAGATGTTCCTCAAGCAGTTTTACCAATTTGTGCTAGAACAACAGGATAGTTGACTTGCTATATAATTAGAGTTTATGAAGTTCTAGAAAGCCTTCATTGTCCAGTAATCTCCAGATAAGGTGGGACTATAAATCCTCGAATGATAAGGAATTCTGGGATGTGTAGTCCCAACGTGTGAGAGGCACTTACTGGGGAAAGAACGTCACCATTTTTCTTTCCCTAATTGTTTATGACAGGAATGTCTAGTGTTAGTTGGCCAGTGTAAAATTCAGGGAACGCTCGTGGATGTAGAATGGGATTAAGGTTTTCCAGGCATAGCTTGATGGTGATATTACAGGAAGGTGTGGCTACTTCCCGCCCCTTCCTGGGTTTTTAAAAATGCTGCCAAAATTCAACAGCAAAATGCACAATCACATTTATTTGGGGAGGTCAGAAATAAGATGGGAACCAAACCATCGTTTCCCCCTCCCCTCGCCCCCGAGGTCTCCAACTTTTATTTTATCTTTATTTGAGGGAGGGTATAGCACAACTGAAAATCACTCACTTTGCTAATTCAATTTCTGGGATGCAACCTTTGGGTATTAAGAATCTGTCCCTTCTAACATAAAGCAATTATCTTAGTTGAATTATTTTGAGGAATGATTTGAGCTGTCTGGTCTATGTATTCTACAATGCAGAACATAAGCAAATATCACCAGTTGTCATTTGGAAAGCCTGCTCCCGACGCACAATCACCGTCACTCTCTCTTCTGATTTCAGAGCATGCGGTTGAAGTTAATAGCAAACAACACAACGGTGGAGCGAAGGTTTAGTTCCTGGATTGGTGGTTCCATTTTGGCTTCTTTGGTTAGTAAACTATTCTGGCTGCTGATGGTTCCTAAAAAGATTGTGTAACAGGAGGGTATGTGATTGAGAGAGAAAGAAAGGGAAAAAGCATCGAATTTTGTATCTTACAGGTAGCCCTTGACTTATGACTGGTCGCTTAGTGACTGTTTGAGGTTAAAACGGAGCTCCCCAGGGCTACTTATGAGCTGAATTCAAAGTTATGCCAGCTGCATCCCTCTTGCAATCACATGATCGCATTTTGAGCACTTGGCAACCAGGCTGCATTTACATCCATTTGCAGCATCCAGGAGTCACATGACTGTGATTTATGGTTTGTTTTTGTGCTGGAAACGCGAGTTTATGGCAAAAACGCCCATTGTGGACAATGGATTTGCTTAACGACTGTTGCAAAAAAGGTGGTAAAATTGGGCGTGGTAACCGGCTTAATCATTGGCATGACTTACAGTTGTAATTCTGGGCTCAATTACAGTTGTAAATTGAGGAATATCTGTCATAATGGAATGGGGTTGGGAAGCAGGCCCGACGCCAGCAGGGAATCTGAAGGGCGGGTAGCAGAGCAGGGGGTGCCTCGGGGATGGGGCAGGCATCGATCCCCCACCCAAAGCACCCTGTGCTCCATTTAATGACCACATCTGGAAGAGCAAAGGTGGGATCATTGAGTGAAGTACTTTCTGACTGCATCAGGGAGAGCTGAGGTTGGGTCGTTAAACGAGGCGATCACGTGGGCACCTCGCTTAACAACTGTTACAACTTGGTTTCATAATGGGCAGGCTCCATTACGGTCGTGAAGTCGAGGACTACCTGTACAATCCAAATTAGGCATGGGGAAGGATGAAAGCAAGAAAATGCTGCAGTAAAGTTGGGGGGACTTGAAGGGGAACTGAGAAAGCAAGGACAATAGTGTAATCCAGGGGTCCCCAAACTTGGCAACTTGAAGACTTGTGGACTTCAACTCCCAGAATTCTGGGAGTTGAAGTCCACAAGTCTTAAAGTTGCCAAGTTTGAAGACCTCTGGTGTAATCTCATAAGGCAGGTTGTGCATAACTTGGTTTCTGTGTGCCAGAAATATGTATTGCGAGATTGTGTTATGTTTTTGATTTTTTTTTTTGTAGGGTACCTTCCAACAAATGTGGATTTCTAAGCAGGAGTACGAAGAAGGGGGAAAGCAGTGTGTAGAAAGAAAGTGCCCATAAACCCCACGACTTTTAAAGAATCTGCCTTCCTGTTGCTTATAGCTTTAGTATACTCAGGAATTGAAACTTTGTCTCTTCTGTAGGAAGTGTATACTTTTTGTGCATCCTGATTTTTAAGTTTTTGTTTTTTTAAAAAAATCCTAATATTTGAAAAGGCCAAACTTGTCCTGTTTCGCAGCACATGGATGCTTTTATCCATTTTAAATGCAATAACTTTTATACAAACTTTTTTAAAAAATAATTTTGTATAAATATCTATTTTCTGCAAAAGAAATTCTCCCGGAGACTGATCTATAAATTATGGTTGTAATTTCTTGCCTTTGGATAAAGATGGGGAAAAAAAAGTGTATCTGCTTACAGATTAGTCTTCCTTGTGCTAGCATCAATAAATTTCTCTAGTTTGGCTTTTAGGCTCCTTTATTTTACATCGTATATTCAAGTAAAGGTTTTGGGTTTTTTTTTACACCTAGATGTTTTTTTTATGTTTGCATATTTCTATTACATTTTCTGTATCCGGAAGGTATATATCAGGGGTGTGAAACTCGATTTCATTGAGGGCCGCATCAGGGTTGTGTTTGACCTCGGGGGGGAGGGGGGCTGGGGGGGCGTGGCCAGCTTGATGTCACTCGTGTTGGGAGTGCCTGTGTTGGCACTCTGCCAGCGAAAACAGCTCCGTTTTTGCGGGCAGAGGGTTGCAGGAGGCCATTGCAGCCGAAAATGGAGCTGGGGGGGGTGCGTGTGGCCCTCCCGAGCTCCATTTTCGCTGGCAGAGGCACCACGGGCCGGTCCTTCACTGTTTCCAGGGCAGCCCCGTGGGCCAGATCTAAGCATCCCGTGGGCCAGACCGGCCTGCGGGCCTTGAGTTTTACACCCTTGGTATATATGTATATACAGCTAAGCTAATTATTGTTTGTTAACAGAACAGTCAGCTTGAGTTTAACTACAGGACAATGATACTGTGGAATCTTCATCAGTGTGATTAGCTTGATAATGATAGTGATCCAATGCTCAAAGAATTAACAGTGTTCTAGACCCTGGCTTATTTATTCATAGTGTATTAGAGAATCAGCTGAATTATAGGGTCAAATTGGATTCCAGAAATCTCCAAATGTCACCAAGATAAACACGAATAAAACCTAACTGAATTTATCTTAGTACCAAGATGCCATTCAAAAGAAATAGTTTTGCATCTTGGGTTATTAAGTAACAACTGAGCAGGAATGCACAATACACCAAGTCATATTGTACATATATACCTTTAACAATATTTTACAGAATACTGAAAGGGAATAGGAAATAAGAAATTGAAGTCTTGAGGTAAGAGATTTAATTAATTTACTTGTTTACATCATCACCATTCACAAAATGGCTCAATTTTTCATCAACCTTTGTAATAACACCCTTACATCATTTTGTATGCAGTCTTCTTTAAAGGTCTCTTAGGTGAACTCCATCCAAGGCCTTTTCAGCCTTGCGCTTTCTCACACCTGATGTTTTTGTTTCGTGATTTATCATCTTTCTTTTTCTTTTTTAGTATGTGCCTCTGTACTTCTTTCCTATTGGTTACTTTCTTGTTTAGTCTATATTCATTTAGCACTATTCACTCTATGCATCTCTTACCAGACATATTTAACTATCCAATACCACTGTATTGAGCTTACCTATGATATACTGAACTCACACTTCTAGTATGCTTTCAACAAACATTCATTTCTTGAACAAAGCCACATGCTTTGTGTCAGCTTACTCTAAAATGGCATCATCAATTCATCTATTTGCTCGTTTGGGGGAGGTCATTTATTTATAACTTTAAATCATTCACACCATTTTCCTGGTCAAGCACAAGTACCTTAATATTTGGAATGTTAGTTTCAGGTCTATTATTTGTTACAATGTTCACTGCAAAGCATTGGGGTTTTCAGACAGCAAGCTGGGTCATGTGAATATAAAAAAATATATGCAGCTTAATTGGTTCTGACTTCGCATAATATGGTACTACAAATGCAATTATTAATGGTATGACCTTGGCCACAAGCATCTTTGCTGGGCAAATCAAAGTTTGACCTTATGTACATATTTACCGTCAGCCCAGCTCGTCCAGTCTAAGTTACCTTACAGGGTGGGTGGTTGTGGGGAAAACAGGAGGGGGAAGGAGTATCATATATGTTTGCTGAGTTATTTATAAAAATAATAAAGGCTGAATAAAAATTCTAAAATAAAATGAACAAAAGATGCTTCCCTACTATATACTTAATGGATCAAAACATTTAATCTTACACACACACACCCCTCCCTGTATATATAATTAAAAATCAAGTGATGTTATATATCTATATCTCTATCTATCATCTCTATCTATCTATCATCTATCTATCTAATATAAATATAAAAATGGAAAGCCACTTGCCTTTTTAATTACACAAAAGAAGATTCTCAAGATCCTCAAGGGAATATTCCAATTCTTATTTTGTTTAAGGATCTGGTCCAAGGGTGTCCCATCTTGGCAACTTTAAGATCTGTGGACTTCAACTCCCAGAATTCTGTGAATTGAAGTCCACAAGTTGCCATAGTTGGACATTCCTACTCTAGTCAGAGAATTGCAGACAATACCTAGTCCTTTCTCTTGCAGGCGGCATTTATAAAACAAGTCAAAAGATTTTTACACTGGACTGGAGGCCCAGATATAAATGGGGAAAAAAAATCACAGCAGGTATGGAGAACCATTTTTATTTTGGTAATAAAAAAAAAATGAGCTGCTTTCTGAACTTACACAATATTTCCCACCTTAGTGTCCATTCGTAAGTAATGACCAAAGTCAAAGCATTTGTATCATGTTTTCACTTACAGCAGCCCTCTTGTTGTTCCTCTAGTCTTCTCAAACGTCAAACACTTCCGGTTCCATCCGTGTTAACTCTGAGACTCGGCGGCTAGAGTTTTTTCCTGTAAACGCTTCTCTCTCCTTTGCTTTGCCGCATCCTCCTTGTATTTCATGCGCAGGAGTTTCTCATATCTAAGCCTGTGGGATGAAACCGACCACCAGAAGTTAGCGTGGAGTGGAAAAGCTATTTCTCTCCAATATAAAGATAATAAAAAATAACATTTACATTTTAAAGCATGCTATTTACCTTATAAAAGGCTTGACATTTGACAGGTAATAGAATCGTTTCCTCTTGTGCCTTGCGTTCAAGTACCAGGGAATTGGCCATTCTCTGAAAGTATACCTACCAACAACAGAAATGGGAAAAGTATTTAGGACAAAAGCGATCGTCCATGTTGGAAGGAAGGCATTTGCAGAAAGATTTACCTACAATGTTTTCTGCTTCTAAGTTCTAACTTTCCGTCAACACAAAGAAAATCATCCTCTAGCTTTTTTAAGATGTTTGGACTTCAACTCCCAGAATTCCCCAGCTGCTGTACTATGCTGGTTTTATTTGAAACTGCTTGAATTCATTGGCTTATAATCAGAAGTACAAAAAAAATGTTCTGAAAATACATGATCATTACCACATTTGTTCCTCAAAATATCCCTATGAAGACTGACAATGGATTGTGGACTTGTTATAAAAAAAAAAACCCCTCTGGAACAGAGGTCGCCAACCCGCAGGCTGCGGACCAGTACCGGTCCGTGGCCCATTAGGAACCGGTCTGTGCACGTGAGTAAAACTTCATATGCGCATGCACGGGATGTAGATAGCGCATGAAACCCCTCCCCCCATCCCCGGTCATGGAAAAATTGTTTTCCACGGAACTGGTCCCTGATGCCCAAAAGGTTGGGGACTATTCCTGAAAATGTGAAGAGAAGATATATATAGGTCGTCTACATTTAACCCTAAACAGCAGTGCTTCAGGGTGCAAGTTTGTTGCAATTCCTACATGTGTGTCCTAGCTGTTTAGTGCTTACCACAACCCAGATGAACATTTTCCTACTTGGTTACCTCTTTCATTGAACCTGGAAATTATTATTACACCAAACGTAGCGTTTATTCAATATTTCCTAAACACACCACAGATCTAATGTGCCGGTTTACCAAATAATGCGCCCAAGGAAATCATATCTCCATTCGCCCGGCCATTCCTTCTCTTGGCCAGTCTGCAAAAGTCGCAAAGCGTCTTCCCGTTCCTGAATGACCTGGTCCATTCTTTCCATGGATTTTATAACCTGAGGGATATAAACCAGAAGTGGGGTGTTCAACAGGTGGAGCTCATATATACTCTCAACATCATTCAGGGTTATTTAGTCTTGTAACAAGGTCTACTAGTTATAGATTAGATTCACACACTGCAGTAAGCCATGGCTTTCCCTTAATATAAGGTCTGAAACCATCCAGAATTGCTCTTCACAAATGAAAGGATACCTTTCTTGAATTCCTATGTAAGTAACGCCCACTGAAATAGATAGGGATAGGGAATGTAAAGAAACGCTTCTCAGTAAACCCAAAGGTGCTTTTTCAAGAGGCAACTGGACTTTCTGGTTTTTCTTCGAAGACGTTTCGCTTCTCATCCAAGAAGCGAAATATCTTCAAAAAAAACCAACCAGAAAGTCCAGTTGCCTCTTGAAAACGCACCTTTGAGACAACCATGACCTGGATGACTGAGAATCTCCATAAATGTCTCAGTAAAGATTTGGCTTTTTTCATCATTGATCTCCTATTTGCAGATCTATTCATAAATAGATATAAATATACTGAATATACTGAAAGCTTATTTTTCTATCCTGAACTCGTCTCATTTATTTTCCCAATATAACATTAAACAAATCAGAATTATCAGAAAATAGGAAGTCATAAAGACAGCATCTTGGACAGGATGTCAACAGCCTTCCTCTCTATCATAATGTCTTGAATAGCACAACTGTATATGTCTAGTTTAACTAAACTGCAGGATCTGGATATGTCTAGTCTAATGAAGAGAAGGACTAGGAGTGACACGAAAGCAGTCTTCTAATATTTGAGGGGCTGTCAGAGACAAGAGGCGCTCAACCTCTTCTCCAAAACACCTGAGGGCAGGACAAGAAGTAACAGATGGAAACTTATCAAGGTGAGATCCAACCTAGAAATAAGGAGAAATTTCCTGAGAGTGAAAACAATTAATCAGTGGAACGGCTTGTCTTCAGAAGTCTGTAGAGATTCTCGGTCACCCAGGTCATGGTTGTCCCAAAGGTGCTTTTTCAGGAGGCAACTGGACTTTCTTGAGGTTTTTTTGGAAGACGTTTCGCTTCTCATCCAAGAAGCTTCTTCAGCTCTGACTTCAACGACCCTCTAAAACAGTGGTTCTCAACCTTTCTAATGGCGCTCCCCCCCGCGCCCCCCCTGCCGCCGCT
>QLTV01002552.1:717676-753736 GCA_003457575.1 Thermophis baileyi | reverse complement strand
CCATTTTTCCAAATCCAATTCGCTTTGCTTTTTCAATTTTTTATAATTATCTTCTTTTATTGTTGCACATCTTGCCGTTAAATATATACCTAAATATTTAATCTTTTTTGTTATCTGAATGCCTAATTTCTCTTCTAATTTTCTCTTTTGGTTTTCTGTCATATTTTTCACTATCAGTTTAGTTTCTTCTTTGTTCATTTTTAATCCTGCTACTTCTCCATATTTTTCTGTTTGTGTTAAAATTTTGGGACCACTCTCCATTGGCTCTTCCAAAATAAATACTAAATCATCTGCAAAGACTTGCAATTTATATTCTTCTTTTCTAATTTTCATTCCTGTTATTTCTTTGTCTTCTCTTATTTTTCTATTTAATATTTCCAGTGTTAGGATAAATAATAATGGAGATAATGGACATCGCCAGGGTGAGATTTGAATCTGACTTTTTCCATATCTAGCCCAAACCTTCATCCTTACACCACGTAGAATCTTTTGGGACATAGCACAAAAAATGTACAATGGGTATGAGAGGTAGGTTTTATTTTGAGAGTACCAATTTCTTGCCTTGTTACTGTCGCTGTGAAACTTCTAATATAATTATTAAACTATACATGAATCAATTTTTTATTACGTTCCATCAAGTTGTTTTTAATTCCTAGTGACTACGTATCTATGGAGATTCTCAGTCATCCAGGTCATGGTTGTCCCAAAGATGCTTCCCCCCCCCCAAGAGGCAACTGGCCACATCTGGCGGGACCCAGAAGAAGGGCCTTCTCTGTGGTGGCTCCTTCCCTTTGGAATATCATCCCTGGAGAGATTAGACTGGCCCCTAATTTTACACTCTCTCGTAAAGCCTTGAAGACCTGGTTTTGCCACCAGGCCTGGGGAACCTAGGGTGGGATGGAGTCCGTGTGATTTGTTTAATAACCATGGTGACTCACTTTATGCCATCATTAAAATGGTCATAAAATCAAGTCTGGTCATGTGATAGGCTGCTTAACGACCACAAGACAACTTATAGATAGCCCTTGATTTACAACCATTTTACAACAGCATTGAAAAATGGACTTGTGATCAATTTTCACACTTATGATCGTTGCCGCGTCCCCGTGGTCATGTAATCAAAATTCAGACGCTTGTCGACCGGCTCATATTTACGACGGTTGCAGTGTCTCTCGGGGTCATGGGATCCCCGTTTTGCGACCTGACAAGCAAAAGTCAATGGGGAAGTCAGATTCACTTAACAACCGTGTTATTAACTTGACAACCGCAGTGATTCAACTTAGCAACGGTGGCAAGAAAGGTCGCAAAATGGGGGAAAAACTCACTTAACAACTGTCTTGCTTAGCAATAAGAAATTTGCTATAATCAATTGTGATTATAAGTTGAGGACAATCTGTATTGATTTTGGTAGCAAAAAAACAGGAACAATGTTGCTATAGGATTATATTTCATGTTATTTTCATGAGTCTTAGTAAAGACAGTGTCCAACTATGAAATTTGGATAAACGTAGGCTGCTGCTTCTTGTGCCATATCCGTCATCGGACGTTGGCGATCATGTTGGCGATCTTATTTTTATCAACCGCCGCACGAAAAAGTGCTGCTGAGTTTTGTCCAAAGCAGTCCCTTAGATTCTGAAGCCATGATGTTCTTCTTCTGTCTCGACCTCGTTTGCCTTCAATCTTTCCCTGGAGGATTAAGTAAAGAATGCCGTATTTTTCCGGGTGTCGCATTACATGTCCGAAATATTCTAACTTTCGCTTTTTTATGCTTCTGATGACTTTCCTTGACTTTCCCAGGCGGCTATTCACCTCCTCATTTCTGATACTTATACGTAACAGCTGCCTGTAAATCCACATTTCCAATACTTCTAGTCTCTTCAAGTGGCTTTCTGTCAGAGACCAACTCTCCACTCCATAGAGCAGGATAGAAAAGATATAACATCTGACAAGCCTGATTTTCAATCTTAGGCTTATGTCGTGACTGCAGAAGACCTAGGCTTCAAATATAGGCTATATATTATATAGGAACATAGGCTACGAATCCTTTTTCTATACCATATTTTACTCAGATCAGACCACTCAGATCAGACCTCTCAGCTCCTGTGTTTTCAGAATCCAGTTAGCATAGATCTGCTAGTTGGGAAATTTCAACATCCTTGGGATTAATTTAAAAAGATTTCCCCACATACCAAATGTGGATTCCTTTTGAGACGTGAGCTCAGAAGCAACCCTCTTAAAATGAAAACTCTGCACACAATAACTTGCAAGTAGTAATGCACTCATTGTCCCAAAAGGCTACATCATACAACCTGGAGCATTTAAAAGCTTTTAAAATAAATAATCTGAGTTCTCCATTATAAGCCCAGATCATTACTCCAGCTGTATGCATTGTTCCCGAATAGCTTGTAATACATTCACATAGCAAAAACTACTTGCCTTTCTAATAAAAAGTGTATTGCACAAAAATAAAATCCTTGATTACTTCTTGGGGACTAAGATGTCCCAGAATATCATGCACAATAGAAGCCTTAACACAGCCTACTTTTAATCAGGTTAGATAAAATCAAAATGCCAAATCCACTCCCAAATTGTTACATCTTACCTGACATTTTGGGAAGGGATTAGTGTCTGCCATGTAACGCCAACCCAACTGGTTTATTTATTTGTATCTCGCCTTTATTATTTTTATAAATAACCCAAGGGGGCAAACATACCTAATATTTCATCTTCTTCCTATTTTCCCCACAACAACCCTGTGAGGTAGGTTAGGCTGAGAGAATGTGTCGTGACCCAGTTGGCTTTCATGCCTAAGGAGGGATTTGAACTCATGGTATCCCAGATTCTAGCCTAGTGCCTTAACCACTAGGCTCTCTTTTAGGGTTTTAGGCAGGGGTGAAATCCAGCAGGTTCTGACAGGTTCTGGAGAACCGGTAGCGGAAATTTTGAGTAATTCGGAGAACCGGCAAATACCACCTCTGGCCGGCTCCAGAGTGGTGTGGGAATGGTGTGGGTATTTTGCAATATCCTTCCCCCAGGAGTGGGGTGGGAATGGAGATTTTGCAGTATCCTTCCCCTGCCACGCCCACCAAGCCACACCCACCAAGCCACACCACGCCCACCAAGCCACGCCCACAGAACTGGTAGTAAAAAAATTTGGATTTCACCACTGGTTTTAGGGCTCAGTATACCAACCCAGAAAAGAGTTTTACTATGGTAGATTCGGAGCATCTTGAATCCCCATATTGGAGAAAGTTAGGTAAAACATCCCTTAGTTTGCCCATGTCCGACATCAAACCAAGATGTACGGGTAGTCTTCGACTTACGACCATTAGTCCCATTTTATGACTTCTCTTGCCACATTTGTTAAGGGAATCACTGCCGTTGTTAAATTAGTAACACCATTGTTAAATGAATCTGGTTTCCCCATTGACTTTGCTTGTCAGAAGTTCCCAAAAGGTGATCACATGACCCCGGGGACACGGCAACTCTCGTAAAAATGAGCCAGTGGTCATGCATCCAAATGTAAATCACGTGAACATGGGGATGCTGCAACGGTCATGTGTGTGAAAAATGGTCATAAGTCGCTTTTTTCAGTGCTCCTGTAACTTTGGACGGACACTAAACAAACTGTTGTAAGTCGATGACTACCTGTCCTTGGCTTGGATATTGCATGAATCCTGGCAAGTGGCAGGTAACTCCCTTCCTCCTCCGCCCTGGTTTAGCCTTTTGTGTGCATGCGATCACGCTCAACGTGTCACACAATCCATTTGTTGTTTTCCCTCTTTTGAAGGACCAGCCATGGAATTTCCCTTTTTCCCCAAATACCCCCACCTGCAAACTCTCCTCTTCAGATTTTTGTGGTGGGGAGGAGGGGAGAGAGAGGGAGGGAGGGAGAGGGAGAGAGAGGGAGGGAGAGAAAGAGAGGGAGGGAGAGAGAGAGAGGGAAGGAGGGAGAGAGAAGGAGGGAAAGAGGGAGAGGAGGGAGGGAAGGAGGGAGAGAGGGAGAGAGGGAGGGAGGGAGAGAGAGGGAAGGAGAGAGGGAAGGAGGGAGAGGAGGGAAAGGGAGAGAGAGAAGGAGGGAGAGAGGGAGGGAGAGAGGGGGAGAGAGAGAGAGAGAGGGAAGGAGGGAGAGGGAGGGAGGGAGAGAGAGGGAAGGAGAGAGAGGAGGGAAAGAGGGAGAGAGAAGGAGGCAGAGGGAGGGAGACAGAGAGAGAAGGAAGAGAGAGAGAGAGAGAGAGAGATAGGGAGGGAGGGAGCCAGAGAGCTCCTGAGCAGGTGCAGAGTGTTGTTCCTCTGGGAGGGCGGCGACCGGACCGCCAAGCGCACGCCGGCAGGGCTTCCCCGGGGCGGGTGGGGGCCGCTTTCGGAGAAGGAGCCGCGCCGCCTCTGCTCTGCCTTCCATTGGATTAAAAATAGCGTCTCTCCGCCCCTCCGGGCGGGCGGACGGGCGGGCCAGCCTCGGCTGCGCGCTTTTGCCCCTGTCCGCGTCTCTCTGCCCGGGCTCGGCCGACGGTCCGTTCGCGCCCCTGGCCAGCCAGTCAGCCATCCAGCGCAGCTCTCGGGTCCGGCCGGCGTCGGGGAAGATGGAGCGGGCCGCCTTGTTCGCGCAGGGGCGGGAGGCGCCGATGGCTGCCGGGGACGTGGGCGAGCTCTTGGTCCCCTACATGCCCACCATCCGGGTGCCCAAGACCGGCGATCGCGTCTACAAGACCGAGTGTGCCTTCTCCTACGACTCGCCCGTAAGTAGCGGCGGCTGCTCGGATTCCTTCCCCGCTATCTGCGGGCTCCTCCGCGGCCGGGGATCCCGGCTCTGCGCGCTCCCACGTTCTCCCGCGACCCTCCATCCCTCGCGTCCCTTTGCCCCGCCGCCTGCCCGGCCTGGTTTCCCGCAGGGTCGCGCTCACCCCGTTGCGCGGCGAGGCTTTGACCCCCTTTCCCCCCCCCCCCACCCCTGTCCTTTCCGTCTCGGATTACATCTCCCCTCGTCCCCAGCGGAGTTCCATGATCCCTGGGTCGATTCGTCTGAATGGGAAAGGCTGGGCGGACCTGTAGTTATCCTCCCCCCCCCACTTCTACCTCACCCCAATTTTCCGGGACTCCCCTAGAAGTGAAGTTGTCTGGAGAAGGCGACCTATGCTTCTATCTACTTTGTTTTGATGCCCAGCTTGGTGGCAGCGCCTAGCCGATGTAGAAAAAAGTGAAAGGGAGTTGGATTTGGTTATGGGGAGGGCTTGGATGGGAGACCACCAGGAAATGTCCAGGTTGGGAAGTTAAAAAAAAAAAGCATGAAAGAAAGTGAGAACAATCAACCCATGGAACAGAAGTTGCCTTCGGAAGTTGTGGGAGCTTCATCACTGGAGGCTTTCAAGAAGAGATTGGACTGGCATTTGTCAGAAATGGTGTAGGGTATTTTCTGACAGTGAGCGCAATCAACCACTGGAACAGAAGTTGCCTTCAGAAGTTGTGGGAGCTTGATCATTGGAAGCTTTCAAGAAGAGACTGGACTGCTACCTGTCAGAAATGGTGTAGGGTCTCCTGCTTGGGCGGGGGGGGGGTTGGACTAGATGACCTACAATGTCCCTTCCAACTCTCTTAATCTAATCTAAAAGTAACGGCAAACCAATTCCATTCCAAATGGATATATCTTTGGAGTTGCATGTTCACTTGGACTTGACACAAATGTTTTGCTGGGGGGACCCCAAAAGTTGGACTTTGGAGCTGGTTACGGGCCTCTGAATAGATTCCTTCCTCCATATGAATCTCCATAGATTCATCCCATTTTATTGGCAATATAGGCCAATTCTGCTGATTAAGCCATCAGCTGCCCTGCCTGTCTTTCCTTATTGGTAAGGAACTTCTGCCAGGAGTCTTTGGTTCTTGGGTTGCCAGCCAGATCTGAAAAAGTCACTTTTTCCCCCTTAGCTTGTGTGTTCCTCACAATGCAGTGTATTAAAAGTATTTGTTAAAGTAGCTGCCTTTACTCAGTACCTTAATTTCAGTATTGATCTTGGTGAGGCTTTTGTGTGTGTGTGTGTGTGTGAGAATTAGAACCTTGCTAAACAACTAATTTGGTTAGCTGATGATTCAGCATGTGGTGCAAACCTAGGGAATGAGTTAACAAAGTAACAAAGTTAAGTGAGCTGTATGAAACACCCAGTCAGTTTCTCAGCCTCTTAAGTTACCATCCTAACAGCCCTACTACTACTTCTCTGGCTAATAATGCTTGTTTCGTCTCTGCTTTCTTGATATCTTTCCAAGCTGCTAAACTAGTTCCTTGTGGTCTCTTTTGATTGATCAACATCAGCTTAATCCTGGTAATTGACCAGGTCACTGGTAAATTTCTGATTTTGTTGTAATAGATTTGCCTGGATGTTGCCTTCTTACTTATAACAGGTAGTCCTCGACTTAACAATTGGTCACTTAATGACTATTCAAAGTTATGACAGAGTTCCCCAGAGCTACGTACGGCCCATTTTCAAAGTTATGATGGGTAGTCACGTGACTCCTTCTTGGGTGCTTAGCAAGCATGTCATCTTTACAGCGGTTTGCATCATCCTGCAGTCATGTGACCATGATTTATGATGGGGTTGTTTTTGTTTGTTTCTGATGTTTACTTCTAGTTGCTGGCAAAAGTGCCTGTTGGGGAAAATGAATTCGCTTAACAACCGTAATGTTTACTGAGCGGCCACTGCAACAAATGTAAAAAAAAAAAAATCAGGTCTGGTCATGTGGTGCCTCAACTTACGACCACAATATCTTACGACCATAATTCTAGTTCAATTACAGTCGTAAGCTGAGGACTATTTGTACTTCCACAGGTGAAATTCAGTGAGTTGCTATCCAATATTTTGCAAGGATGGGGGTGGGGGGTGGGGAGTGGGAATGACTGGTTGAGCTACAGATGCATTTTTGCTTGTATTTCCTACAATCCGGAGTGTGAATTTGAACTCATCGGGGTTGCAAACGTATCTCGTATGATCTTGGTTCCACATTGACCATCTGTTCTTTCTCGACTAAATCCGTTTTGTTACTGCCCTGCTTTTGAGGTCTGTGTTATAGATTCGCTCTTTCCTCTTGTGAACCTACCTCATCATTTTATCTATAGGGAAATTTGTTTTGATTTTTCCTAAACCTGAACAAAACATCGAGTTTAATTATAAATGGAGTTTCGATATTTATTACTTTTGAGTATTGAGAATCAGTTGTGAGGCAAGAACAAAGAAAAAAAAGCCTTCAATTGCAATTCCTTATTTCCACTCCGGGGCAGAAATAAAGCAATATTTAAATTTTTTTTGTAGAGATTTGTGACTTCTAACTGCTTCTCTTCGAAGTGGAAAAGTAAGCTCTTCTTTGCTGTATTAATTTAACCAGGTTCTCTTGAGTAACGTAGTTTTCTGAGTTTACGCAGTATTAAATGTGTTTGGCTGGTGTTTCTCAACCCTGCCAATTTTAAGATGTGTGGACTTCAACTCCTAGAATTCCTAGCCAGCCTTGAGTTGGAGTTCACAGATCTTAAAGTTCTACCTGTAGGCTGTTCCTTGTGATAATTAAACTTGCAACTACTTGCTAGCTAGGAGGAGGAAAAGCAGGGTAATTAAACTTGTAGCCACTTATATTTAGGAGCTACTGAACTTAACAGGGGAGATATATATTTTATTTTAGGAGAAGTTGATGCGCGAAAGAGTGACTCTTCTAGGTTTAGCACATTGAGGTCGCAAGTAGCCAGCGATCTTTGAAAGAAAGGCACACTTTCTCCTCCTGATATTAGCTTGAACCATTTTAACTTTTCCAGCTGTCACCCAGCACTGCAAAGTAGATACAGCAGCCCCGGTCCGTTTTTTCACATTGTCTGTCCCAAGTATGATATTCTCATTTTAGCAACGGTCAGCTTCAGCTGAATAGAAGTGTGGGGGCTTGGCTGTCTGGTTTCTCCCTCATTATTTGGGAGTAATGAATTCAGAACGGATTTTTCTTTTCTTTTTCATTTCTCTGGGGCTGACCTTCTGGCTGGCCTTCTGTGACTCAGCAGAGCATTCTTTGTAGCGTTTAGTTTTATGTCGAATGGAGTGATTTGCAGGCCTAATTCTAATTCTAATTCATAAACATACAGATGTGTGCATAAGAGCATCTGTCCTCGCTACCATGTTTACTGGCGTGCGCTTGCTTGGCTGAGTGCATACATGCACACGTTCATACATAAACTGTAGTATAGTTTCCTGTTTAACAGTTGCTGAGTTGGTTACCAACAGGGTTTCGAGTTCAAATATCTTGGTTTTGATCTAGAAAGTCCAGTATGGCTTCATCCTAGGGCAACTATGTAAATAAAATACTACAAAATATAAAAGTACAAAATACAGCAGCTAAAAGATGGGGAGGGAGGGAGGAATAGGATCAGCGGGGGGTGGGGGAGAGATCTGATATTAATCTATCAACCCCCAACATGAGACACTTTCTTAGGCACCCTGTTAAGGGTCCTATCCTTGAGAGAAACCCAAGGGACATGAACTGTTAGACACCGTCTTCTGCTGTGTTGGTCCAAATGCTTTGGCATCCCTTGTCCCCAGAGATTCACCTGTTGGAATTTTGGAAGGGCTGTCAGGATGGTTTTATTTGAACAGGCTTTGGAAAAATGATTGGATTAAGTCCAGTTTTTATCCCAGGCAAGGAGTGAGACTTGGGATGAAATGTGTGTCCCAAGGTTAGGATGTGAATTCCACCCTTATCATACGTGCAGTGGTGGGCTGCTGCCGGTTCGGACCGGTTTGAGCAAACCGGTAGTTCCGACCAGCGGAACCTAACCCTAACCCGCCCTGGTGCTATCACGTTCTATATAATCGCTGGTTTTTCGATGCCGTGCGCATACGTGGAAGGCGCGCTCACTCACATTTTCGGTTCTGGGCGAACTGGTTGTTACAGTATGTGACGCCCACCTCTGCATACGTGTCTGATTTGGTGATGCAAGTACAAAAGGGAGGGAATTATAGTACAACTGACATTTTGTCATTTTGAGGTTTTATATATAACTAGATTTTGTTTTGCCGCCTGTAATTTTTATGTTTTCATATTGCTGTATTTATGGACCTGAGATTGTTGTATGTCACTGAATTTCTGCTGATTGACGTTTATTGGGTTTAATTTATTGGAACTGTAAGCTGCCCAGAGTCATTTGGTTGAGTTGGGAGGCTAGAGAAAATCAATCAATCAATCAATCAATGAAATAAATAAATACTAGATGTTGTAAGAGTCTTGGGAAGTACACATACAAATATATGTAATAAATAGACAAAAATCTCCTTTTCTAGTTGCTTGAGCCCAAAATAACATGGTTACCCAAAAGTTCCCACTGATTTTACCTCTCCAACCAGCTCTCTTCTCTCAAGTAGGAGAAAGTTTATGACAGCTGATCAGGGGTGGGTTCTAACTTACTTCGCTGCCGGTTCGCTTCCTCCCGTGCCGCGTGGGCGTGCCTCGTGGGCGCGCGCACATGTGCATGCGCAGTACAAAAAATAATAATAATAAAAAAGCCAAAAACAAGATGGCGACGCATGCACAGTGCCGGAAACTCGGCTTCTGCGCATGCGCAGAAGAAAAATAAATAAATAAATAAATAAATAAAAAATAAAAAAAAAATTCAAAAAAAATATGGCGGCGCTCACGGACCGGCACAGACTGAACTGGATCTGTGACATCATTGTGACATCACCAGCGGGTCGCTACCGGTTCGGGCGAACCGGTCCAAACCGGGAGGAACCCACCTCTGCAGCTGATCCTCTTATTAAAAAGCTTTTTCTTCAAAAAGGTTTGTAGATTCCTGCAAGGTCACCTTTATTCAAATTTGGAATGATTTTTTTGTAAAACCTCTTCTCAAGTTCCATCTTTTCAGTAGCTCTCTCAAAGTATAAGGAAGCAGAGGGACGGCTCATTAAATCAATGGAAATTATTGATACATATGTGGTTATGTTGGAGAAAATAGAGGCACTCAAGAGGCTGCTTCCTGAAGTTAGAGGGGAAAAAATGAGGATAAATGGATCTCAGAAAGAAACATCGCTGAATGGATCTGACTTCTGAAACATCAGCAACTCTACTTGGCTAATTCAAGGTGTTGGTTGTTACCTTTAAAGCCCTACATGGCTCAGGACCAGTTTATCTGCGTGACCGCCTTCTGCCACACTCCTCCCATCGACCAGTGAGGTCGCACAGGGTTGGCCTTCTTCAGGTCCCGTCGGCCAGACAGTGCCGGCTGGCGGGACCGCGGGGGAGGGCCTTCTCTGTAGCCGCTCCGACTCTGTGGAACCAACTTCCCCCCGAGATCCGTACTACCCCCACCTTACTGGCCTTCCGTAAAGCCGTTAAGACCTGGCTTTTCCGGCAGGCCTGGGGCCAATAGTTGCCCTGATTGGCCCATGCATGGTTGTGTGAGTGTTTTATTTTAAATATAGATGTTTTTTTTTAATTGCTTTTATATGTTTTATTTTTTATGATGTAAGCCGCCCAGAGTCCTTCGGGAGTTGGGCGGCATATAAATTTTATAAAATAAAATAAAATAAATAAATAATTTTTAACTTTTCTCCGTTTAGCTATTGTAAGTGTAGCCATTCCAGGCAGGGCAAGTAGTTAATAGACACTTTCTTTTCCCCCCTAACAATTTTGTTAAATATCATATTATACAAGTAAAAGTTATACATTTGTAGAACAAACAAATACATAAAAATATATATACACACGCACACTCACTTTATATAGAGTTGTAGAAAGAGAAAGGAAAAGAGAGAAGGAGAAACCTTTATCTCCACCAAGAATCTTTATTACCTTATTTTTTGGACTATAAGACGCACCGGACTATAAGACACACCTAAATTTACAGGAGGAAAACAAGAAAGAAATAGTTTTTGGCCTCCGCGCAAGTTGTGTTTTCACCCTCCCAGGCCCCCAGAAGCACTCAGCAGTGCTCCTCATGGCCCGTTTTTGCCAAAAATGGGCCCGTTTTTGGGTTCCCAAGCCCTCCGTGCATCGCATTTTCGCCCTCCCAGGCCCCCAGAAGCACACTGCAGTGCTCCGCATGGCCCATTTTTGCCAAAAACGAGCCTGTTTTCACCAAAAACGCGGCCGTTTTTGGCCTGCAGAGTGCTTCTGGGGGCCTGGGAGGGTGAAAATGTGATGCGCGGAGGGCTTGGGAGCCCCAAAAAGGCAGATTTTTTGGCAAAAACGGGCCATGCAGAGCACTGCAGAGTGCTTCTGGGGGCCGGGGAGGGCGAAAACGCGATGCGCGGAGGGTTCGGGAGGCCAAAAATGCCCATATTCGGTCTATAAGACGCACCTAAATTTTCACCCACTTTTAGGGGAAAAAAAGGTGCGTCTTATACTCTGAAAAATACGGTATTTATTACTCATTTATTAGATTTTCATCCTGCCTTTAATGTTTTTATAAATAATTCGAGACAGTGAATATACCTAATAATCTGCCTCCTATTTGCCCTACAACAACAACCCTGTGAGGTAGCTAGGGCTGAGAGAGAATGACTGGCCCTAAATCATCCATCTGGCTTTCATGCCCAAGGCAGGACTAGAACTCACAGTCACCTAGTGGTTGGCTCAAAGTCATTCAGCCAGTTTTTATGCCTAAGGCAGCACTAGAACTCACAATCTCTTTACGATTGGACCAAAGTCACCCAGCTGGCTTTCGTATCTAAGGTGGGACTAGAAGTCACAGTCACCTAGTGGTTGGCTCAAAGTCATCCAGCCGGTTTTTTTATGCCTAAGGCAGGACTGGAACTCACAATCTCCTTATGATTGGCCCAAAGTCACCCTGCTGGCTTCCGTATCTAAGGCGGGATCTAGAAGTCACAGTCTCCTGGTTTCTAGCCTGGTGCCTTCACCATTCTACCAAACTGGCTGTAATCGCAAGAGTCTAATCTAGAATAATCAACATGAAGAAGTTTATCGCTATCTGTTAAAATATAACATTTCTTCATTCCTTTAAAGTAAAAGCAAACATCTCTTCCTTCCAAGACACTTTCCATCTTTATAGAAAGAAATAGAGAAAGCAGAGGAAGAAATTCGACACAGAGACAACAAAACTAAGACTTTTCATCCTGGCTTGGCTGTTGATGAGGATGAGGATGAGGAAATGGGGGGGGGGGCAGAGAAATGGAAGAAGTGAGTCAAGCAAGAACTTGCAAAAAGCAACTTCTGTGAATGTAAAGGCCTCGTCCTGTCTTAGGGGTGTACAGAACATTCCGTTCTGGGAACAGAACGTGCTGGTGAACAATGGAACATTGCACGTTTCTCTTGGGTTGCCCCATATGGGGCCTACTTGGTATGATCCAGGAGCAGAATTCTTTCCCCATTTTATTTTCTGCATTTTCTTTCGCACTCAAATTTTTAATAGTTCCTGTCACTTCTTTTGGTCACGTTTTGGGTTTAGGCCAGGGGTGTCAAACTCAATTTCATTGAGGGCTGCATCAGGGTTGTGTTTGATCTTGGGGCCAGGGGGGCATGGCCAGGGGGGCACGTGGCCAGCTCAGTGTCACTCGTGTTGGGGTGCCTGTGGTGGCCTGAGCACTCTGCCAGCGAAAACAGGCTCCCAAGCTCCGTTTTCGGCTGCGATGGCCTCCTGCAACCTCTGCCAGTGAAAATGGAGCTCAGGAGGGCCGCGAACTCCATTTTCGCTGGCTGAGGCACTGCGGGCCAGTCCTTCACTGTTTCCAGGGCAGCCCCACAGGCCAGATCTAAGCACCCCGTGGGCTGGATCCGGCCCCCGGGCCTTGAGTTTGACACCCCTGGTTTAGGCAGATCCATTGGAAGAGCCTCTTGATACGGGTGAAGAAGGAGAGTACAAAAGTTGGCTTGAAACTCAACATTAAGAAAACTAAGATCATGGCATCCGGCACTTTCAATTCCTGGCAAATAGATGGGGAAGAAATGGAGGTAGTGACAGATTTTATTTTCCTGGGCTCCAAGATCACCGCAGATGGGGACTGCAGCCAAGAAATTAAAAGACGCTTGCTCCTGGGGAGGAAAGCCATGGCAAATCTAGACAGCAAACTAGGTCAGTCCTAGAGGAAATCAACCCTGAGTGCTCTTTAGAAGGCCAGATCCTGAAGATGAAACTCAAATACTCTGGCCACCTAATGAGAAGGAAGGACTCACTGGAGAAGAGCCTAATGCTGGGAAAGATTGAGGGCAAAAGAAGAAGGGGACGGCAGAGAATGAGGTGGCTGGATGGAGTCACTGAAGCAGTAGGCGTGAGCTTAAATGGACTCCAGAGGATGGTAGAGGACAGGAAGGCCTGGAGGTACGTTGTCCATGGGGTCGCGATGGGTCGGACACGACTTCGCAACTAACAAAATTGGAAGTTTGGCATCCACTGCTGACACCAGTTGTGATTAAACTGAGTTGATGTGGTGGGAAATGGAGTACAAGCAGTCCTTGACATATGACAGCAAATGGAGCTTGCAGATCATGGTTATAAGTCGTGACAGTTGTAATTCGGGTCACCCACATGACTATCCCAATTGTACGACTTTTTTTCCAGTGTTCGTTAAGCGGTTGTTAAGCAAAGCCATGATTTGCTATGGTCAATTTTGCCAAAAAAAACCCCACAAGAAATAAATGTCAGTTTTCAGCAAAATATGGTCGTACGACTGTGGGACACTGCAAACAGCTGGTTGTTGAGTGCCTGAAATATCACATGACTGTCACATCGAAATTGTGGTTATTAAGTAATTCAGACAGTTGTTAAGCAAATCTGGCTTTCCCATTGACTTTGCTTGTCAGAAGTCGGCTGGGAAAATTGCAAACAGCAGTAATGTGACCCCAGGACATTGAAACCAACATAAATACCTGCCAGTTGCCAAGCACCCAAATTTTGACCATGGGGATGCAGAGATGATTATAAGCATGACGACCGATTGTAAGTCATTTTTTTTTCCAGCACCATTGTAACTTTGAACGGTCACTAAACGAATGGCTTTAAGTTGTGGATCACCTATATTTAGAATTTTAAGAGGCGTTTCACATGTTTTAGTGGTCTGAGGTTGACTCAGCCTTCCATCCTTCCGAGGTGGGTAAAATGAGGACCCAGATTGTTGGGGGCAATATGCTGACTCTGTAAACCGCTTAGAGAGGGCTGTAAAGCACTGTAAAGCGGTATATAAGTCTAAGTGCTATTGCTATTGCAATAAAAAAATAAAACCTAGACGGCTAGCATATCAGGAAGAATGGTTCTAGTTTGGTTGGTTTCTTAAAAAAAAATGTGTGTTTTTTTTAACTTCCAATTCATACTCACTCTTGATTTCATTGTTTGAAACCGAAAAGATGATTATGAATAAATTAGAGGAAGGTGACAGCATTATTCAGACTGGATTATCGTGTTTGCAGCATGACTGGTTCTAACAGAAGCATTCACTATTCCTAAATAAACTTTGGAAGCAATTTTTGAAATGTGTAGCAGTGCTATTTTATTTCAGTGATTGTCATGGGATTATGGTTTAGATTTCCTGTTCCCCATAGTCTTGTCTCTCATAAATCTGGACGATTATGAATGATGTGGTTAGAATCTGTGAAGGAGTGATGTGCATTGTAGAGGATTATTTGGGATGTAATTAATGTCTGCGATATCTGTGGTCAAATGCCTTTTGTGGAATTTCAGTTAGTGGGAGCTGGTTATTAAAATTTGGAATGTGTGTTGCACATTGTTTAGAAACTAAGGGAAACTTTTTGTTTGGGAAAAAGTTATGCCATCTGCCTGCATCTTTGGTAGAGTTGAAGGAGAGACACAGAACTGACTCTAGTGATTTAACTACGCTTTTCAAAAAAAGATAATATAGGTAGTTCATGGTTGAACTCTGGGTCTTTAGTGCTCTGAGCTTGGTTGTTTGCTTGGTAGACATTTCATTATCCAACTAGGTAACAGCAACAGTACTAAGGAGTGTGGGGTTTGCTCCCTGTTTATACACAGTAGCTTGCCCTTTCAGTGTTGATGGGGGTGTGGTTTTCTCCTTGCTAGTTTCTTGATTAAAGTGTTTTTTGCTTGATTGTTTGTCTGGTGTTAATCCCGGTTTATCTGGGCAAACTACTTGTGCTGCTGCATTTTGAACCATCTGTAGCTTCCTGATAGTCTTCAAGAGCAGTCCCATATGGAGTGTATTGCAATAATCCAATAGTGAGATGACCATGATAAGGGCATAAGTGATTTTCTGAGGGTCCTTCTGATCATAGAAAGGATGCAACAGGTGCACAAAATGAACCTGGGCAAAGGCCCTTCTGGCCATCTTTGCCACCTACTTTTCAGCAATATCTTTGAGTCCAAGTTGCTCACCAATCTCAAATGGAAAAATGCAGCCTCTTCCAAGATCAACGATGGTGACATCTCCAACCCTGAGGATCTAAAAGGATGATCAGTTTTGTTAGGAATGAGCTGAAGTCTGATTTAATGAAAAGAAGGACTAGGGGTGACATGATAGCAATGTTCCAATATCTGAGGGGCCGCCACAAAGAACAGAGGGTCAACCTATTCTCCAAAGCACCAAAAGGCAGAACAAGAAGCAATGGATGGAAACTAATTAAGCAGAAAACCAACCTAGAACTTAGTAGAAATTTCTGGACAGAACAATTAATCGGTAGAACGACTTGCCCCCAGAAGTTGTGGATGTTCCAACACTGGAGGTTTTTAAGAAGAGATTGGACAGCCATTTGTCCAGGATGGTATAAGGCCTCTTGCTTGATCAAATGGTTGGATTAGAAGACCTCCAAGATCCCTTCCAACACGGTTAATCTGTTAAGTCTGCTTTTTCCCATCCAGAACTAAACAGCCTCCAGACACAATACAATACAAGATTGTGATCAAGGTTGGAAGTGATTTTCTTACTTATTTTATAATCTGCATCATAAATTTGGGGAATGTTCAGAAATGGCACCTAAGATTGCCGCAAAAGGAGAGGAGAGGAGAGGAAATTTTGTTGCATAAACAGAACTCCATTGGCACATTGTTGGTTTGGCTGCTGATCTCTACAATTTCTCAATCTCTACAAGGGGTGTGCCTAAGCACACCAGCGTGCCTACCGTCCCTGTCCTACCGTCCCTGTCCTACCGTCCCCATGTATTCGTTAAATATCATGTACTCGTAACCAATTTGGCTGCTGATCTCTACATCATGCCGATCATGATGTTGATATTCTAGATGGGAACAGGAATATTTAGATACATTTCAGAGAGTTTGCTTTTTATGAACCCTTGATTGCTCCATCATGTTAAAAATCTTCCCTAAGGATGTTTGGATTCCCTTCTTAGGAACCTAGAAGAACTGCCTTTAGGAGCCAAGACAGCATAAAAATCTTATGGCACCTAAAATCAATAAATACATTTATTAAGACATAAACTTTTCTGTCTTGGCTAGGTTAACATTCTCGTCTTCCTTTATAGTTAAAGAAAGAAAATTCATATTTGAAGTGTTACATTTTCTTCTACTTTCAGAGTTCTTTTTCTCCATTTAATTTTCTCCTCTTTAAAAGAAAATTATTGCAAATAATTGTAAGCCATTATTTTAAATTATAAACCCGTTTGGAAACACTGGCAGAAAGGCAGCATTTTAGTTGAGCAAGTCACTAAATATATACAGGTAGTCCTCCACTTACAACAGTTCATTTAGTGACCATTCGAAGTTACGACAGCCCTGAAAAAGTGACTTATGACCGTTTTTCACACTTATGACCATTGCAGCATCCCCTTGGTTTTGTAATCAAAATTTGGATGCATGGCAACTGGTTCATATTTATGACGGTTGCATTGTTCCGGGGTCATGTGATCCCTTTTTTGTGACCTTCTGACAAAATCAATGGGGAAGCCAGATTTACTTAACAACTTAACAAGAAGAATTCAGTGGTTCACTTAACAACTGTGGCAAGAAAGGTTGTAAAATGGGGCAAAACTCACTTAACAAATGTCTCGCTTAGCAACAGAAATTTGGGGCTCAATTATGGTCGTAAGTTGAGGACTTCCTGTAAAATACGTGTTGTTTTTTTTTAAGTCCAGAGGAATCTGACTTATAAGGAATAGGGAAAATGTTGGGAAATACTTTTCTTCCTTTCAACGCTTTGCTTTACTCTTATTAAGAATATACATTTCAAGGAGACTCTGCTTTTAGCTGTTGGGTTGCCTCTTTTTAAGATTGTTTTTGTATTTTGCCCATGAAAAGTTCTGTACGCATTCAAAGGCAACTCAGCTGCCTGGTGTTTGTCATCTGGCTGGAAGATAGGTTATATTTATAACCCACACACTTCAAATCTCAAGTGTCACCCAGCAGGTCTGTCTGAAGAGGGAGTTGCACTGATTAGGAAGGCCAAAAATATTCCAAAACAATGTTATAGATTTAAATGCTTAAGGTCGAGCGGATGAAGGACATCCCTCTGTACCGAAAGCTTACGTAGCTAAAACTTCGCTAAGGCAGTTTCTTCTGGTTCATTCCAAGATACTTAAAATCTGTGATGATTGAGGGCTATATTGTTATATAAGCAGAATGAGCATTAGGATGTACATGTTTTGCAATGACTCCTAATCTGGGAGCAGAGGTGGGTTGCTCCCGGTTCGGACCGGTTCTATAGAACCGGTAGTGGGAATTTCCCCCTACTCGCCGAACTGGGAGCGGTGGCTGGCTGGCCATGCCCACGAACCGGCTCTCTCAGCGGCGCTATAGGCGCCGCCATTTTGTTTTTTGCTTCTGCGCATGCGCAGAAGCTGGGTTTTCAGCACTGCGCATGCGCGCGCTTCCACGCGATGCGGGAGGAAGCGAACCGGCGGCGAGGTAAGTTAGAACCCACCCCTGCCTGGGAGTCTCTGCATGAAGTGGTGAATTGTATTTTAACCATTTAATTAACCTGAGTAATGACAACCATGACCTGGATGACTGAGAATCTCTACAGACTTTTAGCTATACAATTTGGGATGAACACCCTTTGAATGGTATGGGAGTAGGAATGGATTTCCAGAGAAAAAAATTGCAGACTACAGGAACCAGGAGCACTTACTCAGGTGACCCTGAGGACACAGATAAACCTCCAAGTGCTTCAACGACCCTCTAAAACAGCGGTTCTCAACCTGTGGGTCGCGACCCCTTTGGGGGTCGAATGACCCTTTCACAGGGGTCACCTAAGCGCGCGCTAGCCTGCCATCTTGGTGACTGACAACGCGCACGTGCGGGGAGGGGTAGGGGCGACGGTCACAGTGGTGGGGTGGGGGTTGCGGCATTAGAAAGGTTGAGAACCACTGCTCTAAAAGGATGCAAATGACCAGCTGTCTGCAAGGAATATAAATCCTTCCATTCCCCGCTATCCTGTCAGAGCTGAAGAAGCTTCTTGGATGAAGAGCGAAACGTCTTCAAAAGAAAAAACAAAATCCTGAAAAAGCACCTTTGGGACCACCATGATCTGGATGACTGAGAATCTCTACAAACCTATGTAATGCTTTGCTGGGGTTTGCTTAATTTGTTGCAGTTGAACTGTGCTTACCTTATCTTTTCTGCAAACAAATGTCAACTATAAGCTCAAATTACACAACCTAGTAAGTCATGGTTAGCTGAATACAGTAAAAGTTTACTGAATCAATCTAACTGTCTGGGTTCATGCACTGCACTGAACCATCAACTAACCACACTGCCTTGGTTTGAGAACAGAACAACCCACAGACTAGTTAGCTACAATATATTTTAGCCATGTTGTGACCCAGCACGGCAAGCCCCCAGGAAATGACACACACACTGTTTGCAAAAACAAAGAAGACTTTACCACTAATAATGCAGCTTAGTAGTAAGTTTGTTACAGGTTTTTCAACATAGTTCTTGTTGAAAATCACAGAACACTTTGGCCAGGATTCCAAATACAAAAATGCAAACAGGTCATTAAGTCCCGAATTATCCTCACTTGCTGGAGTTGGCCAAGAGCCCGGACTGGAGTTATTCCAACTAAGATATCCAAACTTACAACTAAGATATCCAAAGTTCTGACATCAGCCAGGAAAATAATTGCGTTGTCTCCAGCGACGGTTTCAGCTTTGATGAAGCCTTAAATAGTCTTAGGGCGTGGCCCATCAGTCTGCAGGTTTACAGGTGAGGAGACCTCCTCCTACAGAGCCACTCTTGCTGGCTAACTGCCCTGCATGCCCTAGCATCAATCAGAGGCTCCTCCTCTCCACTGGCGTCACTCATCTCCTTCTGGGGAGGTGCAGAAGGCCCTGGTTGGTTATCGTCCTCTGGCCCTGCATCCTCCTCGGTCTCGGACTCAGGTGCCGGAGATACAGAATGATGTTGCCACCCCATGGTCGGTTCTTGGTCTTCCGGATCCATGAGCAGCTGCGCGGGACTCGGGCAAGCCACAACAAGCCAGTACTAATGTGATGGAAACTTTCCTATACATCCTCAGTTCTACCGTAGGAAGAGCTCAGTTGCTGTCCAAACTCAATAGAGGTAGTCCTCGACTTACAACAGTTCGTTTAGTGACCGCTCAAAGTTGCAACAGCACTGGAAAAAGTGACTTATGGACGTTTTTCACACTTCCGACCATTGCAGCATCCCCATGGTGGTCACATGATCAAAATTCGGATGTTGGGCAACTGATTCATATTTATGACGGTTGCAGTGTATCCTGGGGTCACGTCAATAGCAATAGCAATAGCACTTAGACTTATATACCGCTTCATAGTGCTTTTACAGCCCTCTCTAAGCGGTTCACAGAGTTAGCATATTGCCCCCAATAATCTGGCTCCTCATTTTATCCACCTCAGAAGGATGGAAGGCTGAGTCGGTGAGATTTGAACCGCCGAACTGCAGCTTCCAGTCAGCTTGAAGTAGCCTGCAGTACTGCACTCTAACCACTGTGCCACCTCGGCTCTAACAACAGCTTTTGTGACCTTCTGACAAGCAAAGTCAATAGGGAAGATCAGATTCGCTTAACAACCGTGTTACTACTTTAACAACTGCAACGACTCACTTAACAACTGTGGCAAGAAAGGTCGTAAAATGGGGCAAAATTCACTTAATGAATGTCTCCCTTAGCAACATCAATTTTGGGCTCAATTGCGGTCATAAGTTGAGGAGTACCTGTAGTGTCCCTAATTGCACCCTTCTTTAAGTTTGTTCCTACTGTGTTAGGAGTAGGAAATGACACTGAATCCCATCAATGTGGAATACTATTAACAAGCGGAGAAACAGGTCCTCTTTTAGATTAAACTGTAATTGTCCTAAAAGAGCAGATGGACAGCTTGGGGAGGAGGCCCAGGTGACTGCAATGGTGAAGAGTGCCTATTTTTGACTTGGAATAGCTGCATTTTTTGACAGCTGTATAAAATTGACAGCTGTAGCCATTCTTGGACCTGAGAAAATGCCTGCAGTGATCTAAACCCTTTAATAACCTTGCATGTTCGATTACTGTAAAGCACTCTACATGGGGCTACAAAACTTTTGGGCTCTATTGTGGTTGCAAATGAAGGACTACCTGTAGCTCCTTGGATGTAGGCTTTCTAAAGTGCTGTTCCCCACTATGGGATCCTTGATAGAGGCATCATTGTGAACAGCTCAGGGTTTTTTTTAACGTATTTATGACACATGCACCTCCTCACCAAGCTTTGACATTCTCTTGCCATGTTTTCAGCTTTTGAGTGGCTTGGAAGTACTGTTGTTCAGACTTTGCTGTTTTCCTTTATAAAGGAAGAGCTGAAGAAGCTTCTTGGATGAGAAGCGAAACGCCTTCAAAGAAAAACCAGAAAGTCCAGTCGCCTCTTGAAAAAGCACCTTTGGGTTTCCTTTATTAATTGTTCTGAAGTCTGTGGTTGTCTCATGTCTTACAAATGCTCAAGTCAAGCAATAATTTTAAAGAAAATATTATATCACAAACAAAAAACAAAACCTACATACAAAAAACAAACAAAAACCCCATGCCTTTGATGTTCAAAATCTGGATTATTCAAGGACAGTCTAAATCCAAAATAATTGCAGTGTTTTATGTTCTTTAAGCCTTCTATCAGTTTTTCTTAGCCACATTATCTGCTGGAAGATGCTAATGTCTATTAGGAGAAGATGAAAAAGACAATTAATCCAGAATTATTTACGTGTCACTTGCATTTATTTAATTATCACAAGTGCTTTTACTCTATTTCAGAGCTATTATTACGGTAGAACCTCTGGTCACGAACGCTTCTGACCACAACCAAATCGGATTCCGACCAAAAAATGCACAAAATTTTTGAATCTGGTTACAAACACATACTCGGGTGGTGATCAAACATGACCGCTAGCCGATTTCCCCTTCTGCGCCATTTTTTTTGTAAGCACCAAATTTCCTGTTGTTTGTTTACAAACAACAGCGACCCACGTGTGGCCGCTGCATTAATTTTGCATTAATTTTGCAATTAACCATGGCCTCTAATCAAGTGAAGAGTGGTAATGTTGGTGAGAAGAAGGTTTTAAAGAAAATTGAAATCGAAGTGAAGAAGGAAATTATTGAAAAGTATGAGCGTGGTGTGCGTGTTACCGATCTTGCTGCAGAGTACAAGAAATCAAAGTCTACGATCTCGACTATTTTGAGGCAGAAAGAGGCTATTAAAGCAGCTAATGTTGCCAGGGGAGTGACAATGCTAACCAAGCAGAGGCCTCAAGTGCTGGAAGAGGTGGAAAAACTGTTGTTAGTATGGTTGAACGAGAAGCAACTTGCAGGTGATAGCGTAAGTGAGGCGATCATATGCGAGAAAGCTAGGAAGACACATGGTAATTTGCGTCAGAAATACCCTTCTTCGAGTGGAGAAAGGGATGAATTTAAAGCCAGTCGAGGATGGTTTGAACAGTTTCGTAAGAGAAGTGGTATTCATAGTGTTGTAAGGCATGGAGAGGCTGCTAGTTCTGACGCTGCTGCTGCGGAAGCGTTCGTGAAAGATTTCGCTAAATTCGTGGAGGCCGAAGGATATGTCCCGCAACAAGTGTTTAACTGCGATGAGACAGGATTGTTTTGGAAAAAGATGCCGAAGAGGACCTACATCACACAGGAGGAGAAGGCTATGCCTGGCCACAAGCCAATGAAGGACAGATTGACCCTTTTGCTATGTGCGAACGCAAGTGGCGGTTTAAAAATTAAACCGCTACTCGTCTACCAATACGAGAACCCTTGTGCGTTCTAGCACCACAATGTGAACAAGGCCAGACTGCCTGTGATGTGGAGGGCTAATACGAAGGGTTGGGTCACAAAGAGCTGGTTTTTGGAATGGCTGCACGAGACTTTCGCTCCCGCTCCTAGGAAATATCTTTCCGACAATCATCTGCCTGAAAGGTGCCTTCTTCTGATGGACAATGCACCGGCACACCCTCCAAGTTTGGTTGACCATATGGACAATGAGTACGACTTCATTGAGGTCAAGTTTCTCCCCCCAAACACGACTCCTCTTCTGCAGCCCATGGACCAGCAAGTAATTTCCAACTTAAAGAAGCTGTACTCTTTCTCTCTCTCTCTCTCTCTCTGGCAGGCAGGAGGAGCTATCAGTGTTATTAAAGGATTTTACATTTTACTATTACACTGTGAGTATGCACTGTGAGGCATAATTAAAAATTTTTGTGCTTAAAAATCTTAAAAAAACAATATTTATATACAGTTCATAGGGATCTGGAATGGATTGATCATATTTACATACAATCCAATGGGGAAATTAGGTTCGGGTCATGACCAAATCGGGCTATGACCAAAGTTATGGAACAAATTATGGTTGTGAGCAGAGGTTCCATTGTATTTTAAATTTATTGTATCCCATAGACTCCAGGCAGCTCAGAAGGAAAATAATACAGTGTTATCCTATGCAATAAACATATAAAATGTATCACATATAATATTCAACCAGATTGTCTAACAGCATCATTATTCTACGAGTCATCTACTCCTTTGACCCCAAACAGAAAGTGAGTCTTCAGAAATTCGTATATCAAGAATGAGAGTGCAAATACCGTTTCTGGTTTGAGCTTATTATGTAGCAAATATGCTTGAGGTTCATAATGTGGGAGAGGGGTGTCACAAGGAAAATTTGCAAGGAAAATTTGCAAGGAAAATTTGCAAAGAAATGCCTTTTACAGGGTTTTTGTTATTGGCTGTTTCCACTCTGATTGTCTTTTGTGAGCAGGAAAGCTGTGCATTGGTTCTATTTCTTTTGAATGATTGCAACGTGTTCCCAAAATGTGAACTATACCTGCTGGTCCAAGTAAAGTTGGAGACCCCTGCCTATACAGATTGTGTGTCTGTGTAGGTGGAAGGGTGTATGTATGTATGGGTTATATGTATGTATGTGTGTATCTAAGACCACACCTGGAATACTGCATCCAGGTGTGGTCACCACACTAGAAAAAAGATGTTGAGACTTGGGAAAAAGTGCAAAGAAAAGCAACTAAGATGATTAAAGGCCTGGAGACTAAAACATATGAAGAACTGTTGTAGGATTTGGGTTTGGCTAGCCTAGAGAAAAGAAGGACTATGGAGGACATGATAGCAGTATTCCAGTATTTGAGCGGCTGCCACAAAGAGGAGGGCGGTCAATTTATTTTCCAAACACTAGAAGGCAAGACAAGAAACAAGGGATAGAAACCAACCAAGGAGAAGGACCCTGGAATTAAGGAGAAACTTCCTAACAGTGAAGACAATTAACCAGTGGTACAGCTTGCCTTCACAAGTTGTGGGTGCTTCATCACTGGAAGTTTTTAAGAAGAGACTGGACAGTCACTTGTCTGAAATGGTATAGGATCTCCTGCTTGAGCAGGGGGGGCTGGACTAGAAGACCTTCAAGGTTCCTTCCATCTCTATTCTGATTCTGATTATTATCAGTCCGAGCCATCTGTAGGATGACAGCCTCTTCGTTGAAGTTTATAGATCTTAAAGTGTAATTTACTACATTAGTCTAGTGTGGATTGATGTTTTCCAATTTTTCAGTTTTAGGGTTGATAGAGTGTGACTGCCCTAAAGTAACCCATGCAGTTATCCAACACCTTGACTACTATATTGTATCTTGGGCTGAGAGAGAACAACTGGCCCAAAGCTTCCATGGATGAGAGGGAATTAGAACCTGGGTGCCATCACACTTTGTCCAACATCTTAACCACTACAGCATATAGCTTCTTGAGCCAATAGGATGTGACTGGGTGCTTTAGGGCAGGACCGGTTCCATGGAGAGCGTTTTTCCTGTGGACCGGAAGGGGCGTGGTTTCGCAGGCTGCCTGCATCCTGTAGATGGGCCTTCGCTTGTTTGTGCAGCCCAGTTTCTGTCATGCCATGGCCAGTCCACGAGGGTTTACCTCGTCCACCCCTGCTTTAGTGGATTAAACGTGCACCAATGGTGTGATGCAGATTTAAAAATGGCAAATGATATTTTGGGATGTATTAACAAGAGCATAGGGTCAAGATCATATTCTTTCTTGGTCAGGCTGAATTTGGAATATGGTGTCCAGTTCCAGGCACCACAGCAAACAACAACATTGACAGGTGCAAGTTTTAAGAAGAGACCTACAAAATAGTGATGAGATGAGAAACCAAGTCATCTAGGAATGGTTAAAGGTAGCAAAGAAGTGAAGACCGAAGGGAGATATTATACCAGTCTTTGAATCGATTGTCATATACAAGAAGGAACAGACTTGTTTGTTGCCCCTGAAGAGAAGAACTAGAACCAGTGTTAAAACTGTTAAAACCAGTAAGTTAGATTATCTTATGAAGTAGTATTTTCCTCTTTATAGGGTTTTAAAGCAGAGGCTGGATAGCCACCTGTCCAAAGCGATTTATCAGATTCTGCAGTTAGGTGGAAGTTGGATTAGAAGACATTTGAGATACCTTCCAATTCTTTGATTCTTTAAAGGGGAATTTATATCCCTCACCGTGCTGAAGAATTCTGTCAGGTGCCCCAAATATGCCCTAAATAATCTTCTGTTCTTCTCTACAGGATTCCGAAGGAGGCCTTTATGTTTGCATGAATACTTTCCTGGGATTTGGAAGGGAACATGTAGAAAGGCATTATCGCAAGACAGGACAATGTGTATATTTGCATATCAAGCGGCATATGAGAGAGGTAAGTGATACTCTATCCAAGACTACAGAAGGCTGCTTCAAAAAGTGCTACTTTAGCATTTATATTTGACAATGTAATTTGATAAATGGCATGATAAAGTTATGCAGTTCATGAATACCTATTGAGAACATTCTGCTTCCAAAACCTCTTCCAGTCTCTATCTTTGTAATGGAAGCTTCGTCAAGATGTGGTCTGAATTGTAGAGTATTCCTTAGTTTGATAGATATAGAGGAACTTGGTCATAGGGGCATTGGCAGTGATGATTCCTCTCTATTTGGAATTGGTTAGATCCCATTTTGAATAGTCTGTTCTGGGTACCATGGTTTCAGGGTAGGACAGATCAAGAAACAAGCAATGGGGATAATAAAGAATGTTCTTTATTAATAGAAGATAATATAGTTCAGAGATGAATTGTGAGGTCTTGGGTGCTCTCTGAGCTTGGTTGTTTTCTTGCAGATGTTTCATTACCCAATGAATGAAATCCCAAAGGTGCTTTTTCAAGAGGCAACTGGACTTTCTGGTTTTTCTTGGAAGACGTTTCGCTTCTCATCCAAGAAGCTTCTTCAGCTCTGCTTCTTGGATGAGAAGCGAAACGTCTTAAAAGAAAAACCAGAAAGTCCAGTTGCCTCTTGAAAAAGCACCTTTGGGACAACCATGACCTGGATGACTGAGAATCTCCATAGACAATGAATGAAATGATCTGCAAGAACACAACCAAGCTCAGATAGCACTAAGGACCTCACAAGTTCTTTATTACTATAGGATAGAATAATAGAATCTTGGAAACATGATTGAGTTTCTCTTGTCCCATCTTGCATTAAACACTTTTCTGCTGTTTGCTGTATTTCCGTTTGTTTTCCATCAGTTCCTATAGCCTTCTGAATAGGTACCGTAATTACTGGAGTATTGCTCTAACTTCTTTTCATACTAGATGTTCTTGCAAATAGGGAATATTATCTAATATATATTGGGATCTGATATCTGTACTGTGCATAATTTCAGTATGTTTCAGTATATTTGATTTTCTTGGAATCAGTTACTATCTCTATTTGCATCCTTTAGCATGCCAATTTAGGTTATAACCTCCTTTTGAATTATAAGATCTTTTGGAAAACTTTATTTTTCCATGTCTTTTTCCATTTCCATTATCCTAATATAGCTTCTTGTCTCTTATCTCTAGCAACTCTCTGAAACCCTTTGTTAATTTCTTTCCGGAGTCTCCCCCCCACCCCTTTCTTCTCTTTTTGGCAATTACCACATTTGTTCTGACATCAGTTTTGTTTTCTTCTGTTTCTTGGGCTTTGCCAGTCTCACTTCGCATTCATCCTTAGGAACTTTGATTTCATTCTCCTGTTCCCCTGGTTCCATTTCAATAACGTTCAGGGCTTCAAAGCAAAACCTGCTATTCTCTTTGAAAATGGTGGGTATATGCTCAGAATCATATTGTGGAAATCGATAAGATTTCCCCTTCCATTTTAGCTTGCACACAGGCAGTTCCTGATCTGTTGCACAGTCAGCAGTGTATAAAGTTCATAAATAAAATAATAAAGGAACACCTCTTCCATAAATGATAGGCTTCCAAATCATCTCTCTTTAGGCTCAGTGGTTCTCTTGGAATAGTATTTCTTACATTTTTCATGTCTATCTATCTGTATTTATGAGGAGCTACCCGTGACTGCTTCATTACAAAGGGTACAAGTAAAAGGAAGATGGAACTAACATGTGATTTAATACTGCTGTATATCTTTCCTTATATTTATCTATCAGTTAAGGATAGATGCATTAAGGATGTATCATTTAAGGATGTATCAACTTGTATATGATGGCATAATTCACCGGTGTCAAAATTGAAATGTATTACGCCTTAGGCCTGATATTGCTGATCCTAAACCCAGATGAAAGGAAGAAAGGATGGACATCAGGCTAGCCATCGTGTCCATAAAAATGTTCACTGCTACTGAAACAACAGATGCAATTCAATCAGGGCTGACTGAAAGCTTTGGAGAGCAACTGTTGCCTAATGTATTGAACAGCACACACAGATCTTACCCTAAATCAGACTTGAGGTTTTCTAACTGCATCATGAATATTTGTCCCAGTTGGGAACAGTATTGTGGCTTGCAAAGTAGCATCTATATTATATGTTCTGGGCAGAGGTGGGTTCCTCCCGGTTCGGACCGGTTCGCCTGAACCGGGTAGCGTCCCGCTGGTGATGTCACGATGACATCACGGATCCGGTTCGGTCGGTGCCAGTCCGTGGACGCCGCCATCTTTTTTTTTTTTTTGAATTTTTTTTGAATTTTTTTTTAAAAAAATTTCCGGGGTTTTTTTCTTCTGCGCATGTGCAGAAGCCGAGTTTCCGGCACTGCACATGCGTCGCCATCTTGTTTTTGGCTTTTGGGGGGGGTTATTTTTTTGCACTGCGCATGCACGCGTGCACGAAGCATGTGCGCAGCCACAAGGCATGGCCACGCGGTGCGGGAGGAAGTGAACCGATAGCAAGGTAAGTTAGAACCCACCCCTGGTTCTGGGTAGCATAAGAGAACCAGCTTGATGTAGGTAGTGATTTCTACCAGGGTAGAAACCAGGAGACCATGAGTCTATAGAGATTCTCAGTCATCCAGGTCATGGTTGTCCCAAAGGTGCTTTTTCAGGAGGCAACTGGACTTTCTTGTTTTTTCTTTGAACACATAACCTCCAAGGACACAGATAAACCTCCAGTCCAGGTGCTTCAAGGACCCTCTAAAACAGTGGTTCTCAACCTTCCTAATGCCACGACCCCCTCCCCGCCGCCACGACCCCCTCCCCCTCCCTGCGCGTGATGAGGTGACAATGGGGGCGTGGCACCAAGATGGGCTAGCACGCGCTTAGGCGACCCCTGTGAAAGGGTCATTCGACCCCCCAAAGGGGTCGTGACCCACAGGTTGAGAACCGCTGCTCTAAAAGGATGCAAATGACCATCTGTCTGCAAGGAATATAAATCCTTCCATTCCCCACTATCCTGTCAGAGCTGAAGAAGCTTCTTGGATGAGAAGTGAAATGTCTTCAAAGAAAAAACAAGAAAGTCCAGTTGCCTCCTGAAAAAGCACCTTTGGGACAGGAGACCTTGAATTCTAGTCGTACCTTAGGCACAAAGCCAGCTAGATGATCTTGGGCCAATCACTCCCTCTCAGTCCTAGAAAGAAGGCAGTGGCAAACCACTTTTGAAATCTTGCTAAGAAAACTGCAGTGCAAATGGTTTCCAGGAGTCAATACTGGAAGGAAGGAAGGGAGGGAGGGAGGGAGGGAGGGAGGAAAGGAAGAAGGAGAGAGAGAGAGGGAGGGAGGGAGGGAAGGAGGAGAGGGAGGGGAGGGAAGGAAGAAGGGAAGGAAAGAGGGAAGGGAAGGGAAGGGAAGGGAAGGGAAGGGAAGGGAAGGGAAGGGAAGGGAGAAAAGGTAGTATAAGATAATGTGAAGGTTCCTGGGGATAAAACATGATTTTACTTCTGCTTATAGTACATGAAAAATGTGCCCAAACTGTACTATCAACACTGTTAGAAGGAAATGCAACATATGGCATGACCATGAATAAGGATGTAACCTAGTCTATATCTTCCCTATCTTACGAAAAAGCATTTAGGGGAGGTTCTAAGAGGTCTGAATGGAGGTGATGTGGGCTTGTGAGGAACTGATCTTGTCTGATTATTTAATCATTATTTATTAGTTTCAATAAATTATTAATAAATTCTAAGCCATTCTGGTCATAGCAGACTCTGAGCAGCATCTATACATGCTACAGTGATAGATAAAAATAAGTTCCAAAATGTTTCAAAATATTCCAAACACCTTTAGAAACAATTCACATACTCTAATAGTATATGGGAAAGACCTTGCGAGGCAGGAGGAAGAACCAAACTGGTCAATAAGCAATAAAAGAAAGAAAGGAGGCATGAGAGGCATTTCGGAAAGAACCCTTCCTAGTTTTCTGGAGAATAAAAGAAGAGTATAAATACTTTCAATCTTGCAAGATTCTAATAGTGTAAATTTATAATAACGATAGAGCTATATTCATAGTTGTGCTTTCTTATTTTATCTGGGCTATTTTGAAGGACTCACATTCTCCTGCAGGAGAGAACTTGATAACACATCAAATCCCAAAGCCAGACTAAAAGCTATAAAAGATCCTTTATAGCTTTTCAAAAACTCAGAGCACAGTTTAATTGTTTCTGGCTAAGCAATAATGAAAGAATTAGTGATGGAAAACAGGTCAATAAAAGGTTCTGAATATAGGGCAGGGCAGTTTTTGGTCCTGTCCAGTGGTGGGATTCAGCCAGTTTGGGCCGGTTCAGGCAAATGGGTAGTTAAATTGCCGGCTGGCTCCTCCCCTCCCCGCCCCTTCCAGGAGTCCCCATGCGCCCCATTTTGGCTCCCAGGTAAGTGCAGGGAGGCCTACTAGGCCCAAAATGGGGCACGGGGGTGTGTGTGGTGCGCCCCCCATGGCCCGTTTTCGCTCCCAGGAGGCTGCAGGGAGGCCTACTTGGCCCAAAACAGGGCACGGGGGGTGTGCGGTGCCCCCCTGCGGCCCATTTTCACTCCCAGGAGGCTGCAGGGAGGCCTACTAGGCCCAAAACAGGGTGCAGGGGGGTGACGCGTCCCCCCGCGGCCCGTTTTCGCTCCCAGGGGGGTTACAGGAGGCCGAGTGCTGCCTGTCACACCCCCTGGCCACGCCCACCATGGCCACGCCCACCCAGCCGGTCATTTGGGCAGAGAACCGGTTGTTAAATTATTTGAATCCCACCACTGGTCCTGGATCTTGGGGAAAAAAGGAGAGGGGAAAAAAGAAAAAAAAAGTGAAAGAAATTAAAATAGAACTAACTTCAGTAAAAAGGAAGGGGGTCTTGTATGAAATATATTAGAAGGATTTACCTCCCAATGAATGATTGAAAAATGGATACAAAAATAGAGGACTGACAAGTTGCTTCTACACTGCAGTGTAGAATATGATAAAATGGATAAGCTTGAATTAGGGAAGATTTTGCATGAATAAGGAGCTGAAGGTCTGATTATTGAGTATGGTAAGAGTGGCACATGATTGAAGAAAAAATAAAATAAAATAAAATAATAAAAATAGATCCATAGCCCTATAGTGACTTTCCATCACACCATTTTATGAGAAATAATTTAGCATCAATCCTTTCTCCCTTTAGCCCTGTCCTGAGGGAAACACAATAAAATTAAGGTTGGTACCACTCAATCCACCTCACAAGTTTTTCCCAAAGGTGTTTTTAAGAGGCAACTGGACTTTTTGTTTTTCCTTGAAGACATTTCATTTCTCATCCAAGAAGCTTCTCTACCATTTAGTCAGAACTGAAGAAAGCTTCTTGGATAAGAAGCAAAACGTCTTCAAGGAAAAACAAGGAAAGCCCAGTTGTCTCTTGAAAAAGCACCTTTGGGACAACCATGACCTGGATGATTGAGAATCTCCATAGACACCTCATAGGATTCTTGTTGTGAGGAAAATAAAAGGAGGAATGTGTGTTGCATATGTTGGCTGCCTTAGAGTTATTTGCTAAATAATAAAGGCGGGATTCAAATAAATAAATTGATGGCTCAGGTGGAAAATACATTTATTAATCATCTCAGCTTACTTTCTGTTATTTTATAAATGCTTCCAGATTAATCATGCAGGTCTCTGGCTTTATTCATACATTTCCTTACTGCTTTGCCTGTCAACTTTTGTTATGAGAGAAAATGTGTGAAAGGGACAAAAAAGGCAGAACTGCTCTGTGATTTTTTTTTCTTTTTGGTTTGGTTTAAAGTCATCCCTCTGGAAATGCCACATTCTAAGTTTTTGGCAATTCATGGTTTATGACAAGAAATCTCAGCCCTTTTACATGTTTGATTTATTCAGCAGTGGCGGCCCACATTGTATAAATATAATGCTGTTTAGGGCATGCTTGGGTAGATACTGAGTATTTTATTATCTGTTTTGACATTTATATCGAATTCTTCTTGCTAAGTACAGTTTCGAATCCTTGCAAGCATTTTGTAATTGTGTTAGAAATAATTTCCCTGCAATGATCAGCTTTGTAACAGCTGTCACCAGCGGCTCTCGTTATCCAACTTTGCGTTATAAAAAATTGCTTTGATGGTTTTGTAGCAAAGCACTTACAAATCTCTCTGGGAAGTTAAAAAAGGAAAGATTGTATCTGCCAGATTCTGGAGCTTTAAGAGATGGGGGGTGGGGGGATCGCAACACACACAGTTACATATTGTGCAGTGCAAAATCCTGTGCTTGATTTCGATTTTCTTTGTAGGAGGTAGATCTTCCGAACTTTCTGGAAATTACCAGAAACAGAGCACTTCAGGGGCACTTAGAACATAGAATAATAGAACTGGAAGGAACCTTAAAGGTCTTCTAGTCCAACCCCCTGCTTGATCAGGAGACACTATTCCATTTCAAATAAATAGTTGTCCAGTCTCTTTTTGAAAGCCTCCGGTGATGGAACATCCACAACTTCCGAAGGCAAGTTGTTCCATTGGTTGATTGCTCTCACCATTAGGAAATTATTTCTCCTTACTTCTAGGTTGCTTCCCTCCTTGGTTAATTTCCATCCATTGGTTCTTGTCTTGGTGCTTTGGAGAATAGTTTGACCCCCTTGTTTTTGTAGGAGCCTCTCAAATATCGGAACACCACTATCATGTCTCCCCTAGTCCTTCTTTTCACTAGACTAAATTGCTGTAACCGTTCTTCGTATGTTTTAGCTTCCAGTCTGCTAATCATTCTTGTTGCTCTTCTCTGCTCTTTTCCAGAGTCTCAACATCTTTTTTATATTGAACTGACCAGAACTGGATGCAGTATTTCAAGTGTGGTCTTACTAAGGCTTTGTAAAGCAGTACTAGAACTTCACGGGATCTTGATTGTATCCCTCTGTTAATGCAGCCTAGGATTACATTGGCTGGTTACAGTGCTGTATTTTTGGAAATGGAAAGATAATACTAATTTTAATTTACAGTGGTAACTTTAGAATCCAGCAATGTCCTTTCCGGTTTCTTGGAAATCTTTCCAGCAAGTTGTAGAAAACTATTGAAGCTATGTACCAGCAGGTTTGGCTTGAAGATTGTTTACACATTAGTAGGAACTACTGGGTACATGTAAACTTACAGATTAATAGAGTTGGAAGGGACCTTGTAGGTCATCTAGTCCAACCCCCTGCTCAAGCAGGAGTCCCTACACCATTTCAGACAAATGGCAGTCCAATCTCCTCTTGAAAGTCTCAAGTGTTGGAGCTCTCACAACCTCCGAAGGCAAGCTGTTCCACTGGTTGATCACACTCACTGTCAGAAAGTTTCTCCTTATCTCCAGGTTGAATCTCTCCTTCATCAGTTTCCATCCATTATTCCTTGTCTGGCCTTCTGGTGCCTTGGAAAACAGCCTGACCCCCTCCTCTCTGTGGTAGCCCCTCAAGTATTGGAACCCTGCTATCATGTCTCCACTGGTCCTTCTCTTCGCTAAACTAGCCATGCCCAGTTTTTGCAACCGCTCTTCGTATGTTATAGTTTCCAGACCCCTAATCATCCTGGTTGCTCTCCTCTGCACTTTCTCTAGAGTTTCAACGTCTTTTTTGTAGTGTGGTGACCAAAACTGGATGCAGTACTCTAGGTGTGGTCTAACTAAGGCTTTATAGAGTGGTATTAGTACCTCCCTAGTCCTAGATTGTATCCCTCTATTAATACAGCTTAGGATTGTATTGGCTTTTTTGGCCGCTGCTGCACACTGCTGGCCCATGTTTGTCAGCCACTTGACCACAAAAGCTAATGTACAATATTTACCAGTTGTGTTGGATCAAAGATGATCTGACTTTTACAGCTTTGGGTTCTTCTGAGTAGACACACCAATGTAAACACACTACATGTAAACTTGTCAGCCATTTGACCACAAAAGCTAATGTACAATATTTACCAGTTGTGTTGGATCAAAGATGATTCGACTTTTACCAGCTTTGTGTTCTACTGAGTAGACATACCAATGCAGATGAAGTCACTCTGTATACAAGTAGTTCTCGAATTTACAACAATTCACTTAATGACGTTCACAATGGCACTGAAAAAAAGGACTTATGGCCATTTCTTACACTTATGACCATTGTAGCACGTGATTTATATTCGGACAATTGACTCATATTTATGATGGTTGCAGTGTCCTGGGGTCATGTGATCACCTTTTGCGACCTTCTGACAAACAATGTCAATGGGGAAACCAGATTCAGTTAACAATCCTGTTACTAATTTAACAACTGCAGTGATTCACTTAACAAAAGTCGTAAAATGGGGCAAAACTCACTTAACAAATTTTCACTTAGCAACATAAATTTTGGGCTCGATTGTAGTCGTAAGTTGAAGACTACCTGTACACTTGGGTGCCTCCAACGTGAAATATATAGATATGTCAGATGCGTTGTTACTTTAAATAATCTTGGCGTCATCAATCACATCTGTAGAAATTGATCCCTGTTGAAAGGAAATTTATCTATTTTCCATAATTTCCAGTTGTTTTTATTTATCCATTCACTATTTGATTTAATTGCTTGCATCACTTATTAGCTAGGCTTTCTTTGTTTAGCTAAACAGTTGCTGTGATTGCAGTCTACTTTAGACTTAATTTATAATAATTTATTTAATTTCCTGGCTGCAACAAGTTTTGCATGGGTTTTTTTTTTTTTTAGCACTCTGAATATTTTAGGTAATAGAATGGTTTTTAAGCCTCCTTTAACCTCCAAAACAATTG
This sequence comes from Thermophis baileyi, assembly GCA_003457575.1. NCBI lineage: Eukaryota > Metazoa > Chordata > Lepidosauria > Squamata > Dipsadidae > Thermophis > Thermophis baileyi. Next base: position 719,898 of record QLTV01002552.1, on the reverse strand, counting down.
AAAAAAAGGAGGCTAAAATTTTGGGCTTGTTTACTTGTGGGGGGGAAGGTCTGTGTGGACTTCAGAAGAGCCATTGCTGGGATGAAGGTCACCTGTGGGCCACATTTTTGGTATGCTCACCAATTTTGTGAGTCTTTTTCATGGTAGCCAAGACAAATAGATGCTTATATATTTATTTAGTAATTCTGTAATAATAGATTATTACAGGTGCTTAAATCTATTGCAAAAACAATATGTCTGTGTACTATTCTAATTATTTTAGTTTAATATTAGAAAGTGGAACTACATTTGTGCCAACAAATAGAGCCAAGGTGGCGCAGTGGTTAGAGTGCAGCACTGCAGGCTACTTCAGCTGACTGCTAGCTGCAGTTCGGCGGTTCAAATCTCACCGGCTCAAGGTTGACTCAGCCTTCCATCCTTCCGAGGTGGGTAAAATGAGGACCCAGATTGTTGGGGGCAATATGCTGACTCTGTGAACCGCTTAGAGAGGGCTGTAAAGCACTATGAAGTGGTATATAAGTCTAAGTGCTACTGCTATAACAAGTAAACAAAAGACAGATGAAGATCTGATAAAGATTGGTGGAAATATATGCATTTGTAGACTTCAATCTCTCTACAGCAGTGGTTCTCAACCTTTCTAATGCCGCGTCCCCCCCGTGACCCCCCCACCACCGCCCACCCACCTGGACGCCACCCGGATGCCGCCATTTGGGTTCTTTTACCCTCTACACATGCGCAAAGCGTTCTGCGCATGCGCAGAGGGTAAAAGAACCCAAATGGCGGCGTCCGGGCGGGTGGGCGAAGTCTCCCGCTTCTGTCGCTACCGGCTATCCGGCGACCCGCAGGCACGGCCAAACCGGGAGCATTTCACCCCTGCAAGTGACGGTGGCTAATGCGCGCAGCGACCCCTGTGAAATGGTCGTTCGACCCCCAAAAGGGTCGCGACCCACAGGTTGAGAACCGCTGCTCTACAGGGATGTTGGCATGCAGACCTATAGAGACATTCATGAGGGGTTAATCAAAGTCAAGATAGTAACTATGATCACACAACTGTGGCTGCCATCTTGACTTTTTTGACCTCTTCCCACACTCCTGCATGCTTACCCCACTCTTACACCCCCATAGCTCAGTTTTGAACTTTGCTGAACATGGAAGACTTTGTAGGATTTCTAAAAAGTCTTCCATATAATGGATTGCTTTAAAGACGTGTGTCCTTGTTTTCTTTGAGATTTTGCTTTCAAGATGTATAGTTAAGAGGTCTAAGCAGCACTTTGAATTTGAAGGGAAAAAGGCAGCGGTGAGTTGCTCCTGGTTCTGCCCGGTTCTTAGAACCGGTAGCGGCGGCGGCGGCGGGAGGCTCCGCCACCCGCCCGGGATGCTTCTGCACATGCGCAGAAGCGTCGCGCGCGCGAACCGGTAGCAACGGGTTTTAGAACCCACTACTGGAAAAAGGTCTGGGTGTTTGCATATCATTAACTCCTTAAAGTTGTTGTAACTTTTGCTGTGACTATATAGTTGCCCCATACAGTTGCAGAGTAGTCTCAGGAAAATATCTTTTTGATTTAAGGAGTTGCTGACAGATGACATGTATGTTCTGAAGCACTTTCCCCCCCCCCTTCAAATCTCAAAACTTGCACCATCCTTAGTATTCATATATGAACTTTTTGTTAAAAGTTTAGATTTTTAAAAAAACTTTGGACTGTAAATAAAAATTGCATATAGCTAGTTGCTGTGTTTTATTGATTGTATGAATGCTTTGCAGATGTTTATACATATTAATTGTAGATTATAAGATATAATTTGATATTTCTATCTCTATCATCTATCTAATCTATCTATCTATCTATCTATCTATCTATCTATCTATCTATCTATCTATCTATCTATCTATCTATCTATCTATCTATCTATCTATCTATCTATCTATCTATCCATCTATCCATCCATCCATCCATCCATCCATCCATCCATCCATCCATCCATCCATCCATCCATCCCTCCATCCATCCATCCATCCATCCATCCATCCCTATCTATCTATCTATCTATCTATCTATCTATCTATCTATCTATCTATCTATCTATCTATCTATCTATCTATCTATCTATCTATCTATCTATCAAACAATCCATCACACACACACACACACACACACACACACCATCAATGCATCCATCCATCCATCCATCCATCCATCCATCCCTTTTTTTATCCTCCCAGG
>QLTV01002552.1:695466-717669 GCA_003457575.1 Thermophis baileyi | reverse complement strand
CTATCTTCTCTCTCTCTCTTTCTCTCTCTCTCTCTCTCTCTCTATCTATCTCTCTCTCTATCTCTCTCTCTATCTCTCTATCTATCTCTCTATCTATCTCACACACACACACACACACACACACACACACACACACACACACACATTGTATTAAGTATAGGTGTGTGTATATTACATTTAGGGCACAAATGTTTTCCACTTAGTTTGCAAGTTTGTAATGTAGGTTGAATATAGTTGGTATGCTAATAATAACAAAAAGTTGGAATTGGATTAGATTTAGATTAGATTGGATTAGATTAGATTAGATGTGGTAACAGGATTATACTCTGTCTGGATCCAATTCTTCTCAGGTTTCCCAATTAGAGGCAACAAGCAGGAACATTTTTAATCACCTTTCATTAGTGCATTAGTTACATCACTTTCTGAGAAAACATGGCCTTAAAAGTGTGCCATTTATATCATAGGTCGACTATCATAAAGAGAAGGCCCGTATCTTGTCTGGAAATTTTGGTTGATAAAATAATTTGGTAGCCAGGGGATCTTGAGCAAAATTCAATATTTTGCGATATTGTGTCTATTCTTAAGGCACTGTACTGGATGACAATTTGTTTCTTGGTAAAATATAAATGTGTGATTATTCCCTTTAAAACTCTAAATCAGGGGTATCCAACCTTAGCAATTTTAAGACTGATGGACTTCAACTCCCAGAATTTCTAATGTCTCGGGAATTCTGGAAGTTGTAGTCCACACGTCTTAAAAGTTGCCAGGGTTAGACACCCCTGCTCTAAAAGGTTAAGGTTCAGGTTCTTTTTATATGAACCTATAGATTCATTGTCAAAATAAGAAGGGACTCCTATAGTTGCTATAAGCTTGCCTATCAACTCTGGGTCCTACCTTCTTTGTTGGGTTCCCAGCTCTTTGGCATGTATTCTGCAGAATTGAGGGGCAAACATTTTTTTTATAGAAGGTTAATAAATATGTTAGCTTGATAAGCATCATTTTGAACAGGTGTTTTAATGGCTGATTTCAATTATTAATTGCAACTACTTTGAGACTAATATAACATACTATACCATCAGCAACGGGTGGTCTGGCATGCTAAATTATTTAAAGTGTTGTTTTGTGTAATTATTTAAATTTATTGGGTGGTATTTGCTTACTCCCAAAGAACAGATTTGATCCTAGAGAGAACTCTACTTTTTAAATACTTTTATGGACAGGTGTTTAGCAGGTGTAGCTTCACAGAAATACCATGATTCCCAAAATGGGAATCTCTTTCAGTGCCAAACATAGTTGATTTATTATCTTATTATGACTTTGTATGCCTCTTTCTTTAAAAAGTTGACATTTGTTGTCATTTCCACTGACACTGATTTGCTACTACATTTAGTACCGGTAGTAGCAAATGTTCTCAGCTTTTGAAAAGATGGCAAGAAAATAATATATATTTATATTCCAAAAAGTGATGATATTTTTGGAGCTTATGATCCAGATTTTATGTTTCAAGATAGCCTTCTCTATGTTAGTCCTGCCCAGATGTGATGGAATACAGTGCTCTGAATTTTAGTCAGTATGCTGAAAGTAATCCCAACAGAATAACAGAACAACAGAGTTGGAAGGGACCTTGGAGGTCTTCTAGTCTGACCCCCTGCTTATCTGGAGTATCCCAGGCTAGAGAAGGCTCCATCAGGAGAGTGGAAGCATATCAATTCTACCCATTTTTTTCAACCCATTACATTTGTCATACTCCCAACAAAAGCATGGTGGTGACCAGTGTTTGGTGAAATGTGTACACTTCTCATTGAACTTTTGTGATAGTGGCAGGATAAGTTGAGCCTCAGTTCCCATGATTTTTTAGAGGGGAGGGGGAAAGGAAATTCTTAAATCGGTTACAAAGTCTTTGGCAGTCTTCTTCAACCTGATGTTCTCTTCATGTATTGAATTGCAAAGTTTATCATCCTGAGCCAACATGGATTTGAGAAAGGTTGGTGCATGATATGAATGCTCTCTGTGCCTTCACATGAATGAAACATATGACCAACGATCATATTTTATAACACATTAGGGCAGTGTTGGCGAACCTTTTCGGCACCGAGTGCTGAAATGGGAGCGTGTGCGCATGGGGGAGCGCTGGAAACCGGAAGAGCAGCTACCCGTCGTGCATGTGCAGGAGCGCCGGAAACCGGAAGACCAGGTGATCGGCGTGCATGTGTGCGCTGGGAAGCTGACCTTCCAGGTTCCAGCGTGGGCATGCGTGCCAGTCACCTGGTCTTCTGGTTTCCGGTGTGCGCATGCGTGCCAGGAGGCTGCTCTTCTGGTTTCCAGCGCTCCCGTGCACGGGAAGACCAGCTGGCCGACACGCATGTGCACGCTGGAACCTGGAAGAGCAACGGGCAATGGCTGGCGTGCCCGGAAAGATGGCTGTACATGCCACTTCCGGCATGTGTGCCATAGGTTCGCCATCACTGCATTAGGGCATTAGTGGCACTTGATTTTTCTGTTTGGGGATGAATTTAGGTTGAGTAGAACAACTTTCTGCAATATGAATGCCCTTCAAACGCGTGGAATTTGCACGCATCATTTTTAGCAAGGGTTAGTTTAGTTTAGTTTTCTGTGGAATTCTGACTGTTGAAGTCCACGTATTTAGAGGGCAACTGGGTTGGAGAAGGCTGAACTTAGAGGCAGGATGAAAGCTTTCTTTAAAAAGCAGGTAAGTAAAAGGAAGACAAGGCTACCTTTTCAGGAAAGAATGAATCTGTACCTGTTGGAATACTTTCTTTTAAATCTCTATTAGGTCTTAGCATCTTGTGTGCCATGACTACGCTATCAACAATGTGCAATGATTAACTAGTGATTCTATTATCATGGTCATTGTTGCTGTTTTGAATGTGCTTTTATGACAACTCTGTGTGTGCAATAGAACCAATTTCTAGTTACTGGAAATAATAGCATCCATTTTACAGCAGAGTATCAATGCAGACTGCTTTTATGTGGGTTCCCATTTTTTTTCCTGAATATATGGGGGGGGGAACTTTATAGCAACATTAGATTTTTTTAAAAAACTTTCTTCCTCCTCTTCCTCCTCTTCCTCTTCTTTTTTATCTATTTTTTCTTTCTTTCTTTCTTTTCAGAAGGTAACAGGGGCATCTGGTGGAGCTTTACCAAAAAGGAGAAACACCAAGCTATTTTTAGGTATTGTAAAGAGCTGTTTTCACACCCTTCTTCTGACTAACCTAGGTGCATGCATTTTTGTGTTTTGAGTTTTGATTCACACCGGTTTAAGTGCAAATTCTATAGCTGATGTGGGAGGCTTTTAAATTTTATAAAAATATATAATTTTTTAAAAATATTTTTTTTTAAATGAAATATCACTTTATAAGCTGCAGTCCTGTGGAGGGATTCCCTCATTGCATTGACAATTTCTTTGGGATTTATGTACTGTCTGTTCCCCCCCCCCTTGATGTACCCTACAAACACTTTGCATGACTTAATAAACTCAATCATGAATCCTTTCTTTGTGTTACTGAAAAGGTCCCACGGAAAGAGACAGAACAAGGGAGAGACTAACTTCCGAATCTTGAGTGGGTCTTTGCTTGTTGAACACAAGCCCTTTGTTCTGAATAAATCGATAACACATTTTCTGTCTTTCTCAATGCTAAAAATTTGGTGGCTTTTGTTGGGATTAAATGCGGTGTTTATAATCACATTTGCTTTTCTGAAATCAGCAGGGTGTAACTTGGTAGAGGTCACTATATGTGCATATTTGTGCTTGTAAATTATCTGTTTTAGTTATGACCCTTGTTATTGATAGTTTCCTCCGCCTTTTTAAGAGATAAAGAAGCAATGAGACAACTCAGAAGAAAGGAACTGGGTGAAAAATTTTATGAAAAGTTATGGCATATTTTGAGGTTTAAGGATCAGCTGGAGTAATTGTGCGTTTTATTTTCTGTCACATCCCATTTCTTTCTCTCTCTCTCTCTCTCTCTGTCTCTCTCTCAATTTTTTCATCCCATTTATGAAGAAATTTCTGGATTTTAGTAAGTTCTTTGTCAGGGTTCCAAGTAACACCCCCAACGAAAGAAAACTCTGAGGCTTGAGTTTCCTCAAAGTTCCATTTTATTAGAGATGTCATATTGGCACATCTGGGAAAACCCGAATCTGAAAGCTTCCGGCGTTTCCCCACCCAAAAGAAAGTCCAAGCCCCTGCCCCAGCATCCACATGTCCATCACATGGTCCAATCAATGCACCGTCCCAACTGGAGATGCCTCCTAGTCACACCCCTCCAGGTGCAGGGCAAAGTGGCCTTGACTCTCGAAGAAAGGAATGTTATTATGACTACATATCTCCCCAGCTCCATACAATCCCCCCTCCCAGTTTCCCACAGTCCTAAATGTGGCAGGCCCCAAGATGGTTTCCAGGCCTGACATTCTTATGTTCTTATGTTAAGGGTTGAAAGAGGAATTAAGCAAAACAAAATATGATTCATACCTACTGGCCGCATTCAGCTTCAGTGTAGAATTTATTTATTTATTAAATTTATATGCCACCCATCTCACTGGGAAGGGACTCTGCTTGTTGTGGAGCTGTTAAAGATGGGCTTTTCAAAAGAAAGAGGCGGTGACTCTAAATTTAGCATCACAAATTTGCAGGGGATTCAAAGCCAGACTTTTAAGAAGTAAGAACCCAGGTCTGTCCGGAATATTTAATCCTCAAGTTCTTTCCACCTACAGTAGTTAATGAAGAAATGAGTGTATTTTGGATCTCATCAAAAAATGAAGGGTACTTTACTTTATGAAAATTCAGTTAAGATGATTTGAAAGTCAAATGATTATGGGGATGGGATAGAGCAGGGGTATCAAACTCAAGGCCCATGGGCCAGATCCGGCCCACAATGTCGGATCTGGACTGTGGGGCCGTCCTGGTCTACCCAATGCGAAGAGGAAAGGTCAGGCCAGCATAGCTTTGGCCCGGTCTACCCAATGTGAAGAGGAAACATGCTGGCAGTTTGGGGAGTGGTGTCAAGGTGGTCACGCCCACCCAGTTGGCCACGCCCACCCAGTTGGCCACGCCCATCCAGCCTCCCGAGGTCAAACACAGCTCTGATGTGGCCCTCAATGAAATTGAGTTTGACACCCATGGGATAGAGAGTTGAAGTTATGATGGCACTGAAAAAAGTGACTTACGGCTGGTCCTCACACTTACGACCATTGCAGGATCCTTATAGTCACGTGATCATGATTTGGGTGCTTGGCAACCATTGTGCATTTATAAGGGTCACAACGTCCCATGGTTATACGATTGCCATTCATGTCAGTCACCTCAAGCAAAGTCAGCGGTGAAGCTGGAAGGGAAGGTCACAAGCAGCGATCACACGATGTCTCACTCAACAACCACAACACTTAATGACAAATTTTCCAGTCCCTATTGTGGTAACTCGAGGTCTACCTGTTTACTAAGGTTAAAGAAAGACGTTAGGATTTGGGGGCTGTACAGATCTATAATGCAACTAACAGCTTTACTAAATATAGCAAAACCTTTGAAAAATTGTGATGAAAAAGGGAGGGATATTAATTTAAACCACAAGCCCTGTTGAATTCCACCTGATTTTAGCTCAATTGTACCCTGAAAACTCTGTAAAACCATTAATTGAGGCTTTTCATAAAAGATAACAGGATTCAGCCCTCTTTATTTATTTTATAATTTGAGTACTTATCCAAGGCATTTTTTCCTGTATTGGACAATGATCGCTTTTTTCTAGACCAAAAAAGACTCTATTTTAAAAGTGATCCAGAAAAACTGGTTTGAAGCTACCGTGTTTCCCCGAAAATAAGACAGGGCCTTATATTTTTTTGAACCCTGAAATATGGCCTTGGCCTTATTATCGGGGGGGGCTTATTATTTTGGGGGTGCAGTAGGCAGTGAGTGTGGGACTGGATGTCCCATCGCCGCTGCCTCCCCTCCCTGTTCTTGGCCCCGGCCGAGCAGCTGGCCCGCCGCCACTGCCTCGTGGAGCAGGACTCTGCAAGGCTTGTTGTGCCGTTGCATGCATGAACTGCAGGACTGCTGCGAGCTTCATCATACCGGTACAGCTGGGGTCCCGCTGCCGTTCGTGCATGCAACGGCATAACAAGCCTTGCAGAATCCTGCTCCACAAGGCAGCGGTGGTGGCGTGACGAGTCTCACAGAGACTCATTTCTGGCAGGTGGGACATGTTGGGCCATGCGACGCGCGTCCTACCTGACACTTGTAGCTCCGTCACGTTCCTTGGCGTTGTGTCCAGAGAAGCCCATTGTAAAAGAAAACTTCTCGCGAGTTCAATCAAACTTCTCGAACTCGCGAGAAGTTTTCTTTTACAATGGGCTTCTCTGGACACAACACTGAGGAACGTGACGGAGCTACAAGTGTCAGGTAGGACGCGCATCTTGCGGTGAGGCACAATTTGGGGGTGGAGAGAGAGAGAGAGAGCAAGCGAGAGGCGGGTGTGCACACATCCCATGGGACTGGCTCGGCTCCTCTGGGCTGCCTCCGGCAGCATATGAAATGCATCCTCCACCTGTCCTCCCCCCGTCCTTCAGACGGGGGATGCAGGCGAGGGCGGTGCATGGGAATCCCCTGCAGGAACAGACACCTGTTCCTCGGTGTTGTGTCCACTGACCCTCCCCCGCAGCAGGTGGGACCTGTTGGGCCACGAGACGCACGCCCTACCTGACACTTGTAGCTCCGACACGTTCCTCGGCGTTGTGTCCAGAGAAGCCCATTGTAAAAGAAAACTTCTCGCGAGTTCAATCAAACTTCTCGAACTCGTGAGAAGTTTTCTTTTACAATGGGCTTCTCTGGACACAACACTGAGGAACGTGATGGAGCTACAAGTGTCAGGTAGGACGCGCGTCTCGCGGTGGGGTGCAATTTGGGGGTGGCAGGTCGGGCGGGACGGGGTGGGGTGGGCCGCGAGACACGCGTCCTACCTGGGACTTGTAGCTCTGCTGCATTCCTCTGTGTTGTGTCCACTGACCCTCCCCCGCCTCCGGCTTTTGAGCGAAGCGGGAGGGAGAAGAAACTATCGCAGGCTGCCTGAGGAAGCCGAGCTGACAGTCAAACTTCTAGCCGGGCTCAGCGGCAGAAGCAGCCAGCCACGCGCATGTCTCTTCCAAACTCTCTCTCTCGGCGGGGGGGAGGGGGAGGGGAAGAGTGCACGTAAGACACAGCACCAGGAGAAGGAAACTTTTGGCTGCACGCTGGACGCAAGAAATCTTTCTCCCCTTTCACTCCAAGAGGCTGCGCAGGCGCGATGAGTCTCACAAAGACTCATTTCTGGTGGAGTTTGGAAGAGAGAAAGATTTCTTGCGTGCAGCCAAAAGGTTCCTTGTCCCTGGTACTGTATCTTAGGGAGGAAGGAGTAAAGGCAGGTACTTTGCCTCAGGCAGCCCGCGAGATTTTCTCCCCCCTCCCGCCTCTCTCTTGCTCTCTCTCTCTCTCTCTCTCTCTCTCTCTCTCGTTCTCTCCCGGCTGGGAGCTGCTCTTTTTGTGCCGGGCACTCTTGGCTGGGAGAGAGAGAGAGAGAGAGCAAGCGAGAGGCGAGGGCACGCACTCCCCGCGGGACATTGGGCCGTGAGACGCGCATCCTCCCTGGGATTTGTAGCTCTGTCGCGTTCCTCGGAGAGAGAGAGAGAGAGAGAGAGAGAGCAAGCGAGAGGCGGGTGCGCCGGGTGGCTGTTTCTGTGGGGGATTCCCATGCACTGCCCTTGCCTGCATCCCCCACCTGAAGGACATGGGGAGGGCAGGTGGAGGATGAGCGTCCCGAGCCAGCGAGCGAGCGAAGGAGGCCTGGGCGGGAGGCAGAGCCGAAGGGGCGGCGAGGCCGACCCACGGCCCGGCGCTCTCTAGCTGACTGCAGGGCTCTTCAACGTCAGTAGCCGCAGAGGCACAAGCAGCGAGTGACCGAGAGTCGCGGCGCACCAGCATCTCCGCTGCAAGGGAGAGGAGGGGAGCTTGAATCCCTGCCTCGCCGCCTCATCGCAGGCAGAAGCGCGTTTCAAAACGCTGCCATAGGCAGAGCCCAGAGGAGCCGAGCCAGTCCCGCGGCGTGTGCGTGCACCCGCCTCTCGCTTGCTCTCACTCTCTCTCTCCCGGCCAAAAGAGTGCCTGCCGCAAAAAGAGCGGCTCCCGGCATGTCCCCCCCTTTCCCCGCAAAGTAGTTGGGGGGGCATTATTTTGGGGGGGGGCTTATTTCAGCGCATGCGCTGAAAAGCCTGATTGGCCTTATTATGGGGACATGTATTATTTTCGGGGAAACACAGTAGTTCAAAACTAGGTTTATAAAGTGTGAAAGAAACTTGGATGTAAGATTGTTGGGGGCCATATGCTGACTCTGTAAACCCCTTAGTGCTGTAAAGTACTGTGAAGCGGTATATAAGTCTAAGTGCTATTGCTATTGCTATTTGAGGGTACAGAAAATACAGAAACTTGGATGTAATAAGCATTTGAGGGAACATACAGAAAACACAGTATATTTCTGTGAAGGTTTAAATAGGCTCTTGCTTAGTTTTATTCAGGTTTGACTAATTCCCTGTTTCCCCAAAAATAAGACCTATCCCAGTGGAGCTGCCCTACGTACCCCGCACTGGCTTACCTCAGGGCCCCTGCAGCCAGGCCATCCATGCTCCAACACCTGCCTCGTGTAGCAGGAGCCCACATGGCCACCGGCCCACTTCTGCTTGCTCATGGCTGCAATGGAGCAGGAGGATGAGTGGTGTGTTGGTGCCGTGCCCGTGAGGCGAGGCAGCTGTTGGGGCGTGGATGGCCTGGCTTCGGGGGCCCTGAGGTAAGCCGGTGCAGGGCGTGTGGGGCAGCTCCACCCCATCTCACTTTGTGGCTGTGGCACCAGTGCATCGCTCAGCATCCTGCTCCGTTGCAGCCGCGAGCAAGCAGAAGAAATGGGCCGGGGGCCATGCGGGGTCCTGCTGGATGGGATTGCCAGAGCTGTTGCCGTGAGGTGAGGCAGGTGTCGGGGCATGGGTGGCCTGGCTGCGGGGGCCGTGAGGAAAGCCGGTATGGAGCGTGTGGGGCGGCTCCACCCTCCCCTGCCTTGTGGTGGCGGCACTGGCGTGCCATGCAGCCTCCTGCCCTGCCACGAGCAAGCAGAAGTGCTTATTTTGGGGCCCAAAAGAAAATAAGACCCAGTCTTATTTTTGGGGAAACACGAGTATCTCAGAAAATGCGTGGTTCTAAAGAAGCCCCTTAAGGCAGAAATGTCAAATAGTAAGATTAAGTCTAGAGAACAATGCTCCTGCTCTTGAGGTTAAACAGCAAAGGAGGAGTTTGCTGGCTGTTTTAATTCTTTGGAATTTTCCTAAAGAGCAACAGCTGCAGTGCAGAAAGAAAAGAAAAGAAAAGTGTGGGGGGGGGAATTTAATCTTCTCAGGCTGTGGAAAAAAAAAACTTCCAGGTTTTTCAGGAAGTATTATAACGCCCACCAATTAAGTAGAGAAAAGGCCAATGGAAAAAGCAATGCTATATTTTAGTTTGGTTTTTCATGTATTCAAATAAAAGCTTGCATAGAATTCAGGAAGTTTTTCCTCTGATTATCTAATTATCACCACGGATGGTCTGCTGATTGATTGGTCTGCCTGTCTTGAAGCCTACTCACATCAGTGGGATGTGGAGTTACCAATTGCTAGGAATTACCAAGGAGATAAGCATACTGTGGGAAGTGCCCCCCACCCCCAAGAATGAAATATTTTGGGAAATATTAAAAAAGGCGGAATATTATATTTCCCTAAAGGAGAAATGGAGAAACATGTTTTTAGAGGCAGAAAGCAGTCCCCAGTCTTTCTTAATAGCCCACCGCAGATGCCAGCACTTAAGGAGATAAAGAGCTTATTGAAAGAGGAAGCCAACTATCTAGATGGCTCCATTCATAAGCAAAGCAATTACTGCCAGTAGAAGCCCAGTCAAAACAGGATATTTCAAAACCCCTTGCAGCAAAGTTTGACAGCTAACAAAAGCAGAATGGTAGGATTAGAACAAGAAGCCCCTCACCCAAGATCCAACACAGGACGAAAGCCATTAGCCACAATAGGAATTGCCCAACACCCTTTCAGAACACAAGCCCCTTCATTGCACAACATCCCAGAATAGTTCAAACTTCAAAGTCACAGAAACCTATAAAGATCCATCCACTCATTCAGCCATTTGGTCAGCTGCCCCAGAACCACATGCTGTTGGTGGTTCTGCTCATCAATAAATGGACCTTCTTTCCAATCAGCCTCCAGCCTCCATTTTATTTCCAGCATCTTTCTCCCAGCTTGGAACTGCATCAGATGGATTTTCCTTCCAACAATACCCTGACCAGCACTGGCAGGGCAAGCTACTTTATACAAATAGAGCGCAAACCCCACCCTCAGTAGCACTGATGATGTTACTTAGCTGGGTAATGTCTGCAAGAAAACAACCAAGCTCAGTGAGCACCAAAGACTCCACATCTCGGATATTCAATAGCCTGTGACAATTCATTAAATACAAACCAGCGATAGTTATTATTGTTTGCAACACTTCATACATTACATTTACTTTTTAAAGGGCAGCAAAGGGACAGAAGATGATGCTGTTACTAACGGTCCCACTATCTAAATATGGGATCAGATTTCAGTTCCATTCCATTTAATGAGTGACAGACACGAACCTTTTACCCAGCCTTCATTTAGCCCAGCTCTACAATTTTGTAATCTTAGTGAAACATTTGTGAATTATGTGCTTTCCCCTTGGCTCTTAATAGTGGCCAGAAATGGCAACCTCTATTTGCACAGTTCTATCCTGGTTTGACCTTTTTTCAGCTCTTCCAGAAAATGCAACTCATTTAGCACTCACCATTATAAATGTATTTTGGAAAACTGCAGAGAGGAGGAGAAGGATTATGTGATTTATTTATTTTTATTCAGGTCAAAGGTGCATCTATTGGAGGGGTGGGGCAATAGGTTAACTACAGATCTCTATTCAGACCTACGTTTTAGTAATTATGAAAATAAAATCATAGGCTCATTTAACCCAGGAGTGGGAACTTTAACTGGCAGGAACTCACCGAGGTTGAAACTCGATATATTCTACCACTGCCTCATACAGATAATCCTTGATTTGTGACCACAATTGAGCCTACAATTTCTGTTGCTAAGCAAAACAGTTATTAAGCGAGTTCCCCCCCCATTTTATGACGTTTCTTGCCACAATTGTTAAGTGAATCACTGCAGTACTTAGTAACACAGTTGTAAAGTGAATCCGGCTTCCCCATTGACTTTGCTTGCCCAAAAGTCGCAAAAGGTGACCCCGGGACACTGCAACCGTCGTAAATATGAGCCAGTTGCCAAGAGACTGAACTTTGATCACATGGCTGTGGGGATGCTGCAACAGTCTTAAGTGTGAAAAATGGTCATAAATTACTTTTTCAATGCTATTGTAACTTCGAACAGTCACTAAACAAATGGCTATAACTCGAGGACTTCCTGTATTCTTTTGAAGTGGAAGTATCAGGAACTGTACTGAGTTCAAGCATGGGCTTCCTCTTAATCAATCAATCAATCAATCAATCAATCAATCAATCAGAATAGAGCTGGAAGGGACCTTCGAGGTTTTCTAATCCAACCCCTTTCTCAAGCAGGAGACGCTACACCATTTCAGACAAATGACTCTCAGAGCTGTAAGGTTTTAACAAATTTCTTCTTTATAGTGCATGGTCTTGGCTGGAAATTAAAACACATAATTCTTGCACCTAATTGAGAATTGTTTTCTTAGAATAGGTCTTTGCAATGTTCTTCAGACCGAGAGAGAAATACTGCCAAAATGCAGGCTCTCTTGAGCTAAAGTTGATATGAGTATAATTAATGTAGTTGAGTATGATTAATGTAATGCAATTTAATGTGCTTATTCTCCATGGGTTTAATAGAGTGAGCGTGTGTAATATGTTTTAAGAATCTACGAGAGTGGGCAGCTCTAAATAATAATAATGAACCTCTTTTGTCATATTAAAAATGACAGTATGATAGCGATAGCAATAGCAATAGCCCTTAGACTTATATATCGCTTCACAGTTCTTTACAGCCCTCTAAAAGCGGTTTTACAGAGTCAGCATATTGCCCCCAACAATCTGGGTCCTCATTTTACCCACCTCGGAAGGATGGAAGGCTGAGTCAACCTTGAGCCGGTGAGATTTGAACCGCTGAACTGCAGCTAGCAGTCAGCTGAAGTAGCCTGCAGTACTGCACTCTAACCACTGCACCACCTTGGCTCTGATGGCCACTTTGGAGGCTTTTGTTTAAATTCTAGGTGCAGAAAACGCAGCTCATGTGGCCTGCCAGCATCTAGTGTGGATGCCTCACAATCTGGTAGAAGGTGTGGGGCTACCTTTTTACATGTGCTTTATTTGGGTGTGTAGGAAGTTAGCACCCACCCCTCTCCTAGGAAAATGAGATATTTTAGGAAATATTAAAAGGGCAGAATATTTCCCCTAAAAGGGAGGAAGAAACTCAGCCCCTCCCACCTTTGTCAATGGGCCATTAAGGCCTGGGCTGATCTATTCTACATAACAAAGATCTACCTCCTTCAGACAGAGCCATAGTACAAATTGCCCAAAGCCCTTTCATTACATCATCACCCAGCAAGGCTCAACCAAGCCTGGGACTCAAAAGACAACCTACAAATTTACCCCTGCATGGCCCCATGGGAGTCTGACAACCAATCAGAACACAAGCTCAAATTCAAAGCCCAACAGAGGGCATAAAACCCAGACACTCTCAGCATCTCTTCCCTTTTTCCCCTAGGACTCAAACCATGTGGATCCTGTCCACCATTAAAAAAACATCTTTCCAAGCAGTCTCCATATTTCCAGTGTCTTTCTCCCCACTTGGAACTGAACCCAGATGGGCATTTCTTCCAACAGGTGAATTGGTGTCCTATCACATTCATGTCCCAAAGGTGCTTTTATTTTAAAGGCAGTTGGACTTTCTGGGGTTTTTTTTTAAAGACATTTTGCTTCTAATCCAAGAAGCTTCTTCGGATCGAACTGCAGAAGCTTCTTACATGAGAAGCAAAACATCTTAAAGAAAAATCAGAAACTCCAGTTGCCTTTAAAATGAAAATCACATTTGGGACAATTATGACCTGGGTGAATGAGAACCTCCACAGACATATCACAATCACGGTCTGCAGTGAGGCATCTTTGAACCCATGCAGAGAGATATAGTTGACTAGCTGCCGTGAGCAATCTGTGGTTGCTTCACTCACAGTCCTTCTGTTACCTTCTCACAACTCTTAGGAAGGACCTGGTCTTTAAATGCTGCACCATCTAGCTTTCCTCCCCCCCCCATATGTTTTCCCACAAATGCAGGGTCTGTTTTTGGGGGGGTCAACTGAGTGTTGATTCATTGGTTGCCTGACATTGTGGAATTGAGTGACTGGCTTGTCCCCTAAGTCTGAGATCATGTGCTAAGACAGTGAGACTGGCCCAAGTCACCCAGCTGGCTTTCATGCCTAAGGTGGGACTAGAACTCACAGTCTCCTGGTGATTGGCCTAAGTCACCCAGCTGGCTTTCATGCCTAAAGTGGGACTAGAACTCACAGTCTCCTGGTGAGTCACTCAAAGTCACTCAGCCGGCTTTCATGCCTAAGACAGAACTCACAGTCTCCTGGTTTATAGCTTGGTGCCTTAACCACTAGACCAATATTTGCCACCATCCAATATTTCAGAGAAACTCCCTCTGCTCAGGAGAAAATATGTGGCAGACATTTTGCCTTAGCTTTCCCCCCAGCCCCCCTTTTCTGTAGCTTAACCAAGCACAGAGATATACAAGTAAGTCCTCAATTTACGACCACAATTGAGCCTGGAATTTGGGTCATAATTTGTAACTGTTATTAAGTGAGGTGCCCACATGACTGCCTCACTCAATGACCAGATCCTGGCTCTCCCAGCTGCGGTCATTAAGCTATTGCACGGGTTAAGTATTGTACATCATGGTGGTAGAATCCCTGGGAGGCCTGGTACAGGCATGGCCGGCATTCTTTTTCATCCGAAACTTGAATTCACATCAATATTATTTTGAATCTTTTACTTCTGTGGGCTTTGATTGTCTCTGTTCACTTTGTAGATCGACAGATTAGATTTGATGAACAAATCAGAGGTATAATCTGATTATCAGATTTAACTCTGAATTTTAGTGGTTAAAATTCTTACCTATTCAGTACAGGGTTGCTTTCAAATTGAAGTAAGATTTGTTTAGAAAATGATTACAGTATGACTAGTAACATGTTTACAGGGATCCCTCTTTGGCTTATTTCATTTTTTATTCTGCAAAGCGTTTATTTCGGGGCTGTGACTAGAATGAGCTGTGCCATATTTAGCAATATAAGAAATTTTAGTAAGATGAATCATAAAGTTCAAATTGCTACACAAGACTTTTCCCCCCACCCCAAGTAGGCAGCTAATGATCTTAGGCTGCATCTATTATTCATGGTCACTTCTATAAAAGTTGGATTAATTCTGTGGTGTGACTTAATGCTGCAGATAGATGCATCCATACCTCTCCAAAAATTCTCTCCTAGTTGGTTTCATGTAAGCATTCATAAAAAAAAACACCAGTGTGGATGGACGCTATACAGGTAATCCTCGACCTACACCGGGTCACTTAGCAACTATTCAAAGTTATATCAGACCTAACCAGGGCAATTTATAACCCAGATTTGAAGATATAATGGCCACTCTGCTCTCCATGATCACTTGATTACATTTTGGCCACTTGACAACCAGGCTGCATATTAATTTTGGGGCTAAATTTCTAGATTTGGGCCTGAACTGCTAAGAAAATATAGAAATGCATAAACAAGCAGAGAATATAATTAAAAAAAAGAATCCTTTCGGAACATGTTTTGGTACCATTAACAACCTAGTTTCTGATTTTTTTTGGTTTTGTGGAGCTTGGCTTACTTCTGTCTTAGCATATTTCTTGGCAAACTCATACTTTCCCCAGTGGTTTATCATCCTGAAAATCAATAGTGTACTCAATTAACGTAATCCTTTTTTATTTCAGAGTAAATAACTTTCTGTTTTAGATAGGTACATTACATCTCAAAAATTAAATGGAGATAACTTTTTTTGGTAACTGAAAGAAATCCCAAGAATAGGATAGTTACTTTCAAGGAACGTGAATATTCCTTGAATTCTACGTAAGTGTAGACTTCTGAGATATAGCACAACTTTGTAACAGATCTCTGTTTGGCATATTATTTTTCTGCATTCTATATGCTTCTGCGCTTATTTACACATGCAATAAATATGCATAATATACATACATAAAATCCCATCTGGATTTAACAGACACTCTTATTTAACAGACCCCCTTTCCTCCCACTTAATCAAGGGATTATTGTATCCCCAAAGAGGAAAGTCTCTTTATTTATTACAGTTCTCTAATTGTACTTTATGGTTAGAAGATGTGGTTTTCAGGTAGAAGCTACAACTGTGCTCTGATTTACCAGGCAATAAGTTGCACTAAACAAAATTCAGTTACTAGCTGCTATGAAGTAGCATGCTGGTTGGGATATTCTGGGAGTTGAAATCCACAAATCTCAATGTTGCCAAGCTTGAACAAGCCTTTGAGGTACCACAATTGTTTTATTTTCCTGTGTTGGACATGGCTACTTGGCTAGAAATAATCACTATAAGAGTTTCTTTACTTTTACAGAAGAATTTAGGAGTCTCTGTGGAATTTTCATTGGTCCCAGTAACATTATTGGTTGATATGAATTTTGGATGAATTTTGTTAGTATTTTTAGAACCGAACAATGTTGGTTTATGAATTTTAGCTGGGATTAATTTTAAGAGCAACTGTAGTTGCTCTTAAATTTTAAGAGTGACTAGAGCAGTTCTGGGCTTCAACAACATTAAACTCATTGCAGTTCTATTTCAATATGACAAATTAGTAAAACCTGGATTAAAGTATTGGATTGAAATTTAGAATCTGAAATTTAGAAAGGCCCAGATTCTAATCCATACTCAGTTCATGAAGTGATCTTTTGATCCACCACTTCTCTTTAATCCTCTCATTAAGAGAGCAAAAATAGAAGGGAATCAAGTATGAAATCTTGAAGGAAAGAATGGCAGGCTGTTTATGGATTAATAAAACAAACTTAAACCTGGGAGATTGTTGGCTGTCAGCAGTCTTATTCAGTTTCCACGTGGTACTGGTTCACAGTCCCTGGCTATTTTTTCTTACATACAGGAAGTCCTCGACTTATGACCATAATTGAGCTTCAAATTTCCATTGCTAAGCAAGACAGCTCATTGAGTTTTGCCCCATTTTACGGCCTTTCTTGCCACGAATGTTAAATGAGTCACTGCAGTTGTTAAGTTAGTAACACAGTTTTAAAGTGAACCTGGCTTTCCCTTTGTTTGTCAGAAGGTCACAGATAGGGATCATATGATCCCTGAGACACTGCAAGAGTCATAAAATAGATGCCGGTTGCCTAAGGTCCGAATTTCGATCGTGTGACCACTGGGATGCTGCAACGGTTGTAAGTGTGAAAAACGGTCATAAGTCACTCCCCCCCCCCCAGTGTTGTTGTAACATCACAAATGGTCACTAAAAATGAATGGTCGTAAGTCAAGTAAATAGAATGGAACTGGTGGAATGGAAATGGAAGAATTTACAACCTGGGGGTCCTTTGTGCTTGTGTTTTTCGATGTAAGGGTGTACCTTCCTTTCTCTCCCCTTCCTTGAATGCAACAGTCCTCTTGTTTGGCAGCCCAATTTGGAATCTAATAATCCTGCTATAATTAGCACATTCAGTTAGCAACATTTAAACCTGATCTGGACATGCCTGTTGGCACAGCTTTTCTTTTCCTTTCCCCTGCGGCCTGTCAACTCCACCGTTTCGTCCGTCTGCCTGAAGCCGAAGTTGCAGCTGCTGTTTTCAGTCAGCTGGCGATGAACGTTTGTCATTCACTCCACGCCGGGAGTGACGCTTGTTCAACTTGGCCAGATGGTAGACGAAGGAAATCTCCCCCACTGAGAGCGTGCCCCAAAATAACAGCTTCTCCATCCCCTCTCCTGCGCCTGGCCCCTGCGTCACCTCACTCTTTGTGGGCTGACAGTATGCCTTATTTTGCTTTGCCTGCTGTGGCCTGTTCTCCTTTCTTGTGCCGTTTGGTGGCACCTCTCTTGATGACGCCACCAGTTTTAATTGCGAATTCTGATTCAGCTTCGGAGAGCTTCCAGCCCCTTAGAAGGGAAATAGGCTCTGCTCTTGACATTAGCACTTTTAAATCCGTGGAGTCCTTGATGCTCTCTGAGCTTGGCTTACAGATGTCCCAAAGCTGCTTTTCCAAAAGGCAACCGAGGTGGCGCAGTGGTTAGAGTGCAGCATTGCAGGCTACTTCAGCTGACTGCTAGCTGCAGTTCGGCGGTTCAAATCTCACCGGCTCAAGGTTGACTCAGCCTTCCATCCTTCTGTGGTGGGTAAAATGAGGACCCAGATTGTTGGGGGCAATATGCTGACTCTGTAAACCGCTTAGAGAGGGCTGTAAAGCACTGTAAAGCGGTATATAAGTCTAAGTGCTATTGCTATTGCTAACTGGACTTTCTAAGTTTCCCCCCCCCCCTTGAAAACGTTTTGCTTCTCATCCAAGAAGCTTCTTCGGTTCAGAACTGAAAAAGCTTCTCGGATGAGAAGCGAAATGTTTTCAAGAAAAAACCCAAGAAAGTCCCGTTTCTTTTTGGAAAAATAACTTTGGGAAAACCATGACCTGGATGATTGACTATCTCCATAAACATTGGCGTACCAGATGTTTCATTACCTGGCCTGTGTCCGGGGATGGTACCTAGTTGGGTAATGAAACATTTGCAAGCCAACAGCCAAGCTCAGAGAGTGCCAAAGACTTGACAGTTCAATTCTGAGCCACAAATATTCTCTTCTTTTTGCCACTTCTAAATTCCTTTTAATGGAATTAGCTGATGGCAGTGGAACATCTACGAAAGAAGAAACGGAACAGGGCTGTTATGATGATCTGTAGGCATTTTGAGGAGCTTGCCAATTTTGGAAAAGAAGCCTTTATTCAAAATAACTTCTGGGTCATACAAGTGTAAAGCCTTCTGGAGAACTATCTAGTTATTTCTATATTATAACATGGAAATATACATACACACATGGGGCTACTTCTACTGTTTCATCACAAATGGAGAGAAGACTAAAACATATGAAGAACCGTTGCAGGAATTGGGTATGTCTAGTTTAATGAAGAGAAGGACTAGGGGTGACATGATAGCAATGTTCCAATATTTGAGGGGCTGCCACAAAGAAGAGGGAGACAAACTATTCTCCAAAGCACCTGAAGGCAGAACAAGAAGCAATGGATGGAAACTAATCAAGGAGGGAACCAACCTAGAACCAAAGAGACATTTCCTGACAGTTAGAACAATTAATCAGTGGAACAGCTTGCCTCCAGAAGTTGTGGATGCTTCAACACTGAAGGTTTTTAAGAAGAGATTGGACAGCCATTTGTCTCCTGCTTGAACAGGGGTTTGGACTAGAAGACCTCCAAGATCCCTTCCAACTCTGTTATTCTGTTAAGATGGAGAAGTGGATTTCTAGTCCAGAGAACCCAGTGTTACTGAATTAAATAATTAGTCCTTTCTAATTAGATAATGAATGACTCATCAGATGTTGCTAGATATTCTTTAGAATGGCCATCAAAATAATATTTAACCCTCTGATTTGACTTCTCCTAGTACATTGTAATACAGATAATCTTTGGTTAGTGATGGCAATTAGGACCAGAGTTGCTGTCACTAAGTGATACAGTCATAAAGTGTGACTTCATGTGACCGTGCTGCTTACTGTCAGTAATTCTAGTCCTAATTGTCATCGCTAACGAAGGATTACCTATCATAGTGTTCAAGGAGAAATACTATAGAATCAGAGGGTTAAATAATATTTGGATGACCATTGACTTCTCCATTGACTTGGCTTGTCAGAAGCCAGCAAAGAAAATTGCAAATGGTGACAACATGACTATGGAATGCTGCAACATTATGATTGACATTGTCAAGGTTGACTCAGCCTTCCATCCTTCCGAGGTAGGTAAAATGAGGACCCAGATTGTTGGGGGCAATATTCTGACTCTGTAAACTGCTTAGAGAGGGCTGTAAAGCACTATAAAGCGGTATATAAGTCTAAGTGCTATTGCTATTGTAATATAAACTCTGAGGACCAGTTGTAAGTATCACTCGTTTAGTGCCATTGCTGAACAAGTGGTGGTTAAGCAAGGACCAACTATATTTTCTTTTGGGTTCTCAAAAAGTGATGGTGATGACATATACCTAGAGAATTCATAAGTATCATTTTAAATAAAACTTATATGCATGTATTCTATTCTCTGTGAAATTCCTCCTATGAACAGGGATTATGTAGAGCAGCCTTCACAAAATTAGTTATTTTAAGATGTGTTGTAACCACAATTCCTATATTCCCTGCCAATATAGCTATTCCCTGGCTAGGATTGTGGGGATTATGGTCTTTAGAAAACTGAAGGATCCTGTATTGGTTTAGGGATACTGCAGGGGGTGAAATTCAGCAGGTTCTGACAGGTTCTGGAGAACCAGTAGCGGAAATTTTGAGTAGTTCAGAGAACCGGCAAATACCACCTCTGGCTGGCCCCAGAGTGGGGTGGGAATGGAGATTTTGCAATATCCTTCCCCCAGGAGTGGGGACGGAATGGGGATTTTGCAGTATCTTTCCCCTGCCACGCCCACCAAGCCACGCCCACAGAACTGGTAGGGGAAAATTTTTGAATTTCACCCCTGGGATACCGCCATATAAACCTTGAGTTTTTATTAATTGCTGCTCCAATTGCAGGCTTCTTTGTATTTATAGATATAGCTGCAGGATGGTTTCTGCTGCAATCTAATTTTTATAAAGTTTGTCTTCATGTTTCTGCATAATGCAAGCAGGAGGGTGCATGTATATGGATCAATGGGTGGCAAAGCAAAATGACTGAAATAGCTATTTGGATTTTTTTTAATTATCACATTTCCTTCAGGAGATCAAAGCGGCGTGGGGAGCACTGCCTGTTTCAGTTTTTCCTTACAGCAACAAATTCATGAGATAGATTAGGTTGAAAGAAAGTGAATGGCCCAAAGTCACCTAGTCAGCTTCTATTACTACAGAGAGTCCTCGACTTATGACCACAATTGAGTCCAAAATTTCTGTTGCTAAGTGAGACAGTTGTTAAGTGAATTTTGCCCCATTTTACGACCTTGTCACAGCTGTTATGTGAATCACTGCAGTTGTTAAGTTAATAACACGGTTGTAAAGTGAATCTGGATTTCCCATTGACTTTGCTTGTCAGAAGGTCGCAAAAGGGGATCACATAATTGCTGTCATAAATATGAGTCAATTGCCAAGTGTCTGAATTTTGATCACATGACTAGGAGGATTCTGCAATAGCCGAAAGTGTGAAAAACGGTCATCACTTTTTTCAGTGCCGTTGTAATTTTGAACAGCCACTAAATGAACTGTTGTAAGTTGAGGACTACCTGTACTGGTGGACCTGGACCTGCATCTTCCGATTCTTAGTACATATGACCAGTTGCTTAGCAACCATTCAAAGTTACAACAGACCTCCCCAGGGCTATTTTCAATCGGATTTGTGACTGTACTTTGGCCACTTGGCAATCAGGCTGCATTTTCGGCCTTTTGCAGCATCCTGCAGTCACATGACTGCATTTTATGCAGAAAATCAGGCATTTTTACATTGGTTTTTGGCAAAACCCTGCCAATTGATTCCAGTGTTCAGTGTTTCGCTTAACGTAAAATAAAAAGGTTGTAAAATCGGATTGTCAAAATGCCTATCCTAAGTTATGATCTTGATGGGAGGCTCTATTATGGTCATAACTTGAGGACTACCTGTAGTCCAATATCATAACCAGCGCCCTTCACTAATTCTCATTGTGATCTGGTCTTGAGAGCCAAAAGTTTCATAGAGTAGGGCAGGGGTGGGGAACTATGTCCCTTTTATGGTCTGTGGACTTCAACTCCCAGAATACTTGAGCTAGTATGGCTGGCTGAGGAATTCTGGAAGTTGAAGTCCACAGGTCATAAGGGGGCTGTAGTTCCCCATCTCTGGATTAGGGAAAGCAATAAGTGGAGGCCTCAACTGAACTGAAATTTTCCAACCATGAAGCTTTGGGGTTACCTTGAATCACTGGCTTTTTCTCAGTCTCACCTAACATACAAGGCTGTAATCAGGGGTGGGTTCCTCCTGATTCGGACCGGTTCTCCTGAACCGGTAGCGGCCCACTGGTGATGTCATGATGACGTCACCGAACCGGATCGGTCGGTGCCGGTCCGTGGGGGCCGCCATCTTTTTTTTAATTTATTTTATTTTATTTTTTTGAAATTTTTTTGAAATTTTTTTGAAATTTTTTTATTTTTTTTTCCTTCTGAGCATGCGCAGAAGCCGACTTCCAGCACTGTGCATGCGGTCGCCATCTTTTTTTTTTGGCTTTTTTTGGGGGGGATTTTTTGTTACTGCGCATGCACGCGCATGTGAAGCATGCGCACGCCCACGCAGCACGCCCACGGGAGGGAGCGAACCGGTAGCGAGGTAAGTTGGAACCCACCCCTGGCTGTAATATTGATAAAATGGAGAGTGACATGTTCATTATCTGGACATTTGTGAAGATAAACCAAATATATGCCTGTAATAACTAGTTCACTCTGTATAATAAGCTCATATTTTCTGAGGGGACTCTTCCCCCCCCTCCCCGCTGAATATTTTTTCCTCAATGGTTAAAGACCATGATAATTTGCCTGGCATTTTTCCAACTTGCTGGAGACCATCTTTGTTGGAATTTCTTCATTTGTGTGTAAAAATATTGAGCACAATATTGATTTGAAGCTTTCATAAGGAGGACCTGTTAGCTGGAGGTGTTCGGTACACTAACATAGAAGGCACCCCGTCTATCCCTTCCAAACCCTTGTTTTTTAGTTTGTTGTAATTATTGTAATTTTAATATGTTTTATATCTATATCTATATCTGTTTATATCTATATCTGTATGTGTGCATGTGTGTGTGTGTATGTATGTATGCACACACACACACACACACACACACACACACACACACACACACACACACACACACACACACACCACAGGTGGG
>QLTV01002552.1:676359-695242 GCA_003457575.1 Thermophis baileyi | reverse complement strand
CTCTCTCTCTCTCTCTCTCTCTCTCTCTCTCTCTCTCTCTCTCTCTCTCTTTTACATTTACATTTACATTTATGTTTATATTTGCTCACCGTTTGTTTTGCCTTGATGTACACGAGATGGGTAATAGATAAATAAATAAAAATAATGGATTTGAAGCTTTCATATGTAGAAACCAGAAATAAGAAAGGAATTGTTGCTTTAATGGATGAATGGCTTTAATGGGTGAATTTTATCTCACTTTTTCCATCCCTCAACAGGCTAGGTAGGACTTTCAGGTTTCAGAGGTCTAGATGGGACAAAATGTACATGCACCTCTTAGAGCTCTCTGCAACATAAATGTCATTTTAAATACTCACCCCTCCACTTGCCATGATGATTATTTTCACACTGCTTTTAAATATCCAGCAGCTGACCTCACTTTCCCTTCCTTCCCTGGCCAGTATTTCTTTTAGCCACCTAATGGTAGCAGACATCAAAACATTTGCCCATCCTTGTCCTTCCTTTCCCCCCATATTAGCTTTTTGTGCCAGCTGAACAGCAGAATTGATCCTCTGTTCCACAGGAAAAGAAACCAAGGCATTATAACTCCTAACATTATATATCCTCATCTTCTGGATAGAGATGAGATTTCCTGAGACTGGAGACAGAACTCAAAGGTGCTTTTTCCAAACAGCAACTGGACTTTTTGGGTTTTTTTCTTTGAAAACATTTTGCTTCTCATCCAAGAAGCTTCTTCAAGAAGTTTCTTTGAAAATGTTTTGGTTCCCATCGAAGAAGCTTCTTCAGAAGAAGCTTTTTGGATGAGAAGCAAAACGTTTTCAAAGAAAAAAACCCAGAGAAAGTCCAGTTACCATTTGGAAAAAGCACCTTTGGATCAAGCCTGGATGATTATGAATCACCACAGACACCGGAGGTAGAAGTCTCTGCTAATAGGAAACTGTTCTTGAAAAAGCACTGTGGAATTTTCTTTTCTTCTGGATAAGAGCTAAATTAACAGGCAATGACAATAATCTCAGATAGGTATATGCCTTATTGTTGTTGAGGAACAGTGAGGAGCAACATG
Source organism: Thermophis baileyi (assembly GCA_003457575.1). NCBI lineage: Eukaryota > Metazoa > Chordata > Lepidosauria > Squamata > Dipsadidae > Thermophis > Thermophis baileyi. The sequence goes on along the minus strand of QLTV01002552.1, from coordinate 694,179 downwards.
ATGTCGTTAGGCCAGAGCTAAACACAGGTAAAGCTATGATGACATGCTTAGAAGGATCTGGGCATGTGATGCTCGCTGCAGATGATTTGGGGTGTGTGTTTCCTGACTTCACTTCCGTGCCCATAAATGAGTATTTCAGCTGTAATCACAACATGTCATTAGCAATCCTTTACAGGACTAAAGACACATCTCCGTGAGCACCCTTAATCTAGTTAATGCATTGTTTTTTCTGTCTCCAATAATGTCCTGTCTTTTTCTCTCTCTTGACAGATCTTGAATCTAACAGTGATTTAAATAATGATGATTATGAGTATGAGGATGAAGCTAAACTTGTCATATTTCCAGACCACTACGAAATTCCTTTACCCAATATAGAAGAACTGCCAGCACTGGTGAGTGAATGAGAGAATGGGATAGCCAAAGAGAGAGAGAGAAAAAAGGACTGACATTGGCTTTGTAGATTTAAGGAAGTCAATTGCCTCGTTCAACGTACAGGAAAACTTGTATAGACTTGTTACTGCCAACACAAATTATTATACTTGCCAAAGGTGCATAATGTCATGCAAAGATGGTAAATTGCAAGATTCTGGAATCTTTTTTAAAAAAAATGTCGGTTTATGCTATCTGCATATCATTTTATTAATAGAAACCAGAGTGGATTAAAATGATTATCAGCAATGTTCATAATAAATATAATTAAAATTAAAACATTAACTACGGTAATCATGGTGGCAACAATACCAGGATAAATCATAAAAATAGTGATGATGAGTAATAGATAAAAGACTTCATAAGGAAATCAAATGAAATAACACTGGCAAGTGAATCAATGAAAGTAATTTAAAGCAAAATAGATTAAAGATGGTGAGAGCAAAATATTCCACCAAATGCTGTGTGAAAAGTTTACTTCAGTAGTTTCCAGAAGATCGGAAAGGATGGAGCAAGTCTTAATTTTAAGGGGAAGGTACAGGTAGTCCTTGACTTAGAACAATTTGTTTAGTGACCATTCAACGTTACAGTGAAAAAACGTTACAGTAAAAAAAACTTATAACTGGGGTTTTTTTAATACTTATGACTGTTGCAGCATATTCCCATGTTCACGTGATCAAAATTTGGACGCTTGGCAACTGATTCATATTTATGATGGTTGTTACTAACTTAACAACCACAGTGATTCACTTAACAACTGTGGCAAGAAAGGTCGTAAAATGGGGCAAAACTCACTTAACAACTGTTAAGTTGCAACAGAAATTATGGGCTGAATTGTGGTCATAAGTCAAGGACTATCTGTATTCCACAACATTAGAGCAGAAATTGAGAAACAGCACCTCCTGGCCTCCATTTCTGTTACTTCACCCAAGGTTCTTCTTGGAAGGACATACTGGATGGATAATCTAATCCACACAGAAAAAGGTGCTCCTACAGATACTTGGGTACCAAGTCATGTATGTGTTCATGTTGCTATCTCTAAGAATTTTAGTTAGCCTCAAAGGTCAACGAGGCAATGAGAGCTAATGCTTACAGTTTAAGATGTCTAGAGAGTATCTTTGGGAGCGCAAGGATTTATTTTCATGATCTCAGCTAAATTTTGTACAAAACCACCCATAGTTTCTATTCTGTTGCATGTCAGGTTTTTGTCATTTCAGCAGAGAAAGGCAGTGACATTTCTACTTGGGCAGATGTTTAAAAATCTTTGCACACTGGCTGGGGAATTCTGGGAGTTGAAGTCCACACATCCTCAAGTTGCCAAGGTTGAGAAACATTGCTCTAAAGTAACTGGCTAACTGTGTGTATTGTGAATGACAGATTCACTGATGTCAATTCATACCTCTCTTTTGAATTCACTAGATAACTTTAAGCAAATCAACCATAATTCCACTATTAATTTGCAGTTTCTGGATGCAGTTAGGATAATTTGTACAACAACTGAAAGGACTATTGGGATTATGTGAGGATAACAATGGGTCCTCCAGAGGACTAACTGAAATTTTTACTATTGTTAGTGTTCTTGGTTACAAGCCAGCAAAAAAAGAAAAAAGAAAAGAAAAAGGACAGGACATGACAGGACAAACCAATCGATCATTCTGCCTTCCTTTGATGTTCAGCTGAATCTTTCCTCCACTCCAGGTGACAATAGCTTGCGATGCAGTCCTGAGTTCGAAATCTCCCTACAGAAAGCAAGACCCAGACTCGTGGGAAGAAGAGCTGCAAATCTCCAAACATGCCAACACTCTGGTGCAAATGGACAATGGGGTCAGGATTCCACCAAGGTGAGATTGTTGTGTTTTATACACAAAGAAGTGAATTATTGAAGGAAGGAAGGAGAGAACTGAAGAAGAAAAAAGGGAAAGAAAGGGAAAGAAAGAAAAGAAAGGGGGAGGGGAAAGGAAAGGAAAGAAGGAAAGAAGGAAAGAAGGAGGAAAGGAAAATTTATGTTTCTCTATTTAAGTAAAGAAATATCTCTGAAATGATGACCCAGCGGGGCACGGATTCTCTAGCAGTAATGAAAAGGAAGCTGTTCTGGTGATATTCTAACGGGCTCTTGGCATAGACAGAGAATGTACAGCTGTCAGTTCAGAACTTTCTGAATTGATGATGGGATTGGAGGAGGACTGATACTCTCATTATGATTTTGTTTCTATACTTTGGGACTCCCATCCTTGATGGCTGAGGGGCAAAATATATTTCTATTTCCTTGAGTAGATAAATAAATCTGTGTTTAGTATAAAAGAAGTAATCCTAAATCAACTCATTACAGGTAGTCCTCGACTTAACTCTTGTAACATATATAAGTAACTTCTATTAGAGAACTACAGTTTTGAAAGATTGGTGGGATGGATTCCCTAAAATCATAGAAAAAATGAGGCGATCTTTTGCTAATCCAATCCCTGGTAGCTCTAAAGCTGGAGTCAGCTTTATGCTGGCTGTTTGACTCTGGCAATTTGTTTTTCAGTGGCTGGAAGTGCTCCAAGTGTGACTTACGGGAGAATCTTTGGCTAAACCTTACTGATGGATCAATACTTTGCGGCAAATGGTTCTTTGATGGCAGTGGAGGAAACGGACATGCGCTCGAACATTACAAGGAGATGGGTTATCCCTTAGCAGTGAAGCTTGGAACGATTACTCCTGATGGTGCAGGTGAGTGAAAGCTTGTGTTGATGATCATCAGCAAGCCTTTTGATCTCTGTACTTTGTTTTTCACTAGCACTGTAGATGTAGCTACCAATGTCCCAAAGGTGCTTTTTCAAAAGGCAACTGGACTTCGTTTTTGCTTGAAGACGTTTCGCTTCTCCAAGCTTCTTGGATGAGAAGCAAAATGTCTTTAAGAAAAAACAAAGTCCAGTTTATCAGAGTTTGTTGCAGAAAATTAAATCCAGAAAGCACACACAGGCAGACTGATGCAGCAGGATTCATTTAAATAAGAAACTTCTTTATATACAAGAATAACAGATGAGTATTTACAATACCAGTAGCAGAATTCTTCTTTAACGTAGCCGCAGTTACAGGCAAACACACAGGCAGGAGAGAACAGTTTCATTTCAGCAGAGCAGAGTGGACTGAGCCACGCCCAGCCTTCTAGCTTCAGTTTCGATTCTCTGCACAGACTCAGATGTGTTTAGCTCTCATTGGCTGACTTAGTTGCTATTGACTATTCATTGGCTGACCTTGTTACCATTGGCTCTCCCAGTTCATGAATAATCTGACACAGTTGCCTTTTGAAAAAGCACCTTTGGCACAACCATGACCTGGATGACTGAGAGCTTCCATAGACACGTAGTTACCAGTGGATTTGCCAGGTCTGGATTAACCTGGAAAAAGCAGGAAATCCCAGATTAGACTAGGAAATGTTAAAAAATTACACAAAGTACAGTAACAAGTTATTCCTACAGGGTCGCTAAGAAAACTGGCTGGACCCTCCTATGTAATTTCTAGAACTAGAGCTGTTTTATACAGGTAGTCCTTGACTTGTGACCATAATGGAGTCTAAATTATAACGGTCCTAAGTTGTAACAGTCATAAAATGGTTGGTCATATGACCTACCTGATTTTACAAGGTTTCTTGCAGCAGTCATTAAGTGAATTATGTGGTTGTGAAGTGAACCCATTGTTCACTGTAGTGCAGTTTTGCTGAAAACTGGAAGTTAGTGCCGGTTTTTGCAAAGCCATCGTTACATGCAATTATGTGACTTCTTGTTGTAATAATGCAAACCAAGAGAAATCATGTGGTTTTTATTCTTTGGTGTGTTTTTCCTTGTAGTTTATTAGATAAGCGCCCAATAGACACTTTCTCTAAAACTCACTGGAATTATTGGACTTCAAGTGGCTTCTGTTATTTTTCTTATGCTGTAAGTAGAGGAGGAAAGTTAGGACTGTGAATTCTGAATCTCATTTCTATGAAATTAGAATGTATATAATACAGTAATTACATCCTTTTCCTATATTTATGAAGCATTCTGGTCTGCTGGGCGTTAAATGCCTGAGGCGTTTTTGAACTGGGTTATTTATTTATTTTTTTGGACCTCTGAGGCAGTCTTCACTCCTGGCAATTGTCTGGACTAATCCCTGCAGTTTTCTGTAAGTAAGAAAAGAGCTGAGGTGGCTCAGTAGTTAGAGTGCAGCACTGCAGGCTACTTCAGTTGACTGCTAGCTGCAGTTCGGCGGTTCAAATCTCACCGGCTCAAGGTTGACTCAGCCTTCCATCCTTCTGAGGTGGGTAAAATGAGGACCCAGATTGTTGGGGGCAATAGGCTGACTCTGTAAACCGCTTAGAGAGGGCTGTAAAGCACTATGAAGCGGTATATAAGTCTACGTGCTATTGCTATTGCTATTCTTAGCCAGGTTTTCAGAAGTGGTTTGCCTTCTTCGTTCTAGGGCTGAGAGATCAGAACTGGCCCAAAGTCACACAGCTGACTTTGTGCCTAAGGTGGAACTAGAACTCACAGACTCCCCATTTTTAGCTTGGTAGCTTAGCCACTATACCAAATTGGCTATCTTTTGAACCTAGACTCTCTTAAATAGAAATTAGCAGTGTGCACTTCTAAAGCAAAAATGCTGGACAAGCCAAACTGTGTAGAGATATCAGAGGAACTACATAAGTCTACATGTCTGGACTTCAAACAAAGGAAAAGATGCTGGGCAGGCATGATATGCAAATTCATAGGATTTTCACATACATTTGAACATTCTGTAGTTGCAAAGTTGACCAATTATTTCTCCTTCAAAGCCACTCCAGTTCTTTGTGTCTTTTTTCATCACTGCACAAAACAGATGTGATATTCAGAGAATTGACATCCTAGCCAGTTTTTTAAAATATTTTTTTTGTCTCACGTTTTCCATATGCAATTCAAGGTGGTGAACGTATCTAAGATTCTTTTCTCCTCCTTTTTCTCCACAATAACGACCCTGTGAGGTGAGATGGGCTAAGAGAAAGTGACTGGCCCAAAGTTAATTTTAAGGCCAAAGGCTTTCATGCCTAAGACGAGACTAGAATTAGAATATCATCAGGAAATTCCAGACCGTGGAGTAGATGAAAAAAATTGAAAATAGAAATGAAACCAGCAGTGAAATCTACTTACCTTCCCTACCGGTTCGGAAGCGCGCGCTTTTTCGCCCGTGCTCCGCTTTGCACATGCGCAGAGGGTAAAAAAAACCCAAAAGGGTGGCGTCCGGGCGGGTGGGCGGAGCCTCGCGCTGCCGTCGCTACGGGTTCTCCGAAGCACTGGCAGGCAGCGCTACCGGTACGCCCGGACCAGGCCGAACCGGGAGCATTTCACCCCTGAATGAAACCTACATATCGATGTGAATCAACTGCCAGGCCATATCCTTGTTCAAACCAGGAGACAAGTACAGGTAGTTCTCGACTTACAACAGTTCATTTTGTGACCATTTAAAATTACAACAGGACTGAAAAATGTGACTTATGACTGTTTTTCATAGGTACGACCTTTGCAGCATCCCCATGATCATGTGATCAAAATTCAGATGCTTGTCAATTGGTTCATATGTATGGTCTTTGCTGTGTCCCAGGGTCATGTGATTACCTTTTGTGACCTTCTGACAAGCAAAATCAATGGGAAAGCCAGATTCACTTAACAATCAGGTTATTAAGTTATCAACTGCAGTGATTCACTTAACAACTATGGCAAAAAAAAATAATAATTGTAAAATGGGCCCAAACTCACTTAATAACATAAAATTTGGTCTCAATTGTGTTTGTAAGTCGAGGATCCAGTGAAGCTTTGTACCTGAATGAGGACTTGTGTTCTGACTGGTCTCTCTCAACCTTAGCAACTTTTAAGATGTGTGGACTTCAACTCCCAGAATTCCCCAGCCAGCCTGCTGCCTGGGGAATTCTAATAGTTGAAATCCAGACATTTAAAGTTGTCAAGGTTGAGAAACACTGGGTTAGACGAAATCCAAGACAACAATCTGACCTCAGTGGGACTTCAGTAGAGACAAACAATTTGCAGTGTTGCTATGTTAGGGTTTTTGGTTCTATGGTGTTCTGCTGGGGGTAATTCTTTGTCGCTTCTCTGTAGCCAGCCATTGGTTACTCTTAAAAATATCCACGCAAGGTTCATTTAGAGCCACACTGACGCAGAAAAGTTGACTGGGTGTCATGCTGCATCGTGACTTCACTGAAAAAGCATGAGGCCTCTCTGAACTTACGTTTATAGAAGGGAACAATAACTCGCAGTGAGAAACAGAGGCTTTCTTAAATTGGAATGCCAGCAAAAGGCCATGTGGTGTATCTATAAATGCCAACGGCATCATTCTAGGTGGACACAGGGAGGGAGAATGCTGGGCTTGTTAAATGCTTGGCAGAAGAATAAGGAGAGGTGTTTTTTTTTTTACCCCAATGACAAGCAATGTATTTTCTGAAAAATGGAATGGAATGGAATGGAATGGAATGGAATGGAATGGAATGGAATGGAATAATAGAATAGAATAGAATAGAATAGAATAGAATAGAATAGAATAGAATAGAATAGAATAGAATAGAATAGAATAGAATAGAATAGAATTCTTTATTGGCCAAGTGTGATTGGACACACAAGAAATTTGTCTCCGGTGCATAAGCTCTCAGTGTACATACCGATACAAGCAACAAGTCATTATCATCATGAGATACATTCTCATCATAAGATACATTATTATCATCATAAGATACATTCATCAGAAATTATAAGATACAACACTTACTGGTGGTCATAGGATATGAAATAAGCAATCAACATAAATCATACTAGAAAACTAAATAAAACAATATAAATGGTAAGACATAAGCAACTAAGTTATACTGTAGTCATAAGAGGATAAGGAAATAGGTACTAGGCAAGATGAGAAGGATAATAGTAATACAGCCCTACTAGGTAGTTTGACAGTGTTATGGGAATTAGTTGTTTAGCATAGTGATAGCATGGGGGGGGGAACTGTCCTTGGGTCTAGTTGTTTTGGCGTGCAATGCTCTGTAGTGTTGTCTTGAGAGAAGAAGTTGAAACAGTTTATGTCCAGGATGTCAAGGGTCTGTAGACATTGTCACAGTCCTCTTTCACAATACATGATGACAATGATGTTATCCATTCAGTCGTGTCTGACTTTTGGTGATTCTATGGGCCAGGTCTCTCCACATCTCCTGATCTTGCACTATTTCTATGAGTTTTTCTATGCTCTGGCTGGTATCCGCTTTGATGGTGTCCAGTCACCATATTTTTGACAGCCTGGTTTCCTTCTACCAATGACTCTTCCAAACATAATTGCTTTCTTCAGCGCATTCCCCCGCATGACATGGGCAAAGTAAGTGAGATGCAGTTTCGTGATTTTTCCTCCAGCACGATAGGTCAAACGAGTAAATATAGAGATAGAAGGATTCAAATACATAGAAGGGTTCACATTTGAAATGCTATCGCTGATAAAATGTTTTATGTTCTGCTATTTAGCTTAAGGGGATTTTAGCAACGAAGCAAAAACATAAAAAAAAAGTCGCAGGAGATACTAAAAAATCTAGTCCATTCTTCCTTTGATTGATTTGCTGAGATCTGCTGTTTACAACATTATGGTTGTTGCCGGAAAAATATCCTAATGAGAATCATGAACTATTCATCATCGAGAGTATGGTCATGATGAGCAGATGAGGACATATTTGTTATTGCTGTATTTGATCTTCCTGTCAATATTCCCAGTTGTAGTTGAGTCTCTATCCCTACAGCAAGAACATTTTTTGTTTGATCGTTTGCAAGTATTAAGAGCCCAAGAGAAAAAAAAAAATCCACATCAGCCAGATTCTATAACTTGCTCTGAAAGAAAAAACAGATGTGGACATAAAGCCCACAGGTGCCAGTTTAATTTAAGGTGACTTGCAACATAAAAGGATTAAGCAAATGTAAAGAAGGGCCATTAAGACCTCTGTCCTTTATTTAGCTTGACTGAAGTTAGACACAGTGGCTAGAATCATTCTTTGCCAGTCCTGTACTTCCAGATGGGTTGAATTACAATAACTCATTGTCTCTGGCCTGAATGAATGAATAAACGAATGAAACGTGTGATTATTTATCTAATTAGATTTATATTCCCCCCCCCCACTTTCCTCTTGGAACTCAATATAGTATACAGGTAGTCCTGGACTTACAACCATTCATTTAGTGACTGTTCAAAGTAACAAAAAGTGACTTATGACCGTTTGCACACTTACAATCATTGCAGCATCCCCATGGTCACATGGCCAAAACTCAGACACTTGTGGACTGATTCATATTTATGACGGTTGCAGTGTCTCGGGGAATGTGATCACCTTTTGCGACCTTCTGACAAGCAAAGTCAATGGGGAAGCCAGATTCACTTAACAACTGTTTTACTAATTTAACTGCTGCTGTAGTGATTCACTTAACAACTGTCTTGCTTAGCAATAGAGAAATTTTGGACTCAATGGAGTGTCCCTAAGTCGAGGACTACCTGTATAGATTCCACTGATTTCTTCCCTAATGTCAAATCTCTTTGGATAAGTTGAGTTGAGTATAGCCACTGTGTTAGGACTCTGTCCAAACGGTTGGGTTGGTTAATATAAACAAGCCACAAATCACTGTTTACATGTATACTGTATATGTAATATGGCTTTAAATGCATTGTTGCATTCTGACTGGCAATAACGGCCATAAGAGGGAGCTAGAGAATATGATTAGTTCTCTCTCTTTTTCTGATTCATTGCTGAAGTGACTTCGTGTCTGAAAGTAAGTTTACACGGAAATCAACCTCAGGAATTGTAATATTATTAGGTAATATGTTGATTGGTTGGAGATCTATCAGACAACAACATATCAGTTTGTCAGCCATGGAGGCTGAATTTTCATGTTTGTCTCTAATGTGTACGGAACTTATATATTACAAACAATTATGTAAAGATATGGGAATTGTTGTACATGAACCGATCACTGTATATGAGGATAACCAGGCAGCAATTAGTATGGCAACTAATTTGGGTGTAAAAACAAGATCAAAACATACGGATTTAAGGTATCTAAATGTGAGACAATGTGTACAAAGTAAAATGATTAAGTTAGAGTATTGTATGAGTGAAAATAATTTGGCAGATCATTTTACGAAGGCACAAGGTGCTATTCAACATAAGAAGAGTTGTGAAAGTTATAATTTAAGGATGTAAGAAGTTTTATATTAACCACCCAAAGGGGAGAATGTTAGGACATTCATTGCTGAAGGGACTGCGTGTCTGAGAGTAAGCTCTGTGTGTAGGTAGCTATCTGTGATAGTAGAGAATCTTTGTTTGCTGATTAAGACAAAGAAAGGCTGGTAAGAAGACTACTGTACTTCTGAATACTGACTGACTAAACGTGTATGATTCAGACTGTTAATTTGGACTGTGCTATCTCTTTAAGTAAACTACTTTTATACACTTTAACGTATCTGTTTATTGACTGAATCATTACTTATATCTACTGCAACATTACGGTGAACTGTGCAAACCTTCAGGGCCCAGAGGTTATTCTGCACAATTCCTTAACACACTGGTCCAAAGTTACCCTGTGAGCTTTGATGAAGAAATGTGTGCTTGACCCTGAATTGGCCAGGTCCTTATCCTGTAGATTAACCACTATTGCACACTGTTTATAGCAATAGCACTTAGACTTATATACTGCTTCACAGTGCTTTTACAGCCCTCTCTAAGCGGTTTACAGAGTCAGCATATTGCCCCCAACAATCTGGGGTCCTCATTTTACCCACCTCGGAAGTATGGAAGGCTGAGTCAACCTTGAGCCTGGTGAGATTCGAACTGCCAAATTGCAGGCAGCCGGCAGGCAGCAGAAGTAGCCTGCAGTACTGCACTCTAACCACTGCGCCACCTCAGCTCATTACGATTTGTTGAAAGTTGACTTAGAATCTTGTTGCTTCTCCTTCCATAGTAAGTGGAGAATTTCTGTTAGAAAATTTTTGTTACCTGCATATCGTATCTCCTTGATATGTAGAACATGGCATGTCAAATGCTATTCATAGGTTACATTTGGTGAATTATCCCTTTGTTCTTACTTTTGCAGATGTTTATTCCTTTGAGGAAGAGGAGGCTGTTTTGGATCCTCATATCGCCAAACACTTAGCTCATTTTGGAATTGACATGCTCCAAATGCATGTGGTAAGTGACTCGCCTTTTATGAAGATGTGGTCCTAAGTGCTCGGTTATCATGACACACAAATGTGATAAATACCTCAGGAAAACAAAATGTCAGTGATAAATAACAACAGTACTTAGACTTATATACCGCTTCACAGTGCTTTACAGCACTCTCTAAGGGGTTTACAGAGTCAGTATATTGCCCCCAACAAGCTGGGTCCTCATTTTACCAATCTCAGAAGGATGGAAGGCTGAGTCAACCTTGAGTTGGTCAGGATTGAACTCCTGGCATTGGGCAGAGTTAGCCTGCAATACTGCATTCTGACCACTGCGCCATTATGGCTTCTTTTGTTTCTCTTCCTTTTTCTACATATTTTCCCCAGTTTAGGCTCTTCTAATGAAATATATCTGATAAAATTTTAAAAAGAAAAAGAAATGCTATTAGTCTAAATAAGAAAAAACACAGAGTATGATGTGTCTACTGAACATAGATGGATTTTTATATCAAGACCCTTGCTTGAATCTACCCAATATATATGAAGATAAGTAATGACAGAGTTACTTATGTAACAGCTAAATTAGATGATCTCACACTCAGGAACTGTAACGCTCACAGGATGATGGGGTTCAGAAATGTCCCTTCCAACCCTATTATTCCATGTTCTAAAGCAGGAGTCTCCAACCTTGGCAACTTTACGACTTATGGACTTCAACTCCCAGAATTCCTTCCATGCTGGCTGAGGAATTCTGGGAGTTGAAGTCCACAAGTCATTAAGTTGCCAAGGTTGGAGATCCCTGTTCTAAAGAATGTTTCTAATCTAGAATTCAGAACATACTTTATCATCGTTTAAATTTAAAACAACCAGCTAAAGTAAACTCTACCGTACATGTAGAAACTTACTAGACTGTAATTTCCTTAATAGCTTTATGAGCTATAGATCTGAATTTCAAAACCATTTGTTCTTGAAAGAGATTTTATTTTCAAGACAAATCTAAAAACAAGAATCCAAACCCGAAGGAAATTTGAAACTCAAAGTTCTGAATCTTAGAATAGAATAGAATAACAGAGTTGGAAGGGACCTTGGAGGTCTTCTAGTCCAACCCCCTGCTTAGGCAGGAAACCCTACACCACTTCAGATAAATGGTTATCCAACATCTTCTTAAAAACTTCCAATGTTGGAGCATTCACAACATCTGGAGGCAAGCTGTTCCACTGATTAATTGTTCTAACTGTCAGGAAATTTCTCCTTAGTTCTAAGTTGCTTCTCTCCTTGATTAGTTTCCACCCATTGCTTCTTGTTCTACCCTCAGGTGCTTTGGTGAATAGTTTGACTCCCACTTCTTTGTGGCACCCCCTGAGATATTGGAACACTGATATCATGTCTCCCCTAGTCCTTCTTTTCATTAAACTAGACATACCCAGTTCCAGCAACCGTTCTTTATATGTTGGCTCATCTTTAAGTGATTGTCCACCAGGACTCCAACATCCCTCTCACAGTTACTACTGTTGAGCAAGGTACCACATATACTGTACCTGTGCATTTTGGTTTTCTTGCCTAAATGTAGAACCTTACTTTTTTCACCATTGAATTTCATTTTGTTAGATAGCACCCAATGTTAAAGTCTGTCAAGATCCTTCTGTATCTTGAGCCTATATTCTGGAGTGTTGGCTATTCCTGCCAGTTTGGTGTCATCTGCAAATTTGATGAGTTCCCCATCTATCCCCTCGTCCAAGTCATTGATGAAGATGTTTAAGAGTACTGGGCCTAAAACAGAGCCTTGGGGTACTCCACTGCATACTTCCCTCCATGTAGATGCAGTTCCATTGAGCACTACACGTTGAGTGCGGTTGGTCAGCCAGTTTTTAATCCATCTGGTGGTGTTGCTGTCTAACCCACATTTTTCTACTTTATCTAGTAGTAGGTTATGCTTGTCTTAGCATATACACTGATTCTCCATAACAGTGATATTGGAAGTAGTTATATTCTCAGAGTTTTACTATATATTATAGGCGAATGTTTGCCGTAGTACAGGAAGTCCTGAACGTACAACCACAATTGAGCCAAAAATTTATGTTGCTAATTGAGAAATGTGTTAAGTGAGTTTTGCCCCATTTTACGAGTTTTCTTGCCACATTTGTGAAGTGAATCACTGCAGTTGTTAAATTAGTAGCACGGTTGTTAAGGGAATCTGGTTTCCCCGTTGACTTCGCTTGTCAAAAGGTTGCAAGAGGGGATCACATGACCCCGGGACACTGCAACAGGCATAAATGTGAATCAGTTGTCATCCGAGTGTAAATCACGTGACTGAGGGGATGCTGCAGCGGTCATAAATGTGAAAAATCATCATAAGTCACTTTTTTCAGTGCTGTTGTAACTTCAGTCACTAACTGAACTGTTGTAAATCGAGGACTACCTGTACTTGAACGTTTTTGTGGATGTAAGGAAAATTTTATGTACAAAGCTATAAAATTTATATTTTTATAACATTTATTGGCTGTCCATCTCACCGCAGGGTAACTCTGGGCCGCTTACTATCTTAAAAAGATCAAAACTATACAAAGCCTAAAAGACATAAATAAAATGCTGTAAGATTGACTGAAAATGCGACCTAATTGTGGGATGCATGTATTGATTTCAATTACTTGGATAACTCAGCAGGTGGAGACATAGTAACGTATACAGTATATCTCAGCAATTGTAAAATAAGGTATTTTTATGCTGAGAGGTGTTTCCTTTTGGGTTGAATAGTTGTTCGTAGCTAAACAAGTTGTATGATTTTTCTTTTAAATATCCTTTGTAAGTTGGTAAAAAGCTTTTTTTTTTTTTTTCTTTTTCTTTTTCTTTCAGACAGCGAATGGCCTGAGAGATAATGACATAAAACCCCGAGTGTCTGAATGGGAAGTCATCCAAGAATCAGGCATGAAGCTGAAACCAATGTATGGACCTGGATATACCGGCATGAAAAATATAGGGAACAGCTGCTACATCAACAGTGTATTGCAAGCCATTTTCAGTATTCCCGAATTTCAGAGGGCGTAAGTCATTTCTAGGAGTTTCATAAAAACTCAGTTTTCACAGATCAGAAACAAGCAGATTGATGATGGCACTTTTGGGGAAAGGCCACAGAGATGGTGCAATTGGTGTTTACAGGTAGTCCTCGGCCATAATTGAACCCAAAATTTCCGTTGCTAAGGGAGACATTTGAGTTTTGCCCCGTTTTTCAACCTTTCTTGCCACAGTTGTTGAATGAATCACTGCAGTGCTGCTAAAGTTATTACCACGGTTGTTAAGTGTGTCTGGCTTCCCCATTGACTTTGCGTGTCAGAAGGTCACAAAAGGGGATCACATGACCCTAGGACACTGCAGCCGTCACAAATACAAGTCAGTTGCCAAGCGTCTGACTTTTGATCACGGGACCATGGGGATGCTGCAACAGTCATAAGTGTGAAAAATGGTCATAAGTCACTTTTTTCAGTGCCACTGTAACTTTGAACAGTCACTAAATGAACTGTTGTAAATCGAGGACTATCTATTATGTGATGCAAGTAGACAAGGCTACAATATATTTGCCTGTGGAGGATGATTGATATTTAATTGTCTTGAAAGCTAGTGTGATGACCTAGGGCACGGCAGGGCACAGAGATAACACAAACAGCTGGCAGTTCAAACCGGGCCTTTTAGTGCTCCAAATCTCCCCCAAACAAACCTCAAACAGCCTCTGGTCGCAATTAGTCCAGCCCAGCGCTGTCTGCACCAAGGCTGCACGGCAATGTATCCCAAATTTATCTAGCAAAACAAGAACAAAGCAAGGAGTTCAGGGAGCAAAAGAGTCAGCACACAACACTCCAGGAACTCAGCGTTTGTTCCTGACGTTTGTTGCCCCAAGTCTCATTCCCCAGGTGTGCCTGCTGAAGCTGGGTGGGGCACTCTCCTCGTGAGTGGCCTCCTCCGTCTGAGCTGATCCCGCCTCCTCTGCACTCTCCAAGCCCTTGCATCAGAAGGGGGTGGTTCCTGCTCCTCGGCTGAGCTCTGTTCCTCCCTGCCTGCAGGCCTTGCTAATTCCGAACAGCCTGGCCTGGACTGACTCTGCCCTTCCCCAGTTTCCTCCAAGGCCAACGGAGCTGCCCTCTCACTCGCTGTCAGTTCTTGTTCCAGCTCATCTTCCGCTGCAGAGTCAGACTCTGATGGGCATGACAGCTAGGCTTGTTTTTTCTAAACCTTTAAGAGGCCAATAGTTTGCTTTGTTTCTTTCAATATCATTGGCGACAACTGGCCTTTAATTCTGCATCTTTTTAGAAATACTATTTCTGCTATTTATACATGGCAGAATACATGAAAAAGGAAGTTGCCTTTAACTGGGAGTGAATTGAATGAATATTGCTGTCTCTGGACAAAGTTGTATTAATTGCCTTATTATTTTCATATTTTGAGTGGTCTCTTTAAACTATTGTGAAGTATTATCAATTGCATCTGCTCCACCAAGAGTAAAAGCACCCTCAATTTAACCTAATCCTAGAGGCAATATGGACAAAATCTGTATGATTTTCTTGCCAACTCTACAGATGTACAGTAGCATGGCTGGCTTATGAATTCTGGGGAGTTGAAGTCCACAGGTCATAAAGTTGCCATAGTTGATCACCCCTGTGCTAGCTGAAGATTATCAAAACTTCAATAGAATACCAGCTTGACATGGATTTTATAAAGAGCTGAAATATTATATGGAACTTTATATACTTCGGTATTGATCTGATAGTGCTTCTGCGTATCGTAAAACCAAATCATGAAAACACTGAGTCTCAAAAATTATTGGGCCACAAATATTTTCCCAGTGAAATTAATTCTCCGTTCGGTGGAAGTGTAAAATAATGAATGCAATAGAGCAGCGGTTCTCAACCTGTGGGTCACGACCCCTTTGGGGGTCGAACGACCATTTCACAGGGGTCGCCGCACGCGTTAGCCCGCCATCTTGGTGCCACCGTCACTGCAGGGGTGAAATGCTCCCGGTTCGGCCGTGCCTGCGGGTCGCCGGACAGCTGGTAGCGACAGAAGTGGGAGACTTCGCCCACCCACCTGGACGCCGCCATTTGGGTTCTTTTACCCTCTGCACATGCCTTCGCCCACCCGCCTGCACAGAGGGTACAAGAACCCAAATGGCGGCGTCCGGGCAAAGTCTCCCGCTGCTGTCGCTATCAGCTGTCCGGCGACCTGCAGGCAAGCCCGAACTGGGAGCATTTCACCCCTGGTGCCACGCCCCCTTTGTCACCTCATCCCGCGTGGGGAGGGGGCAGAGAGGGGGTTGCGGCGGGGGGGTCGCAGGGGGGGGGTCGCGGCATTAGAAAGGTTGAGAACCACTGCAATAGAGTCTTTCTGCTATTGTAGCACAGGAGTGATGAATGGCAGCAGGGAGGGCTTCCTGTAACTTAAAGTCTGTTTTGTCCTGTGTCAAAGATTGTGCCCATCTGCAAAAGGAGGCAACCTTGTATGCATTATTATGGGATTCCAAAATGTCTGCCTTGTTGCGGAGAAAAATAATTAGAGGCGAAATGAATCTTGTTTCCATGCTCTCAATCCTCAAGAATAAGACCAGAGGCCAGGAAAGAATAAAAGTAATATATTTGCAAAACAAAAATAAGAACGTCTAAGTTTGTGTCTACATGGTGAAGAAACAAAGAGAAGAAAGGAAAGATTAACACATGCGCAGTACAGGTATCACATGACTGCATATCAGTGTCATTTCAGAATAAGAGTCCAGCTGAAAAATAAATATGAACGCAGTGACATGCCTTTCTCAAATAAAAGTCGTTAATATTTGTAATTTTTCAATATTTTCTCCTTTTCCCATTTGTCTTCTGCTGTTCTTTGTGTTAGGTATGTGGGAAACCTTCCAAGGATATTTGACTATTCTTCTTTGGACCCAACACAAGATTTCAATACTCAGATGTAAGTGGCTGGTTACTTTTTAGCAGCGGTCCCCAACTTTTCTGGCTCTGGCGGTGTGGGGGGGGAGAGGGGATGATTTTGCATGCGTGTGCCACATGCACAAATGCAGCTTTGTGTGTGTGCACGCTCACCTGCCTCTTGCATGGCTCAGTTCCCAACGGGCTGTGGCCGAGTACCAGATTGCAGACCAGAGGGGTTGAGGACCGCTACTTTATAGGATGTGAAAGAAAGCTTATTTTGTGGAGAGTCGATGGAGATTCTCAGTCATCCAGGTCATGGTTGTTGGACTTGCAGAATTTTGCCTTGGTAGGAGGACGAGACATCCTGTCCTAACATAGCACAGCAAACCCACCAGGACAAGTTTCAGCAGTCCATTTACAGTATATAAAACAAAAGTCACTCTTTTGAAGACGGCAAAGTCTACATTTTGGACAGAGAGGACTACTGGTTTGAAAGAGGGGCTCAAAGAGGCCATCTATGTTTAAATTACCTGAATCCCTTGTCCACAATCCATCCGAGGCTCTAGTAACCGCCTGGAACAGGGCGGCGCCTGGGACTCTAGATCGGATTGCGCCTTTGCGACCTCTACGTGGCAGTGGATCCCGAAGAGCTCCCTGGTTTACCGAAGAGCTCCGGGAGATGAAACGCCACAAGAGACGTCTAGAGCGACACTGGAGATCCAGTAAATCCGAATCTGACCGAACACTTCTAAGAGCCTTTATTAGGACTTATTTAGTGGCGATACGGGCTGCAAAACGCTTGCATTTTTCCTCTCATATTTCATCTGCTGATGCACGCCCAGCCGCCCTGTTCAAGGTAACTCATTACCTCCTTAACATAGAGGGAAAGGAGGAACCTTTGCAGGGGAGAGCTGAGGAATTTGTACAGTATTTGGCGGATAAAGTCGCTCAGATTCGGATGGACCTGGACTCTGGTTGTGCAAGTGAATCTGAGATGACAGGGGCAGGGGTTAATCCAATTTTGGGGGAGGAGTTTGAGCCTGTGACTCCTGAGGAAGTGGACAAGGCTATTGGAGCGATGAGCTCCTCCACTTGTTTACTGGACCCGTGCCCCTCCTGGCTGGTCTGCCAGCAGGGAGGTGACACGAGGCTGGCTCCAGGCTGTAATCAACGCCTCCTTGAGGGAGGGGTCCGTCCTGCAACCATTGAAGGTTGCGGTGGTGAGGCCCCTCCTCAAGAAGCCTTCCCTGGATACAGCAGATTTAATAAACTTTCGTCCAGTCTCCAACCTTCCATT
>QLTV01002552.1:650660-664905 GCA_003457575.1 Thermophis baileyi | reverse complement strand
CCGCCCACCCGCTTCGGTCGGTGCCCGTCCGTGGGGGCCGCCATCTTTTTTTTT
Source organism: Thermophis baileyi (assembly GCA_003457575.1). Classification (NCBI taxonomy): domain Eukaryota; kingdom Metazoa; phylum Chordata; class Lepidosauria; order Squamata; family Dipsadidae; genus Thermophis; species Thermophis baileyi. The sequence continues at coordinate 664,851 of QLTV01002552.1, read as the reverse complement.
TAATTTTTTTTGGAATTTTTTTTTCCTTCTGAGCATGCGCAGAAGCCGACTTCCGGCACTGTGCATGTGATCACCATCTTTTTTTCAGCTTTTTAAAATTTATTTATTTTTTCGGATTTTTTGTTACTGCGCATGCGCGCGGCCACGCAGCGCGGCCACGCGGCGCGGTAGGGAGCGAACCGGCAGCGAGGTAAGTTGGAACCCACCCCTGATACATACATACATACATACATGAGACTAGCATGCTTCAGAACACAGAAATCAAGTGTAACCCTCAATTTAAAGCCATTCATTTTTAAAGGGAGGTCACCCTGTTCGGTAGGCAAGTTTGGGATATAAAGAAACCCTACACACTATACAGGTAGTCCTTGACTTACGACCACAACTGAGCCCAAAATTTATGTTGCTGAGACATTTGTTAAGTGAGTTTTGCCCCATTTTACGACTTTTCTTGCTGCAGTTGTTAACTGAATCTGGCGTCCCCATTGACTTTGGTTGTCAGAAGGTTGCAAAAGGTGATCACATAACCCTGGGACACTGCAACCGTCATAAGTATGAACCAGTTGCCAAGCACCCAAAAGTTGATTATGTAACCATGGGGATGCTGCAATGGTCATAAGGGTGAAAAGCAGTCCTGAGTCGCTTTTTTCAGTGCTGTTGTAACTTTGAATGGTCACTAAACGAACTGTTGTAAGTTGAGGACTACCTGTATTGCAAATTGTGATATGCTGTGATATTCAATTCCATGAGGTTTTGCAATTGAAATTCTGAAATGCCTTTATTTCATACTGGTATATGATCAGGTTTATTACAAAACTCAGACAACCATAAAGAGGTCACTCGTAGGATGCCTTTTGTTGATAAATGATCCACAAACGTAGAATATATTCCAGATCATATTCAGCATTTCCAACCCTTATTGATTTCACTCGGAGTTCTCTGCTGAAATCAATGAGCCTTTCAAGTTATGAAACTTTCATTGGCTTGCATACACAATGATTTTTTGAAAAATTGAGCAGTATACATTTAACAGAGAGGGAACTTCTGTACTGTTAAATGCTGACTGATATCTTTGAAGCTCTTGTTCCCCCAGTGGAGAATACAAAGCTACGGTTTACTTCCCTGGTGCTTTGTGCAATTTTTTCCCCTACGCACAAATCCTTAATCTAAGTATCTCCAGAGGTAGAGATGTATCTATTTCTAGAACCATGAAAGTGCAATTTGACAAGGCATTACAGCTTTTCACAGCTTGACGTTCCTTGAGATACAGTATCTCAAACAACAAATTCAATATCCTCAGCTAGGATTTTGAGAGTTCTGGGTTGTAGAAATTGTGGGACTTTCATTACTTGCCTTAATTCTGATTTACTAAGGCTTGTAATGGTGGCATGGGAATTGTTTGGGTTTTACAATCTCTCTCCAAGCTGGTATATTATTTTCTTGGAAACTCTAGCTGTAAAAAGCTACTTATATGACCTGGGATAATCAACAATTGTTTTCCTGTATGATCTGGGATAGTCAACAATCAATTGTGTTGTCATGATTTATTTATTTAAAACATTTAAAACATCGAACCCTAAAAAAGAATTACACTGACATACATCAAGGATATCTCAGAAACCACAAATAGACTAAAAGTCTGTAGAGATTCTCAGTCATCCAGGTCATGGTTGTCCCATGGTTGCTTTTTCAGGAGGCAACTGGACTTTCTTGTTTTTTATTTGAAGACATTTTGCTTCTCATTCAAGAAGCTTCTTCAGCTCTGACAGGATAGTGGGGAATGGAAGGATTTATATTCCTTGCAGACAGCTGGTCATTTGCATCCTTTTAGAGGGTTGTCGAAGCTCTTGGAGGTTTATCTGTGTCCTCAGGGTCATAGCTATACAATTTGGAATGAACACCCTTTGAATGGTGTGGGAGTAGGAATCAATGTCCAGAGGAAAAAATTGTAGACCACAGGAACCAGGAACACTACTAAGGTGATCCTGAAGACACAGATAAACCTCCAAATGCTTCAACGACCCTCTAAAAGGATGCAAATGACCAGCTGTCTGCAAGGAGTATAAATCCTTCCATTACCCACTATCCTGTCAGAGCTGAAGAAGCTCCTTGGATGAGAAGCAACACGTGCTCAAGGAAAAACCAGAAAGTCCAGTTGCTTCTCCAAAAAGCACCTTTGGAACAACCATGACCTGGATAACTGAGAATTTCCATAGACATTAACTCCAAGGTCAACTTCAAACCAAAATCAAATAACCAACACCCCAATCAAGAAACTGCCAAAGAGCAAACTTCCCAACCAAAGAATCCCTAAGACCGCCCCTACCCACACAGACAGGCAAGACACCAGAACATAAACTTGACAGCAAACAGCACTCCTTACTAGTACTGATGATGTTACCTAGTTAGGGCAATGAAACGTCTGCAAGAAAACAAGCAAGCTCAGAGAGCACCAAGGACCCCTCAAACATATATGTAGCCATCCATTTCATAACCAACTCTGGGCAACTCCCAATCAAAATGCTTGCTTACGTGCAGAGGTGGGATTCAGCAGGTTCTGACAGGTTCTGGAGAACCGGTAGCGGAAATTTTGAGTAGTTCGGAGAACCGGTAAATACCACCTCTGGCTGGCCCCGCCTCCATCTATTCTCTGCCTCCCGAGTCCCAGCTGATCGGGAGGGAATGGAGGTTTTACAATATCCTTCACCTGGAGTGGGAAGGGAATGGAGATTTTACAGTATCCTTCACCTGCTACGCCCAAGCCATGGCCACCAAGCCATGCCATGCCGTGCCCACCAAGCCACGCCCACAGAACCGGTATTAATTTTTTTTTAAATCCCATCACTGCTTACGTGTCACATTTTTTTCTTTTCAGAGAAACCGAATTGGCTCGGAAAACCCCAGTGATGTCTTCCGGTTCTTGGTTGAAGAACGGACCCAGTGCTGCCAAACCAGAAAAGTACGGTACACAGAGAGGGTGGAATATCTCATGCAATTGCCTGTAGCAATGGAAGCTGCAATAAACAAAGGTAAAGTGCATGTACGAGTTGTCTATCGTTCAGATATAATTCAGGGATGCGTTCCTTGGAAGTCCCAGTTCAGTCACACAAATGACTTGCATTATGAACAATCTGCTACGGATTCAGCAACGAAGTCAGACGTTGTCGTTTCGCGTGATCCACTCTTAGATGCAAAATGTTGTCAGGGGAGCCATTTCTCATGTTCATTTGCCATCAAATGAGCCCACCCATGACTTTCAACAGATGGATGGTGTTTATTCAATATCACTTGTTCTTCCGATTAGATGAATTGATTGCTTATGAACTGAAGAGAAGAGAAGCAGAAACAGCAAGGAGGCCCCCACCAGAGGTGGTTCGGGCAAGGATCCCTTTCAGTGCTTGTCTCCAGGCCTTTACGGAACCAGAAAATGTAGAAGACTTCTGGAGCAGTGCCCTTCAAGCCAAGTCTGCTGGCGTTAAGTGAGTATGTGTCAGGCACAAAAGATCAGGTCCAATTCAACTGATTTATCGCTAATCATGCCCATGCGCGGGAATATTGTTCAGTTAGCACTTGCTTGGAGTTAGGTAACAGTCAGTGGAATCCAAGGGAGGTTGGACTTAGCTCGCTTGTGGCTACATAGGAATTTTAGGCTGATTCCTCTTTTTTCTCTTTTCCCCCCCTACTCTTTGTGTCTTCTGAGATAGCAAATCCATAAATAGCTCCATTTACTTTCATAAGTCTGTCAGGACCCTTCTGTGATGACCCAGGGCACGGCACAGATATAACACAAACAGCTGGCAGTTCAAATTGGCCCTTTTAGTGCTCCAAATCTCCCCCAAACAAACCTCAAACAGCCTCTGGTCGCAATTAGTCCAGCCCAGCGCTGTCTACACCAAGGCTGCACGGCAATATATCCCAAATTTATCTAGCAAAACAAGAACAAAGCAGGGAGTTCAGGGGGCAAGAGATACAGATAAGCAGTCCAGAACGCCACACAGGAATGCAAGGATTCTTGGCAAGTTCAAACGTTGGCACACAACACTCCAGGAACTCAGTGTTTGTTCCCGACAAATGCCCCTCCCCACAGCGTCTCCTTAAGTCCCATTCCCCAGGTGTGCCTGGTGAAGCTGGGTGGGGCACTCTCCTCGTGAGTGGCCTCCTCCGTCTGAGCTGATCCCGCCTCCTCTGCACTCTCCAAGCCCTTGCATCAGAAGGGGGTGGTTCATGCTCCTCGGCTGAGCTCTGTTCCTCCCTGCCTGCAGGCCTTGCTAATTCTGAACAGCCTGGCCTGGACTGACTCTGCCCTTCCCCAGTTTCCTCCAAGGCCAACGGAGCTGCCCTCTCACTCGCTGTCAGTTCTTGTTCCAGCTCATCTTCCGCTGCAGAGTCAGACTCCGACAGGGGCATGACAACTTCGGTTATTCATTTGTTCTCTGTGTAGTGTAAAATGTAGTGGCATTACATGTTTTCTGCTATCTCTTCAGTCACTTGAGCTTTGGGTCTTTCCTTGGGATGAAGGAAATCTTCTCCTATTTTGCTTGTTCTGGAGATGATTTCAGTTACTACAAAACAAACGCTATAAAAATATATATTGATTAAATCTGAGTGTACCCTGACACTTTGTTACTTTGGCTTAGCCATCTGGTAAAAAAAAAAAAAAAAGATAAGGGGTCTTACTCTTACCAGATGGGGGAGAAGCAGTGGGGGAGGGATCTTGCTCTAGTGATGACAATTTGGAGCGGCAATTCAATTAATAAATGCTAAGTGAAATTCCAGCTGTGCTTCTAATCTCACTTCGGCTTTCCTTTATTTACAGACCTGCAACAGTTGTAAATGGGAGGATTGGTCATAGAGTTACTTTTTTTAAAATATATCAACATTGTAATTGCAAGTGGGTGCTAAATGAGGCAGTTGCTAAATGAGAACTACCTGTATGTTTTTGCTTTCCAGACATATCTGGTTGGCTGTCATAGAAAAGAATAGTGGAAGGGATGGGCTCTTGTGTATGATCTAATAAGAGCAGTTCAGCTGTTCTGTTAAAATGATGAAGTTTCTGATCTTGAGTTTTGGATCTTTTACTTTCACGTGGAATTGCTTTACACTTCCAGAACGTCTCGCTTTGCTTCCTTTCCTGAATACCTGGTGGTTCAGATAAAGAAATTTACTTTTGGCCTTGACTGGATCCCTAAGAAGCTTGGTATGTACAGTATTTTGATTTCATATTGAATTGCCTTGTGTTCATTTGTAAGGTTTATCTACTGCAGGGCTGTCCCAAAGGAGGCAACTGGACTTTCTTGTTTTTTCTTTTGAAGAAGTTTCGCTTCTCATCCAAGAAGCTTCTTCAGCTCTGACAGGATAGTGAGGAATGGAAGTATACTGTATATATTCTTTGCAGACAGCTGGTCATTTGCATCCTTTTAGAGGGTTGTTGAAGCACTTGGAGGTTTATCTGTGTCCTCAGGGTCACAAAGAGCCGAGGTGGCGCAGTGGTTAGAGTGCAGTACTGCAGGCTACTTCAGTTGACTGCTAGCTAGTTCGGCGGTTCAAATCTCACCGGCTCAAGGTTGACTCAGCCTTCCATCCTTCCGAGGTGGGGAAAATGAGGACCCAGCTTGTTGGGGGCAATATGCTGACTCTGTGAACAATGTTGCCTCATCCTTCCATCCTTCTTAGGTGTGTAAAATGAGGACCCAGATTGTTGGGGGCTATATGCTGACTCTGTGAACCGCTTTGAGAGGGCTGTAAAGCACTGTAAAGCGATATATAAGTCTAAGTGCTATTGCTATTGCTATTGCTATAGTGGTCCTGGTTCCTGTAGTCTGCAATTTTTTCTCTCTGGAAATCCATTCCTACTCCCTCTAAAAGGATGCAAATGACCAGCTGTGTGCAAGGAATATAAATCCTTCCATTCCTCACTATCCTGTCAGAGCTGAAGAAGCTTCTTGGATGAGAAGCGAAACATCTTCAAAAACAAACAAACAAACAAAGTCCAATTGCCTCCTGAAAAAAGCACCTTTGGAACAACCATGACCTGGATGACTGAGAATCTCTACAGACTATTCCAAGGCTGCTTAAGGGGAAAGTTTGTTTTATCCTCCAGTTAATAGCCAAGAAACGTGTCTGTGGAGACTCTCAATCAGGGGTGGGTTCCTCCCGGTTCTGGGTCGCCCGAACTGGTAGCGAGCCGCTAGTGATGTCACAATGGTGTCATTGACCCGCTTTGGTTGGTGCTGGTCCGTGGGTGCCGTCATTTTTTCCCGAGGATTTTTTGTGAATTTTTGAAGTTTTGTGCCGTTTGTGCTCTGCTGCTGCTTCGGAAATGGCCCTCATTTCCGAAGCAGCAGCAGAGCACAACGCCCCCGGGTGTATGCTGACCTTTATTCTTCGCCCGAAGCACAGCTGATCAGCTCCTCAGCTGTGTTTCGGGCCGATTATAGTGACTGAGCATGTGCAGAAGCAGAATTGCACCGGGGGAACGCACGCGCGCAACGTCGCGATGCACACCGATGGCGAAGGTAAGTGGAACCCACCCCTGAGCCACGCCCACAGAGTGGTAGTAGAAATTTTTGGAACCCACCCCTGCTCTCAATCATCCAGGTGATGGTTGTCGCAAAGGCGCTTTTTCCAAAAGGTAACTGGACTTTCTTGGTTTTTTTCTTTGAAAGCATTTCACTTCTCATCCATGAAGCTTCTTGGATGAGAACGTTTTCAAAGAAAAATCAAAAGTCCAGTTGCCTTTTGGAAAAAGCACCTTTGGGACAGCCAAGGAAGTTCCTCTTGTTTCTTTTTTCTGTTAATAATAGAAAATGTGGTTGTTTTTTTTACTCAGTTTGGTGGTGACGTGGGAATATTAGAAGTCCAAGGCACTTTAAAAATAATTGAATTGTTAATTTTCCCATCCCAAAGAATCCGATGACCATTTGCTACAGAAATAGATTCTGGCTGCTGCATTTCAAAATATTCTGATTCATACAAGGAACTTTGTGAAACTTAGAACATAGAAAAATAGAGTTGGAAGGGACCTTGGAGGACTTCTAGTCCAACACCCTGCCCATGGCAGGAGATCCTATACCACTCTGGACTTTATTTGGGCTTGATGGGATGGGTACACATGATCATAGAAAGAATAACAGAATGATAGAGTTGGAAGGGACCCTGTGGGTCCTCCAGTCCAACCCCCTGCCCAAACAAGAGTCCCTATACTTACCCTTGTATGTATTAGCTTATCCTTTACTTTTTTGTGTGTGTTTACTTACCCTTGTCTGTGTTTTAGCTCAATTTTGGTTGTGATGGTTGAAACGGAAAGGATATGACAGAGCCATGAGATAGTTATGATGACTTGTTATTTACCTAGCTGCCAGTTTCTATTTATGGAAATATGATTGCTGTTTCATGATTTTAAATGCTGATTCCCACCCAGAGTCATGAGATTGAGATGGCGGGTCATATAAAAGGAAATAAATAAATAAGTGGGCCCTAAACTGATTTTTTTATCGCATTACAGAAACTTGAATTAAGTGGTGGGCCTTTTTTGTAGTGGCCCCATGCATTGGAATATGCTTTTCCCAAGCTACATAGAAAGCCGTCTTCCTTGCATTATGCAAAAAATAGAAGCATCTTTATTTTGCCATGCCTTTGGCTTACATTAATAGATTGTAGGAATTCTCTCTGGATAGGTTTGTATAGTTTCACTGTTCTTATAGTGCTAGCATAACACTTAGACTTATATACTACCCCATAGTGCTTTACAGCACTCTCTGGGTGGGTTTACAATGTCAGCATGTTGCCCCCAACAATCCGGGTCTTCATTTTACCGACCTTTACTCAACCTTGAACCCCATCAGGATCGAACTCCAGGCTGTGGGCAGAGTTTGCCTACAATATTGCATTCTAACCAGTGTGCTACGAGGGCTCTTACTCTTTCCTGCTTTGTTAAAGACTATTTATAGTTTCACAGTTAGGATGATTTCCAAATAATGTAATTAATTTCCCGTTTGTCCTTTTGCTTGCAGATGTTTCTATAGACATGCCAGATCTTCTAGACATCACTCACCTCCGAGCAACGGGCTTTCAACCAGGAGAGGAGGAACTTCCAGACATCTCTCCACCTGTGATCATTCCTGATGAGCCCAAAGGTACTGCCTACTACCATGAGGATTCCTACCTCCACACCATTCTCCACCACAACTGTTAGTTGATCTTCTTTTTTGTTCCCTTGTCATTTCGCTTCCTTTCCTGTTCGCATGGACCATCTTCATGGATGCCAAGCTACAACATGATCACTGGGAGTCTTGTTGGCAAGAGAAGCAGGCAATGATGGAACCAAGACCTGGTTCTTTGGTGTAAACAGAGATCTATTGGTCATGCTTGCTTTGGTGGATTTGGCATGTTCTGTATCTGTTTTAGGTCAAAGCTGTGATTGAACTGGAGCAGGCTGGAGGTCAAGGGAAAGGGAGATCATGAGCCAAAGTTGAGAAAAACTATTCAAAGAACAACAATATAATTGTCCTGCATCCTGGTGGTCAATTAATGTGTAAAACCACAAGAATATAGAATAGAATTCTTTGTTGGCCAAGTATGATTGGACACACAAGGAATTTGCCTCCGGTGCATAAGATCTCAGGGTACATACAAACAACAAAGTGTTGGAAGGAACCTTGGAGGTCCTCTAGTCCAGAAGGTCATAGATCATAAATCATAGTTACAATCATTAATAAAAAAGACGCAAACAACAAGTGATAAATCATAAGATACCAATAGGAGAAGATAGTAGGAAAGATGAGACGATGAGAAACGAGAAGATGAAAAAGATGAGAAGATGAGAAGAATAATAGCAATACAACCTATTATATGGGTAAATCTCTTTAGGCCTAAGACAGTATTGTGGGAATTAGTTGTTTAGCAGAGTGATGGCATGGGGAGAAAAATTGTCTTTGTGTCTAGTTCTTTTGGCATGCAATACCCTATAGCAGGGTCCTGAGGGGAGGAGTTGAGACAGTTTATGTCCAGAATGTGAGGGGTCTATAGATATTTTTTCAGCCCTCTTTCTGGCTCATGCAGTATACAGGTCCTCAGTGGAAGGCAGGCTGGTTGCAATTATTTTTTCCTGCAGGCCTAACTATCCATTAGACAGTCTGTGTCTGTCTTGTTTGGTTGCTGTACCAAACCAGACAGTTACTGAGGTACAAACGACAGACTCAATCATTCCTCTGTAAAACTGTATCAGCAGATATTTGCTGATATACTGTAGCCCCTTGTCTGGAGTGTGGGGTAGAGTCATGGAAAGTCTAGTAGTAGGAGGGTTTGACGTAAGGTAGCAGCTCAACCACTCTAACTAAGAAAGGTGTGTGCCATTCATGGTTTGTCCACAAGCACAAAGTTCAGGATTGGAATTCAAGCATATACCGTATTTTTAGGAGTATAAGATGCACCTTTTTCCCCACTAAAAGAGGGTGGAAATGTTGGTGCGTCTTATACACCGAATACAGCCATTTTTGGCCTCCCGAAGCCCCACCCCCGCATCCCATTTTTGTGAAAAATGGGCCCATTTTTTGCAAAAACGGGGTGCGCAGAGGGTTTGGGAGGCCTGCAAAGTGCTCCTGGGGGTTGGGGGAAGGCAAAAATGCCCCCGTTTTTGCAAAAAATGGCCCATTTTTTGCAAAAATGGGGGCGTTTTAGGGTATGGGAGGTCTGCAGAGCGCAGAGGGTTTGGGAGCTCTGCAGATCGCTCCTGGGGGCTGGTGGAGGGCAAAAACTTTTTTTTTCTTACTTACCTCTTCGAAATCTTGGTGCGTCTTATACACCGGTGCATCTTATAGTCCGAAAAATATGGTACACTAAGGGGGTGTAGGCATTATTTTTAACTCCTCAGAAGAAAGGTTTCTGCAGAAGTGTTGTGGCCAGAAAAAGTTGGACTCAGCGAAAATTCAATTCTATCTAAAGGTCAAAGTGGTTCATTTGGACTTCCTAGTATAATTTTTTCTCCAGCTGGTTTAAGTTAGAATTCTTACCACTTCCAAAATGGAATAGGTAATGACTTTGCTGATGGCAAGCCTGGAGACACCAGATTGGAATAGAACCACAAAGAACATTTTTTTTAAAGTTATAGAGTGATCATCTTCTTTTAACGACCCCATAATCCCTTGCAGGGTGGAGTCTGGGCAACTGAATGGAGTGGAGTGTTTACTGGCCGGATGCCCTTCCTGTTGCCAATGCGGAGTTTTTTTCAGCAGATACATTCTCAGTGTGCCCAGAAACAGAAATATCTGCCTCTACCTAGAATCAAACTCACAGCCTCCTGATTGTGAGGCGAGAGCTCCACCTCTAGGCCAACACACCACTCTTTTAAGTTATAGGATGATGATCTAGTATTTACACTAAATGCAGAACTGGCCAATTTCCATTTTCCTGCCATTCCAAAATACTTTGGTCTCCCTTAACTTACTTTCTTGACTTTCAGATGGCATGATGAACCATTTCATGGAGCGTATGTATCCCATTTCTTTATGTTAGTTTTATTTTTGTTTGAAATGGCTGAGCTTACTTGCTGCGACTTACAGAAAAGCTTTACAGATTGCACGAGAGCTCTTCATTTAACGGTGCTCTTCTCCTCCATAACTTTCCATCTGTCCTGGGTCTGTGTTGACATATTTGAAGAAATCTTAAAACTCTGGAGAGAGACAGAGAGGAGGAATAATATCAATTTTGGTTCACATTCCTATCTAACTTTACATTAATGAGAACTAGAAACGTTAAAGGTGTGAAGAGATCAAGATTTTCTGACACTGCAGAATAATTTTGCCTTTGTGCATAACTGCCGACTCCTCTAGATGATTAATTGTATGTAAGATCCAACCGTTACTTAAACCAGCTGAAGATTGAGGGTGTTGCTTCACCTGATCATTTATGCTTGCTCTGACTGATGGTTTCAGTGCAGCAGCTCCATCAATATGTGTGACCTTTAAAATTCAGAATTACAAAAAAAAACAAAAACAAAAAAGAAGTCTGGGGTAGCTTAGCTTTGGGAGCTTTTTTACATGGAGAACAGCCAAGGCTTCAGCCAATGTTTGTACAGCCTAATAACCTTTGTCACTTTTGCTTTTAGGCGTGATTTGGGTCAGCACTTTCTCTCAATGCTGATTTTGCTATTCTTCAAACAGCGTGAAGACTGTCGCAAGAATTTGCACAGATCTTCCTTTTGATGTTCAGTTCCTATACTGATAGCAATAGCATTTAGACTTACCGGTATATCAGGGGTGAAATCCAGCAGGTTCTGACAGGTTCTGGAGAACTGGTAGCGTAAATTTTGAGTAGTTCGGAGAACCAGCAAATACCACCTCTGGCTGGCCCCAGAATGGGATGGGAATGGAGATTTTGAAATATTCTTCCCCTGCCACGCCCACCAAGCCACGCTCACCAAGCCACACCACGCCCACCACGCCACGCCCACAGAACCAGTAGTAAAAAAAATTGGATTTCACCACTGCGGTATATACCACTTTCACAGTGCTTTTACAGCCCTCTCTAAGCGGTTTACAGAGTCAGCATATTGCCCCCAACAACCTGGCTCCTCATTTTACCCACCTCGGAAGGATGGAAGGCTGAGACAACCTTGAGCCTGGTGAGATTCGAACTGCCAAATTGCAGGCAGCCAGTAGTCAGCAGAAGTAGCCTGCAGTGCTGCACTCTAACCACTGCGCCACCGCGGCTCTTTGCAAAATCATTTTTTGCAATGATCATTGCAAAAATTGAACATCTGAACCCGGCGTGCCGTTCCTTGTACAAGAAATGAAAAGGAATGGAGAACTCTCTGAGTAATTTCTCTGTTCTAATTTGCACCTCCATCAGATGCTGTCTCCAGTGGTTATGATTTTTTTTTAAACAGCTGCAAGCAAAGGCTACAACATTTGTATTAAGAATTACCAATTACAGGTAGTCCTCAACTTAGGACCACAACGGAGTCCAAAATTTATGTCGTTAAGTGAAAAAAAAACTGTTAAGTGAATTTGTCCCATTTCACGACTTGTCTTGCCACAGTTGTTAAGCGAATCACTGCAGTTGTTAAATCAGTGACATGGTTGTTAAACGAAACTGATTTTTCCATTGACTTTGCTTGTCAGAAGGTCGCAAAAGGGCTCCTGAACACTGTCATAAATATGAGTCGGTTGTCAAGCATCTGAATGTAAATCGCATGACCATTGGGATGCTGCAATGGTCATCAGTGTTTTTTTCTCCGGTGGGACCAGTCTATCAGGGCAAACTGGTCTACCCAATTATGGGACGGAGCATACTGTTTCCGTTTTAGCCTTTCAGCCCCAATCCAGGGGCCTTCGCAGGCAGCCGCTTTCGCAACAAACTATTTTTGTGTTAAATTTATGTTTTACCAACAAAGAAATAAAGGGAGACTAGTAATAGATCTATTTCAAGCTATTTAGCTCTCATCAGTTAGCCATACCCTTCAGCGGTCATAAGTGTGAAAAGTGGTCATAAGTCACTATTTTCAGTGCCGTTGTAACTTCGAACGGTCACTACAGGAACGGTTGTAAGTCGAGGACTACCTGTACAATGTTTTGCAGAGTCACAGTTTGATGCCACTATTCGTGCCTTGGGTGATAAAGATAGCCGGGGTCATTGTCTGGGAAGTGATGAGTTCAGTTTTCACCTGGAATGTCTTCTCTCTCAGCCCCAGATTTTGATGAATCCTCCGTGATGCAGCTGGCAGAGATGGGGTTTCCGTTGGAAGCATGTCGAAAAGCCGTGTACTACACTGGCAACATGGGTGCTGAGGTGGCTTTCAACTGGATCATTGCGCACATGGAAGAACCAGGTCTGGTGTCTATGGAGATTCTCAATCATCCAGATCGTGGTTGTCCCAAAGGTGCTTTCTCCAAAAGGCAACTGGACTCTCTTGGTTTGTTTTGTTTTCTTTAAAAACCTCAGAACCGAAAAAGCTTCTCCGATGGGAAGCGAAACGTTTTCAAAGATAAAAAAAACCAAGAAAGTCTTCTTGCCTTTTTGGAGAAAGTATCTTTGGGACAACCAGGTCCGGTATTTGGATTTTTTACTTTATTTTATACAATCGTGTACAAATATATTTGTGCTGCTTGGCAGAAGTGTATTTCTACTAAGTTAGAAACAAATCTCATTTCCTTTACAATAGCAGCCCGTTCAGAACCATGAGTGAGTGTGCACAACTCCATTAGTGCGAGTGGTGGGCGAACACGCTTGTGCGAGAAGCTCCATTTGTGGGAGCAGCGGGCGTGCACACCCACCCTTGTGTAATTGGAGCTGTGCATGCGCACCCGCTGCTTTCACAAAACCATGCCCCCCCCCCCTGGCTGGTCTGTCAAGCCGGAAAGGCCTCCTGTTTTGTACTGTTACAAATAAAGGTCCTTTAGAAACACCATCCAGTAGATTAGGCCAAAGATCTGACATGAACTTTCCTGTAAAGAGTAGCAACTATGAATGGGAAAGCCCACAGACACAATGTAAAAAATAGACTTCGTACATAATTCTGTGAAATAAACCCGTAGGCTCACATTATTTTTATTTAATAGATAAATGACCCCCAGTTGAGAGAGAAACTGCTCTCTCTCCCTGTTTACACTTTCTTCTGTGCTTAGTATCCTACAAAAATGTAAATCAACAACAAGGTAAAAGTCTATCACCATGTTAGATCTATTTCTCCCTTTTTCTTTTTGCAATTATACAAGAGTCTCTTTACTAATTTACACACTCTACCATTTTCCCAATGACGACAAGTCAATATTTGAGGTGAATGACATTTCAAGAGGAAAACGATTAAAAATTCTAATCAATTATTTGCCTTGTTTGAATACCCGTGGGCCTGCATTGATTTTGCAGTCTACAGGTATAAAGAATGGATGGGCGGATATATTATTATTATTATTTATTAAATTTGTATGCCGTCCAACTCCCAAGGGAGTCTGGGCGGCTCACAACAATATAAAAAAAAAACCATTAAAAGAAAACATAATAAAAACAGTTAAAAACAGTTAAAAACTCATACATACCATTTCATGGCCGGACCTCGCCAATTACAGAGGTGAGATCAACGGCCCCAAGCCTGCCGGAACAGCCAGGTCTTCACTGCTTTCCGGAAGGCCAGCAGGGTGGGGGTGGTCCGGATCTCAGGGGGTAGCTGGTTCCAGAGGGCCGGAGCAGCCACAGA
>QLTV01002552.1:610976-650559 GCA_003457575.1 Thermophis baileyi | reverse complement strand
GAATGAATGAATGAATGAATGAATGAATGAATGAATGAATGAATGAATCAATGAATCAATGAATGAATCAATGAATGAATCAATGAATATCCCAAAGATGCTTTTTCAAGAGGCAACTGGACTTCCTTTGTTTTTACTTGAACACGTTTTGCTCCTCATCTAAGAAGCATCTTCAGTTTCTAATAAGCTTCTTCAGTTTCTTCAGTTCAGAGCTGAAGAAGCTTCTTGGATGAGAAGCGAAACGTCTTCAAGGAAAAACAAAGAAAGTCCGGTTGCCTCTTGAAAAAGCATCTTTGGGACAACCATGATCCGTGTGACTGAAAACCTCCATAGATGTGAATGAATGAATACCTTCCATTTTATTCCAGATTTTGCAGAGCCTTTATCCATCCCTGGTTATGGGGGAACAGCTTTTCCCCAAACAGGAGGATCAGGAGTTCCTGGACTGGATAATCAGCCTCCAGAAGAGATGGTAGCCATAATTTCCTCTATGGGATTTCCGCGGAATGTAGCTCTTCAGGCACTACGGGCAACAGTGAGTTTTCCTGAAAATTCTTTGGGATTTATTGGTAGCCCAAAGGCAGATACTTCCTCCCCTATGACCCTATAGGACTGTGACAATAAATTAATGTCTTCTGACTCTTGTCAGAAGCAGCAAATTTGCAGCAAGATTACTTTATGCACAAAAATGGAAGGAACTTTTATTCCCACAATGGATGAATGGCTGCAAATGTTGATGGAGTTAGCAGAGATGGCTAAACTGACTGCTTTGATTTTAAAAAAAAAACATAATTACTTTCTTTTCTACTTGGAAACTGCTTCTGGACTTCGTGCTTGAAATGTTGAAAAAAACGAAACTTTGATTCTGGGTTTTACCGATTAGATAGGTTTGTCGTTATAGAAATGGCTAGTTTATACTATTATGTAAAAGTAAACAGTTGAGGTTTGATGTTATTATTTTATTCTACTGCACCAAAGGGAGTCGGAAGTCAACGCCTTTTCTTTGTTACCCCCTTTTTCCTACACTTTTCCTGAGAATGCAAGTTATAAAGTAGAACAGACAAGTATTTATTACACCTTTAGAAAAAGCTCTCCAGATATAAACAGCCCCAGGGCATGCTGGGAGTTGTAGTTCAACAGCATCTGTAGTCTAATAGTGCTCATTGGTCCTGTTTTGCTTATGTCCTAATTGTTTTACAGTGCTTGAAATTATCAAAAACATCACTGAATTCCTCATAGTATATATTGACAAGATGTTAGTGGAACAGAGAGCCTAAAGGGTAAAGTAGCTTGTGCTAGCTTAAAAAAATGTTAGAAAAGTTTTGTTGCTTTATTGCAAATCATCGAAGTATATACTTGTATGCACAGCTCCTCTTCTGGGATGTATCAGACAAGGGAAGGCAATGAGAGTAGATGCTATTTACAATATAATATGAGCATTTGAAGAAGAAGCTAGTACAGTTTTTCCTAACCAGGGTCTCTTCCGCTACCATGCTTATCTCAATTATGCAAGTTGTAATCCCTCCATAAAATGGTACACAGGTAATGGTACACACCTGAATTTAAGAGCATAACTGAGCCTAAAATTATGGTCCTAAGTCATGCCAGTCATTATATGGGTCATCATATGACTGACCTGATTTTGTGACTTTTTTTGCGCTGATCATTAAGCAGATGCCATGGTCATTAAGTCTGAAATGGGCGTTTACTTTTGTTTTGTTGTTTTCTGAAAACCAAAAGTAAACACTGGTTTCTCTCAACAAATACTGTAAATCATGGAGATGTGACCACAGGATGCTGCACATAGCTGTAAATATGGGCCGGTTGCTGAGCCCCCAAAATGCAATCCCATGACCACGGGGGGAGGGGGGGCAGCCATTGGAACTTCAAAACTAGGTAATAAGTAAATTTTTTGGTGGGAGGGGTCCGTCATAACTTCATGATTTAGTGAATGGTCACTAAATCACTGTTGTGGTCCGCCAGCAGAGCTGGCAGCAGATTCGGACAGTGAGGAGGTTGGGGAGGAACATGGGCCAGTCCTGGAGTCTGGGGAAGGCTCTGACAAGTGCTCTGCGTCGGAGGCAGAGATGGGGCCAGGGCAGTCTGACAGTTATCAGCTGCCTTTGGAGTCAGACATCAGTGAGGCAGACGAACAGCTGGAGCCTGTTCCAAGTGTGCGGCATGCGCAGAGCTGCCAGACGAAGGGAACAGCTGAGGAACAAGGGTCGACTTGGGAGTAAGGCCACAGGTGGACGATGAATGGCCCCTCCCATAGGGAATAAAAGAAGAGCGAAAGGGGATGGGAGTTTGCAGGAGACAATTAGTTCGCTTAATTGGTTAGTGAAGCTCAGAGACTTCTTGCCAAGTTTTGAAGATATTGGCCTGGCAGCTCTCCAAGCCAAATAAGGTCTGTGATTGTAAATTTACCCTTGAAAGACTTTGCTGGATGTGAATGAGAAGAATTCACAGTAATTTAATAAAAAGGGGTTTTTGTCGGGACAAGGAGTCTGCTTCGTGGTTTGTGGAATCCTAGGTCAGAACAATCACCAGTCATAAGCCAAAACAACAAGAAGCTCATTAAGAGAAAATGCTATCAGAGCGATGACAAGATATTGACAGCTCTTGTCTATTTTATTATTCCATGCTATTTTGCCTGGAAGAATAACAACTTGGAGCACGCATTGGACTGGATCTTTAGTCACCCTGAACCAGAGGAGGAGACTGAAGTAGCTTCTGAGGTCATGAATATAGAAAACCATGTGAATGCTAACATCCTTGCAGAATCGGATCCGGAAGGGCCCCAGATCAAAGATGGGCCAGGAAGTAAGTTTCTCCTTGCTATGTTGCATATGTTGATCTGCCTGGTTTATTCATTTTTCCCCTTCCCAAATATGTTGGTTACGCTTATGAATTGTTTCTCCATCCATATCAGATGCATCAAGTGGAATACCTATAAAATAAGCAGTGATGGGTAAACTGTATCAGTCAGATGGGCAGCATATAAATTTAATAAATAATATAGGTTAGTTCTGACCAATAGGAATCTCTGTATATAATCTATTGGGATTGCGTAAAAGCTGAAGAACTATACAGGAAAGAAAATAGCGGTTTCAGGATCCCAGCAAAGAATTACACAAGGTTTTTTTTTTGCTCAGATAATGCCATTTTCTTTTATTTTTAAGATTAGGTTATGACAATATGCTTTTAGACTTTTCATATGTTTTAATACACCGGTGATTTGCAAAGTTACATATCTATGAACGTATCAGTGAGCCAAACATGTACATTATATGTATAATAATAACTAAAGAACAGGGCTGATTTCTAGTTTCGGTTAAATATTTGCTTGATGTTGAACTTGGTTGTTGTTGAGTTAAACAATCCTTTAGATGACCCTAGTTCAGTCTTTGGCATCACTAAACAATCTCGGCTTTTTCTGAATACTCCCCAGCCAGCAAAAATGGTTAAAATAAATTGATACGGGCCATTGGTCTGAAACAATATGAAGTAGCTGATCATAAAAGTCTCTACTGAAAGCAAGCCAAAAAACGAATAAGAATTGAAGTATTAAAATGGATGAGAGATGATGGATAGAAAGGAATTATATATATATAATTTTTTCTTTTTTTTCTAATATAATGATGGTCTGATTAGAAATTTGAATAGAGGTAGAAATAAGAATATACACCTTTATATGAAGCAATAGTTAGATGGAAAGATTGAAGGATGAAAAAGGGTATTATAAGGTATGTTTAAATAATAGGAAGATTGGTACTTGAATGGCGTATTGTGACTTTGAACAACTAAATAATGAAGGGCTATGCCTTATATAAACATGTGTATTAATATTAGGATTAGCAATAGTGATCTGATTAGAAGTTAGAATAGAGGTAGAAATAAGAAATAGGGGGAATAGCAAATATATATTTTTTTCTTTTTATAGAATAGAATATAAGTAATGATTTGATGGAAAAGATTAGAAAAGATGGGGAAAGATGGTATTACCATGTATGCTTACAACATTATTGGCATTAAAATGGAATATTGAAATATTGAATAACTACTTAAAAAAAAACCACCATATAAATTAATACTAGGATTATATAAGTTTGATTAATATAATAATTATTATGATAATCATTATTGATGTTTGTATCAAAATGAATTATATCCAGGGGCCACACTGTTCATGTATTGATATTGATGCATATTTAAAAATAAAAAAAACTAATAAAACATTTTTTAAAAAGTCTCTACTGAAGGATACATGTATGAGTTTTAGTGGCGGGGGGGAGGGTCTTTAAGACCTTGTGCTCATGCTTCAATTTGTTTGCAACATTCCCTGCTTTTTTAACCTTTATTTTTTTAACCTTTATTGTTTTTTTAACCATCATAACTCTTGCAGGAGAAATAAACCACAGGATGGAGCTTTTAGACAGCAGTTAAAATTTGTTGAGCATCAATGAATGCAACAGCACAATCCAAGTAGCCTGAGAATACCAAGTAATACTTGATGCGCCTAATTATGGAACTTTTAAGGGAGACAATGAATGTCTGAAATACAGAACAATATCCTGAGAGATCTTGTGTGCAGTCCAGGGAAGGTTGAATATTGCTGAGGGCTGCTATGCTATGTCATCTTTTATAGGAAATAGCATTAAAGTAGATGTGATTCATGACAACCACACACAGAATGTATTTGCAGGGTTTATAAATGCTTGGGAGTTACAGCGTGCAATACTTAGTGATCTATAGCAGGGGTGTCAAACTCGATTTCATTGAGGTCCACAACAGGGTTGTGTTTGATCTCAGGGTGGGCGTGGCCAGGGTGGGTGTGGCCAGCTTGACATCACTTGTGTTGGGTGCACCTGTGGTGGCCCGAGCGCTCTGCCAGTGAAAACGGGCTCCTGAGCTCCGTTTTCGGCTGTGACAGCCTCCTGCATCCGTCTGCCAGTGAAAACGGAGCTCGGAAGGGCTGCCCGCAGCCCTCCCGAGCTCCATTTTCACTGGCAGAGGCATCGCGGGATGATCCTTTGCTGTTTCTAGGCCAGCCCCGCGGGCCAGATCTAAGCACCCCGCGGGCCAGATCTGGCCCCCAGACCTTGAGTTTGACACCCCTGATCTACAGTATAGGCACGTGGGTTTGCAATTTTCAAAAAATGTCCATTTTATTCCTGAATGTAACTTTTTAAGAAATCAAGAGTGAGTTGGTTAAGGAATTGTTGCTAGAGGAATGTGGGCAAGATTTCTGGATCGTCTTCATCATGGCTTTGCTCATCACACCCTGATATTTTCTTGGGCAGGATATGAACTCTTTGGCTTCATCAGTCACATGGGAACATCCACCATGAGCGGCCATTATGTTTGTCATCTTAAAAAGGAAGGAAGGTAATACAGCGTGACATTACTGATTGTGTTACAATTGTTAGGTAGTGCCCAAAATTTGGACAAATATTTTGAGATCGACGCTTCTATGGAAACCCAAAAGGGCTTTTTCCAAAAGGCCACTGGACTTGTTTTTTTTCCTTGAAGGCGTTTCGAGGATGGAAGGATTTATAAATTCCCTTCAAGTGGACTCAATGACTCTCAGAAAGAATGCTAATGAGAAGATGACTGCAAGCAATATAAATTTTTCATCCTCCACCTTTCAGTCAGAGCTGATGAAGCTTCTTTGGATGAGAAGCGAAACTTTTCTCAAGGAAAAAACAGTCCAACTGCTTTTTGATAAAGCATTTTTAGAATAACCATGACCTGGATGACTGAGAATCTCCATAGGCTTCTATGGAAACCATGTCAGAAAATTCCATTTCTAACATCCATGAATGAATGAATTGAATGAATTGAATGAATTGAATGAATTAATGAATTAATGAATTAATGAGGCTGACTTCCATATTAGCAGTGGTTTGGGATGGGGATTAAGAGCCTACCACAGATTCTTTTAAATGTTGGAAGCAGTCAGACTGCGGCTTGTTCATTTTCCTAATTCTCCAGATAAGAAAAATCAATATACACGCTTAATCAAGTAAATGGCGGTGATAGTAGTAGTGGTGTCAGCGGTTGTAGGTGTTCTTTGTTCATTTAATTTAATTTCATGATGTTCACTGCATTTTCTTCTTCTTTCTCCTTTTCAGGTGGGTTATCTTCAACGACCATAAAGTTTGTGCCTCAGAGCAGCCACCCGTAGAGCTAGGATATATTTACTTCTATCACAGGATACCAAGTTAGACCTCACTATGTTCTCTGGCCTTAAGAAGCCATAAGCCTTTTTATTCTGCCAAAAATGTGTTTCAAGTAAGCAAAGCCTTTGGACTGCCAAAAAAGAAAAGAAAAAAGCAAGAAGGAAAATATTTGGTCCTATTTATAGCTTAAATCAGGATAATTCAATTGATGCCTTCTTAAACCTTTAGAGGAGAGTTTTCTGTTAAATGATGGTGCATTGTAGGATTTTAAAGTTTGTCTACATTTTGTGGAGACCTTAAGACTGTTCTGAACCACTAGCAGAGGTTGCAGCAAACACCCAGAGAGCACAAAACTGTTCCCGCACTGAGAAGAACCTGCCATCTTTGTTTTAATCCTTAAGGACTGATGGTCGCTAAGCAGTTGCTTTGAACTAGGAATTCATCACTATGCTGGATGGAATCTATTTGCTAGCATGAAAAGTTGCTTATCTGGAGCCCTAAATTTCCAATTAAAAAGGGGAAAGAAAAAAAAAGTAAGACCCCAGAATATTTTGCAGACTTCAGAGCTTGAAATTAAACCTAATTATTGAAGCCAAGGTGACTTATATTGTGTCCCAATACAGTCTGAATGTTCATTTTTTTTTTCATTTGGGATTTGGATCACATGCCATGATTTTTTTTTAAAATTTCTGCACCGGATGATTGATGGTCCCAAAGTTCCCGTCTAAGAAAGTGCCCATGTCATCCACTGCAATGAATCAGCGTACGCACATTTGCGTTTATATAGCTGTATAACTGTGTCCCTACCACCACCCTGCACAAGTGTTTATGTGGGCCTGTGGATCAATAAACATCAGTATGGCTCTTTTTCCTTTTCTGTTACGAATGGCCAATAAAGTTTTAAACATGCATCATAGAAATGCATGGGAAATGGCTCTCAATATTATCTTGTGATGGGGAAACGGTAGGTAGTCCTCACTGAGCAACTGCAGTTGGGACCAACAGCTTGGTTGTTAAGCGAAGCTGTCCCTACATGAGAAGGGTCTAGGACAACTTGCCACGGCCAACTTGCCACAGCCAACTCACTGCGGAATAAGCGTTACACTAATACCGAAGAAATGATTGAATAGAATAATTAAAGAAAGGATGTCAAAGGAGGGACAAAATGAAATGTGAATGACAAAAATTAAAATTATTTTTAAAATTATTTTAAATAATAAAACCGAATCGTTGCATTGTCCCGCGGCGAGCTGTCCCATGCCGAATTGGCTGTGGTGAGTTGGCCACGGCGATTCGGCCGCAGCGAGTTGGTTGCGGCAAGTTGTCCCATTCCGAAGTGAGAATCACATGACTGCGGCTGTGCTTATGATCCTACTTCAGTTTTCCTTTGGTTCTTGCTACTTTCTTCAGCTGAAAAGATCGTCTTCCTCATTCTCTTTGAGGACATCTTGGTATGAGCTAAATAAGCAAATAATAGAGCAGGGGTGTCAAACTCAAGGCCCGTGGGCCGAATCCGGCCGACGGGGTGCTTAGATCTGGCCTGTGGGGCTGCCCTGGAACCAGCAAAGGGCCGGCCCACGGTGCCTCTGCCAGCGAAAACAGAGCTCCGTTTTCACTGGCAGAGGGTTGCAGGAGGTTGTCGCAGTCAAAAATGGAGCTCGAGAACCCGTTTTCGCTGGCCAAGCGCTCGGGCCACCAGAGGCGTCCCAGACATGAGTGACATCGACCTGGCCATGCCCACCCTGGCCACGCCCCCAGCCCCCCTGAGGTCGAACACAACCCTGATTTTTGTCCCTCAATGAAATTGAGTTTGACACCCCTGTAATATGTTGTTAAAGCCATAAATGTCAGGATTGATTGCTAAGTTGTTGTTTTTTTAGCACTATTTGAGTGATCCCTAAAGGAAGCAGCCACTAAGCAAGGACTATTTATATCCAAATATTGAGCACCCTTGGGCATCCTTGACCACCAGAAAGCCATTTTTGGCACCAACATGATCATAACACACCCTTTGGAACAAAGTTGCACCTGTCCTGTGTTTTTATTGCAAGTTCAGCATTGTAGCATTCAAGAACCTGTGTTGTTACATGCCTTCCACCCAGACGTTTAAAATGGTAGCTCTGGTCGTTTATAGAGAAGTTTAATGAAGCCAACCTCAACAACGACATATGAGAAGGAACAGATTTGTGACAAAGCACACCTGTGCTTCCCAAACTTTTTCTTTCATTACCCGAAACCACTTATCAGAAAGTCCTTTTGATCTAATGTCGGTCAAACACTTTAAATCAATTTAAATATTCAAAGAAAAACCACTTTTATCCAAGTTTGGGTTATTTATCCAGGTCTGGGAAGCACTCGGGTATACTGTCTTGATATCTGGCAAAGGTCTTTTAATCATTTCATTCTTGAGTGGAAATTATTGCTTAGTAAAAGTGCTGACCGCTTGATTTTTCCTCTTTTTCATTTTAAACACAAATCGTGCTGACTCACCAGTAGTTTGCAATGAAGTCAGTCTACCAGCTATTCCACATTGCTGTATTTTGGAGATTTTACTCCTTAAAAAAAACAACAACACCTCTCTTGAACATTTTAATAGCTTTTCCAGAGGTTTTAATCTAGACTTTGATTGTTTACATAAATCATAGGCCTGAGAAGCGTTGCCATTTCCTTTTCCTTTGCTGTATCATTTGATCATTGAGGAATTTACAATGGCATGTAAAATCATTTCTAATAATTGAAAAAGAAACTCAAATTTCAAGGGCAAGTAACCTGGATTAAAACAATGGGAGATTTGGAAGTTGTTATGATGTATGTATGAACGAACAGATTTACATTGAGACACATTTATACATGTATCCCCTACACATATGGAAAGGCAGTAATTATACTTCCTTATGTTTGAGGTCAGATTTCTATATTCTGCAGTTTAAGGGCTTGTGTCCAGAAGCCTACAAGACAAGGCATAATAATACTATATTACTGTTATAAATAATATAATAGGGCATCATTTTTCAAGTCTGGACTTCAACTCCCAGAATTCCCTGGCCAGCAGGCTGACCAGGAAATTCTAGGAATTGAAGTCTGCACATCTTAAAAGTTACCAAGGTTGAGAAACCCTACTTTAAGGAGTATCTTCTGACCTTGATCTCCTTCCAACTCAATCTGGCATCTCCTGCTATTTCTCTGCAGGCATCTTGGCATACTGATCATTCTTGCAAACTGGTCTGGGCTGCTCCGGTGGTAGATTTGGGGTTTTTCAACACAAAGTTGACCTTCTGTATCCTTACACTTAGCCAGAGAGGCGATTGGCAAAATAATTTTCTTATTTGGATGCTTTCTCCAATCTGTCTTATTCTTTCATTGTTCCAAATTTACCCCGAAAGGTTATCCTTAGGAATTAGGAAAGACAGAAATGTAGCTGGACAGTTCAAGACGTAATTCTAGAAGGGGCTACTTATGAACAGTAAGTCAGTAGGGGCATCCAGAAGTCAATCAAACTGTTTTACTAGCGTCTAGGACAATACTCAATAGTCAAAATGGTCTAGAACAGAGGTGGGTTCTAACTTACCTCACTGCCGGTTCGCTTCCTTCCGTGCTGCGTGGCCACGCCTCGTTTGCGCGCATACGCGTGCATGTGCAGTGCAAAAAAATAAAAAAAATTCCCCCCCCAAAAAAAGCCAAAAACAAGTGCCGGAAACTCGGCTTCTGCGCATGCGTAGAAGAAAAAAAAACCCAGAAAAAATTTCCCCTCCCAAAAAAAATTCCAAAAAAATAAATAAATAAAAAAATAAAATTCAAAAAAAAGATGTCGGCGTCCACGGACTGGCACCAACCGAACCGGATCTGTGATGTCATCATGACATCACCAGCAGGTCACTACCAGTTCAGGCAAACCGGTCCAAACCGGGAGGAACCTACCTCTGGTCTAGAAGTCAAAATCTAATCATTTCAAGTCCTAGCTGGTTTTCCAGTGAGCCAAAACAAGAAAACAAAGGTCAAGGACAGGATCTCACTAGCAAAGAATTTGTATACCCAGAAGTTCTGTCAGGAAGTTAAGATTCACAATGCAACCATAACCAGAAATGGAGGTTTGCAAACTATAGGTACAATCCTCGAATTATAACAGTTTGTTTAGTGATCGTTTGAAGTTACAATGGCACTGAAAAAAGGGACAACAATTTTTCACACTTAAGATCATTGTTTCCTCTCCATGGTCATGTGATTTACATTTGGATACTTGACAACCGACTCACATTTATGACGGTTGCAGTGTCCCGGGGTCATGTGATCCTTTTGCGACCTTCTGACAAGCAAAGTCAATGGGAAAGCCAGATTCATTTAACAACCATGTTACTAATTTAACAACTGCATGGATTCATTTCACAAATGTGGCCAAAACAGTCGTAAAATGGGGCAAAACTCACTTAACAAATGTCTCACTTAACAACATGCATTTTGGGTTCAATCGTGGTCATAAGTTGAGGACTACCTGTATTAGGCATTACTATAGTTTGATAGTATTCCTATAGTTTGCTAGTACAACCTTTAGCATCAAACTATATTCTTGACTTAGCAACCACAATTGAGACCAAAATCTGTTGCTAAGCAGGGCAGTTGTTAAGTGAGTTTTGCCCCATTTTAAGACCTTTCTTGCCACACTTGCTAAGCGAATCATTTGCAGTTGTTGAGCTAGTAACAGGCTTGTTAAATGAATCCGGCTTCCCCATCGACTTTGCTTTTCGGAAGGTCGCAAAGGGTGATCACATGACCTCGGGACAATGCAACCATCATAAGTACATGCCAGTTGCCAAGCGTCTGAATTTTGATCACGTGACTATGGGGGAGGCTGCAACATTCGTAAGTGTGAAAATGGCGATAAGTCACTTTTTTCAGAGCCATAACTTCAAGCTGTCACTAAACAAATGGTTGTAAGTTGAGGGCTACCTGTACTTGGTCCTTATATAGCTGGTGGTCAGTATACCTGCTCTAGCCACAAGACCATCACAATATATTCTTATCCTCCTTCACTCAGCTGGTGTCCATTAATCTGATTTAGCTGCCGGGCTATTCAGATGTATTGTAAGTCTTTCAAGGATATATTTATTCCTAAGGTAATCTCCATTGCAGTAAAGACACCATTTCTGGTTTTTGATATTACAGTTTATCATTACTGGGGTGGCTGTCTTGGTGACTGTGGGCAGAATGTCCCAAGGTAATGTTCTTTTTAAAAAAAAAAAATTGGAGCATTGTTGTACAGAATAAAAATCATACAAATGTTTAAAAAAAGGAAAGTAAAGAGAAGTAATAAGCAAATAAGAAATAAATAAGAGACAGAAAGAAAAAAAGTATCAGCTTTCGATCTTTACAGCAACTATAAATCCATTTATACTTTTTCCTCTCTTAAGATTGCAACTTGTTTCCATTCTACTTTTTCTAATCCTCAAAACCATAAGTTACAAGTTCGTTTTTTTCCATTTTCAGCAAAAACTCCATAAAAGGTTTTAAATCACTAACAAATGGTCTCTTCTAAGACATGACTGAACTGGTAAAGAGGGCTTCCTTTACAACATTAACTAACGTCCTCCTTCTTTAACTTCTGGTTAGGTCTACCAGCCATGGACTATATAAATCCAGATAACCATTAAATAATAACATGGTATAGATTTCTATATTTTCTTTCTGTCTAGTGGTTGTCTGGATGTTTGCAGCCCAATTCCTGTGATCTTATTCATGTGAGGTGGGTGGTGGGATTCAAATTTTTTTACTACTGGTTCTGTGGGCGTGGCTTGGGCGTGGTGTGGCTTGGTGGGCGTGGCTTGGTGGGCGTGGTAGGGGAAGGATACTGTAAAATCTCCATTCCCACCCCATTCCAGGGGAAGGTTACTGCAAAATCCCCATTTCCTCCCGATCAGCTGGGACTTGGGAGGCAGAGAATAGATGGGGGTGGGGCCAGTCAGAGGTGGTATTTACTGGTTCTCCAAACTACTCAAAATTTCCACTACCGGTTCTCCAGAACTGGTCAGAACCTGCTGAAAGTGTGAGAACCTCTGTGTGAGGTCATGACAAACAGGGGCACTCTGAATCTTTGGAGCAGATCTAAAGAGGGTGCAAGAAATCACAAATTAACTTGTGATTTATGGATTTGAGGATTAGAAAAGGTAAAATATGGAAACAAGGACGAAACCTTAGAGAGGATAAAACATAAATGCATTTATAGCTGCTGTAAAGATCAGAAGCTGATATTTTATCTCCTTTTTTCTTTCCTTTCTGTCTCTTGTTTATTTCTTATTTACTTATTACTTCTCTTTACGTTCCTTTTTTTTTTAAAGTATGGTTATTATTCATACATGATCATAAATTTGAACATATGTTCTGAGTGAACTCTTTGCAGTGCACTGGAATTGCTCCTCCTCCTCCTCCTCCTCCTCCTCCTCCTCCTCCTCCTCCTCCTCCTCCTCCTCCTCCTCCTTTGAAATTTAGTGGCTGCCCAAGCCCAACACTAATGCATCCATTTATAGTCTTCCCTAATATTAATATTATAAAACATTAATGGCGTGGGTCATCATTTTATTCAATGGTGCAAGAAAGGGCTGAACCAAGCCTTCTCTGACTCCCTTTTGTATAAACATCCCTTTGTGGCCCAACAAATAATGTTAACACTGTGTTCGGTCAATGACTATGAAGACAAGACTTTCCTTTAAAAGAACTCTTGTCTACATTCAATGGGATGGTTGTGTTGGAGGAATTTCAACACTGTTTATGTAGCCATTGGAGTTGCAGCTTAGGGATTTATGACAATTTAAACATTTGAGAATAGAATATGATTTTCCTCTAGCAGATGGAGGACCATGAGGATTGTCAGGGAAGCTGTTTTGCTTCTGAGGCATTTGTTCACAAGCTAAACACAAATACAGAATATTTAGATGCATTGGCCTTGGGATAGTTAGTTAATGGCAGTTTCCTCTCAGGATGGCTGCGGCTCTTTGGACTACATGATATCAAAGTTAAATTGATTCTTTTGAGAAGGAAGAATAGCGTGGACTTCTAACATCTGTTGCACCCAAAGCTCTCCAGATGTTACATCAGCACAGCTCCCAGCTATCCCTACCAACCAGAGGTGGGATTCACTTACCTTCCCTACCGGTTCGCAAATGTGAGCTCGTCTGCACATGCGCATGGCCTTCTGCGCATGCACAGTGCTTGCGCGTTACGTCTGGGCGGGTGGGCGGAGCCTCCCGCAGTCGCCGCTACTGGTTTGCGCGATCCGGAGAGAACCGGCTGAATCCCACCACTGCAGTACCAACTTGGCCAATAACGAGGCATACCGATGATAAGGCAGCAACATCCTGATGGCTACACATACCCTTCTTTAACCATGGGATCACTGGCTCCCAATTACCTGAGCAAGGGAGGGACAAAACACTATAACTGACAAAGGAGAATATTTGAAGCTCAGGGTTGAAATGAGGGGTCCATGGCTCTCTCTGAGCTTGGTTGTTTTCTTGTAGATGTTTCTTTACCCAAACGAGGTAACATCATCAATGCTAGTAAGGAGTGGGATATTGTTTACTTCTTGATTGTTGGTCTGATGTCTAACCAAGATTACTATCTGTGGTTTCTTCCCCAAACCCAAAAAACTTTAACCTTAGACTATCTACTGTCGACCTCACCCCATTCCTAAGAGGTCTGTAAGGGGCGTGCATAAGCGCACCAGCGTGCCTACCGTCCCTGTCCTACTGTCCTATTGTCCTCATCTATCTGTATTCACTTTGATTATGTTTATGTTTATGTTTATACCTATACCTGCTATCTTGTACATGTTTGACAAACAAACAAATAAATAAATAAAAAATAAATCAGACTTACAGTCAAGAATTAAACAATACCCCAATCAAGGAACTGCCAAACAAGCTAACAGTGAACAGCCCAAACAAAGAATATCTAAGACAACCCCCAGCAACACTGACAGGTTAAGCCACTAGAACAGGGGTGTCGAACTTGATTTCATTGAGGGCCGCATTAGGGTTGTGTTTGACCTTGGGGTGCTGGGGGGGGGCATGACCAGAGTGGGCATGGCCAGCTGGACATCACTCATGTCAGGGGCACCTGTGGTGGCCTGAGCACTCTGCCAGCGGGCTCCCGAGCTCTGTTTTCGGTTGAGACGGCCTCCTGCAACCCTCTGCCAGTGAAAATGGAGCTCGGGAGGGCTGCCCGCGGCCCTCGCGAGCTCCATTTTTGCTGGCAGAGGCACAGCGGGCCGGTCCTTCGCTGTTACCAGGACGGCCCCGCAGGCCAGATCTAACCACCCCATGGGCCAGATTCAGCCCGCGGGCCTTGAGTTTGACACCCCTGCACTAGAACATAAATTAAGAGCAAATCCCACCCCCTACTCACACTGATAATGTTACCTAGTTTGAGTAATGAACGCCTGCTAGAAAGCAACCAAGCCCGGAGAGCACCAAACACCCCTGAAAGCAGTATAAGGTTGAAACTAGTTTTTCCAACTGCAGTACCAAAGAGCTGTTTCAAATGCGGATTGCTTCTGGTAAGGTTGGAACTGCCCGTTTCAAAGATAAGGCAGCCTTTTTGAACGTAAAACATTCAGTTGAGTCAGCTTTGCTGCCAGCTGAAAATTTTCTTTCTTCTTAGAACATCGGATGCTATTGGTTTTATTCAAAAAGAGCCAGACCTTTAAAAACAGGACACACTGCTGAAATATTATGCTGTATATGAAATCAGCAGGAGAAATGCAGGAAGGTTAATTTGATTGTGTGTAGAAAAAAAAGTCCTGGAGGAGTTATCTGCAAAACCCATGGAATAATGGAATTATGGTCCTGCTAGACTCCATTGTCTGTTTTCTGGGATAATGATTTCAAAGAGTCTGGTTTAATCTACATATTTGGCTAAAATGTTATAGAGTGCAACATTGATTTAATGACCCATTTGGGGGAAACGGGTGTTAGCTAAATGCAAACTTCTGTCAAACTTCAATGTTGATAATTAATGTAATTACATAATTTTCATCATTAGTGTCAATTGTGTCAATTTTCATCATTTGTGATACCCAGAGGGCCTAAATTGACATAAAAGATGTTAATTGTATAATTATGCAAATGATGGAAATAGAGTATGAATTACATCAGTAGGACAAACAACTCAACTTTGGGGAAAATGAACTTTGTCCTTTACTCCAAACACATTTGGTTGGTCCTCTTCAAAATTTGCTAAATGGGACTCTATTAAATTGAAGTTTTAAAGTATTTTTTAAAAAGAAGTCTTTAGTTTGCTTCAGGAAGATTTTGTTTGGAGAAAAAACAGATCCTTATCTTATTGGGTAATGTTTCAGGATGACAAATCAAAGTTAAATAGTTATTGATCATAGCAAACTCTTCCCTTTCTTCCTTATCAATTTTAACTACATGGAGTTAAATGGAATTAGTCTTGCTTTCCAGAAATGTGACGATGGTTTGTGATGGTTGTGATAATATATTTCACTGGAAGATTCGGTACACATATGAGAATTTGTTGATGTAACCTACCACACACACACAGTGTATATCTCAAATGATCACAATTGGTCATTTTTCATTCTACAGAAGACTCAACTTACTTTATCCATTAGTCCAAACTAAAATTTATTTAGGGCTACCTAGAAACAATTGGAAGCAAATAGTGAGATGTTTCTACTGATTGTCTGGATTTTTGCTGCCCGATATGATATGCCTAGGATAATATTTCAAGATACAATGTGCTAACATTGGCTGTGATATAAGTCTTTTAAATTGTCTCAAAGGTGCTTTTCTTGGTTTTTTCTTTGTAAACATTTTACTTCCCATCCAGGAAGCTTCTGCAGTTCTGACTGAATGGTGGGGAATAGAAGGATTTATATTTAGCCAGAATCCTCAAGTGGCCTCAATGATTCTCAGAGAGCTAACAACCAACCTTCAGAGAGCTAACGACCAGATGACTGAAAAGAATATAAATCCTTCTATTCTCCACCATTCAGTCTGAACTGAAGAAGCTTCTTGGATGAGAAGCAAAATTTCTTCAAGGAAAAACAAAGAAGCCCACTTGCCTCTTGAAAAGCACCTTTGGGACAACCAAAACCTAGATGACTGAGAATCTCCATAGACATTGGGCAGAGTCAGATTCTTTGAACTTTCCCACGGAGAATAGTTCCATAAAAGAACTTGACTCTGATCAACATAGTTGCCATTACTAGCACCACTTGTCAGTAGTAACAAATATTCTGGTTGGTCAAAACGTGTGATTGCTACAGTTACACCAATCTCAGTTGGGAAACCCCACTTGTAACTACAGATATGAAGCATTTGAAAGCATCCACAATAGAAATTTTGAGTTGAAAGACCAGTCCCTAGTTACCAGTTGCATATTTTTAAATGAATCTGATGCATATTCCATTTGATTTCATTCTTTTCTCACTTCTGAGATATATCGGCTATGCCAGTGGTTCTCAACCTTTCTAATGCTGCGACCCCCCCACGACCCCTGCCCCACCGCCGTGACCCCCACCCTGCGCGCAATGAGGTGACTAAGGGGGCGTGGCACCAGGGGTGAAATGCTCCCAGTTCGGGTGTGCCTGCGGGTCGCCGGACAGCAGGTAGCGACGGAAGCGGGAGACTTCGCCCACCCGCCCAGAGGCCGCCATTTGGGTTCTTTTACCCTCTGCGCATGTGCAAAGTGTTCTGCGCATGCGCAGAGGGTAAAAGAACCCAAATGGCAGCGTCCGGGTGGGTGGCCGAAGTCTCCCACTTCCGTCACTACCGGCTGTCTGGCGACCCGCAGGCATGCCTGAACCGGGAGCATTTCATGCCTGCTGACAGTGGCACCAATATGGCAGGCTAGCGCATGCGGCGACCCCTGTGAAACGGTCATTCGACCCCCAAAGGGGTCGCGACCCACCGGTTGAGAACCGCTGGGCTATGCAAAATTATGGTAGAACTGGGTGTGCCTCTGAATTTCATCTCTTGGTCACCCTGGTTTTCAAACTCGGTTAGATCACAGTTCAAGGTCTTTCCTTGTCACTTGCAGTTAACTCCTGTATCCATGGAGGTGCTTGTAACTTTGGTGAGTTTTGCACTGTTCAGAATTCTTTGCTTGAACCGTTATTCTTGTTTTGGAAAGGCTTTGTCTGACTTGAAGAAACAATTATTTGCCATTCTTTTAAATTAAAACAAACAAACTTGCATCCCTTGGTTCAGTTTGTCTTTTGTGCATGTGTGTGTGAGGCCACCATTTCCAACAGAACTGTCATGGTTATCTCCATCAAAATCTATGCGTCACTTGTGGCAAGGCACAATACAAGGAAAGCTTTTGTCTGCTTCCTTGGCCTAATTCAGTAAAAAATAAAACAAATTAACTTCAAATAATAAGAAAGCCATCACCGGTAGCAGAAATAATCAGTGCAAATGTCCAGCTAAGCAATGAACTTGAAGCCACAGAGAAAAGTTTATTCTTTTTAAAACTTATTTAAAAATTGCACAATTTTATAGAAATACAGGAAAATAAAACAGGAAGGCATGCTTCCATTACTGTACAAAAATACGTTTACTGTGATGCTCTGTAGGTTTTGTCAGCCATATAAATTAAACACAGTTTGATTCCGTACAAGTTCCAAAATAAAACCATAAGTTGCATTAATGAGCATAGCAAAAAGAAAATAACTTTAAAGATGCAGTAAACTATAAAAATTTGTATTTGCTGCTAATAATGCACTAAATATATGGAAGCAAAGTTTTTCTATTGATTGGAGATGAACCTTATTGGGCTTAGAAATTAGCCCAATTCAGGTTTATCCTATCGAATGAAAAATAAACATAACAAATCCTAAGAGCAAGGGTTATTTTGCTCATACTTGCATCTTTGTCATGTAGTCTGGAATAAGCTTCTAATTTTGCAAAATTTGTGCATCTGTTTTCCCACTCATTCACAATTGTTTATATTCTCCCTGCCCTGCCAGAGTCTAGCAACAGGTAAGGAAGGAAAGGTGGAGTGAGCAACATATCTGCATAGAAAGTTGCAGATTTGAAGGGTGATTCCTTCAAAATGAACACAACCAATTTAAGCATACTTTTTAAACATACTAAATTCATGACCCATATGTGCTAATATTTAGAGAGCTTGCCAGAGGTGATGCTGAATTCCCTTGCCCCCCCCCCCAAAGTATGAAGTTCCATGAATTATGGCTTCTCCAACTGGTGCCCTCCAGTTGACATCCAACATATCTAGAAGACATCAGGTTGGAGACGAAACTGGCACTGTATACAGGTAGTCCTTGAGTTATGATGAGTTTGAAGTTACAACGGATCCTGAAAAAAGGGACTTACAACCCAGATTGAAGTTCTGACATCCATTCCCCCTCCCCCCAGAGTCACATGACTGCATTTTCGGCAATTGGCTTGCATTTTCGGCCATTTGCAGTGTCCACAGTCATGTGACCATGATTTACTACTGTTTTTTTCCTCCAGAAACTGGCATTTACTTCTGGTTTTTGGCAAAACACACCCACCAAGAACTATGGTTTTACTTAACGATGGCTATTTGCTTTACGACTGCCAATGCTTGCTTTATGACTCTTGTGTTCGCTTAATGACCACTGCAAAAAAGATTGTACAGTTGTGTGGGGTTATATGAGGATCCATTTTATGACTATCATAAATTCTGATCGAAATTGCAGGCCCAATTAAGTAAGTCAAGGACTACCTGTATAGTGATGTCAGTCCTTTGAATGTATTTTCCATGTGCCAGCAGTCAATGACATAAGAGGAAAAACATGTAACATGTAAAATGCAGAAAAGTTGGATAAAAGAACAGCACTCATTAGAGCGAACAATGACCCTTTCCCCCCAATTCATGTAACAATCCAATAATTGCAAGCTTGATGCTTACACAAATTAACTTATATATCATGATGTAAATGAGGGCAGATTCTTCAGACTTTCTTCTTATCGACTGTAGTTCAAAAGAAAAATGCCAGGTAAATGACCTTAAATTTCAAACATCGCACAGCAAAAGCAGCACAAGATTCTCCTGTAAATTATATGCTTGAGTTTCATCTAGACCTTATACTTGAGTTATCAAATATATATGTATATTTATAAATATATCCTCTAAATGTACAGCGGGTAGCATATATTAAAAGCTGCAAACCAGTAGTGGGTTCTAAATTAGTTTGCTACCGGTTCGCGCGCGCACGCAGAAGTGTCCTGGGTGGGTGGGCGGAGCCTCCCGCCGCCACCGCTACCGGTTCTAAGAACCGGGCCGAACCGGGAGCAACCCACCGCTGCTGCAAACTTAAAATTCAGTCTTCATATTGTCTATAAGTCCTAGAAATGGTGCAGACAGAGGAATAGAAAACAGAAATACTGAGGTCTCACAAACGCTTGAATCTCTGACTTGTCTGCGGAACTGTAAGACCTGAGGCTGATTCACACACACAATGGTTTCACTCTAGTGTGGTGTTTCTCAACCTTGACAACTTGAAAAGATGTGGACTTTTAACTCCTAGAATTCTCCAGCCAGTTTTGCTGGCTGGGGAATTCTAGGAGTTGAAGTCCACACCTCCTCAAAAATTGACAAAAGCTGAGATACAGTACATTGCTGTAGTGCTTTGTGGGTCTATCACCTGCAGCTCAGTGTATGCGTTGCCTTGATTTGGAAGGTAGATTTTGCTTGTGAAGATCTAAAAGTTATTTCTAAGATTGATTCTGTGATGACTTTCCAGTCTCT
Organism: Thermophis baileyi; assembly: GCA_003457575.1. Lineage (NCBI taxonomy): Eukaryota > Metazoa > Chordata > Lepidosauria > Squamata > Dipsadidae > Thermophis > Thermophis baileyi. Next base: position 630,628 of record QLTV01002552.1, on the reverse strand, counting down.
GGTCATGGTCTGATGCTAAGAGGATGAGGGTCTGTTTGTAAACCTGGCTTTCTTTTTTTAACCATAGCTGAGTTGAAGATTGGGAGGGACAGCGAAAAGTGTCCTGAAATGCAGATCTATACATTAGTGAACTCATCTCTCTCTCTTACCTATACATTACAGGTGTGCACCCCACAAATATTACACTCATGTGCTCCTTCTTTCAATGTCTATAGAGATTCTCAGTTATCCAGGTCATGGTTGTCCCAAAGGTGCTTTTTCAGGAGGCAAGTGGACTTTCTTGTTTTTTTTCTTTGAAGATGTTTCGCTTCTCATCCAAGAAGCTTCTTCAGCTCTGACTGAATGGTGGGGAATGGAAGGATTTATATTCCTTGCCTCCTGAAAAAGCACCTTTGGGACTTCTTCCAATGAAGTTTCACACTTCAGTGAACAATCTTCACACAAGTAAGAGATTTTTCTGTCTGTAGAGCAACCTTTTCCAACCTCAGATGCCTTTCAGAGTTGCTAGAATTAACTCCCATCATCCCCAAGGAATATGGTCAGTGAATCTGCTAGCTACAGATGCCGGGATTTTAGGGGAGACTAGATTGGGGAAGTTTCTACACAGTACATTTTGCTGTCTCTAGTTTTCTTTGTGAATCCACAAATCTGCATCTTTGAAGAGAGGAGAACTTTGGCTTTCTAGAAATGATCTAGAACAGGGGTCTCCAACCTTGGCAACTTTAAGACTTGTGGACTTCAACTCCCAGAATTCTCCAGCCAGCTTTTGCTGGCTGAGGAATTCTGGGATTTGAAGTCCACAAGTCTTAAAGTTGCCAAGGTTGGAGACCCCTGATCTAGAAATGATCTACCCCAGTGGTTCTCAACCTGTGGTCTGCAGACCACGGGAGGCCGCAATGTCATGGGGTCTGCAAAAGTTTGAAAAAAATGTTACGATTTAAATCTTGAGTTAAGTCTTGGGAGTCTGTGGCTGAGTTGAGTCTTAGGGGTCCATGGCCATGGTCTGTGGCAACAAAAGGTATTTAAGGGGGGGGGGGTCTGTGGTGAAGAAAAGGTTGAGAACCAGTGATCTACCCCAAAACTTCAAGATAAATTTCAGCTATGGAGTCAAGATAAATTTCAGCTACGGAGTCAAGATAAATTTCAGCTATGGAGCTATCTGATTGAGCCAATTTCCGGGATATACAAATAGAGATCAAATCAATGTCTCTTCATTACATCCATTGTGTGACATGAATATATTTGGGTTGTTCAACTGCGTAAGCTATTGGTATTTTATCTTCTCCCGCACTCGGGAACATGGCGATTGTTACATTATTATCTTAATGCTTCTCATCCTCCCATGGCTGCTAAAAATCTCATGTTTTAATGATACATCTTCCATGGCAGGAAAGATGGATGTACAGGAAGCTCTCAACTTACAACAGTTTGTTTTGTGACTGTTCAAACTTGCAACAGCACTAAAAAAAAGGGACTTACGACCTTTTTTTTACATTTACAACCATTTTCACACTTATGACCGCACCATGGTCATGTGAACAAAATTCAGACGCTTGGCAACTGACTCATATTTATGACGGCTGCAGTGTCCAAGGGTCCTGTGATCACCTTTTGTGACCTTCTGTTAAGCAAAATCAACAGGGAAGCCAGGTTCACTTAACAACAGTGCTACTAACTTAACCCCTGAAGTGATTCAGTTAACAACTGTGGCAAGAAAGGTTGTAAAATGGGGCAAAACTCAGAGATCCTAGCAGTTCTAAGACGTTTTGAGACTGGAGAGAAAAGATCCAAAAAGACATACATGCCCTAAGAAAACTGTTGCTTACTAACGTTGTTTGCTCACGGACTGGTTAAGCCAGCCATAGCATTTGCCAGGTTTAAAAAAAAATAATTGTACACTTTTGTTAAATATGGCTACATGCAGTGTACTGGTACCTGAGAGTCTATATTTTTCTTTAAAAAGTTACCTCTTTTGCACACAAACTTTTACCTCTCTAAGAGCAGACACACTCTCTCTCACACACACACATGCACATATATACAAGCACACAGACAAATATATAATAAGGGAAAAGAAGAATGGTAACAAGATGGTATATTTGCTAACTTAAGTGGATATAGCTATATATTTAGATAAAAATAGAAATGTCAGGGGACTGTAAAAAACATGATTAAATTTAACAGGGGCAAAGGGAAGACCCATAAGACCAAAATGACTCTTAAAGGGCAAATGTGATTTTACCCTTATCTAATAATATTGGATGCATGTATAAAATGGCCAGTGGGTTTTTGTTAAATGGAAGTACGCATGCATAAAATGGAGGAGAGATTGTTGTCTGTTAGATCCAACATCCACTCGACTGAAGAAGTCCAATGCATTGAAGGTTTATTGTATCTGCAAGGGGAAAGTTGGAACATTAAAAAAATAAAATTAAAATAAAAAGGGGTCTGCTCGAACAATGAGAAGAAGGTCAGGCAGCAGCGGGTATCACTTTGAAGATGCTGGGTTGAATTCCTTCTCCATCCTATAATCCTGAACCATTTCACTGATGCTGTTGCACTACTCATGAGCAGCAGGGAAAGTACCTTGCTAGACTCACGTGGAAAGAGAAGAGAACAGAATAACTTTGACACAAGGTTGACCATTTTGGTGGCAGAGCTGTGTGTTGTACGTCATGCTACCACAATTCAGCCACCGACAAGGTTCACCAAGTCCCAATGCAGAGGTGATATTCTGCCGGTTCGGACCGGTTCGGGCGAACCGGTAGCGGCGAGTGCGGGTGGGCCCGCCCACCCGCATGGACATAATGCCGTCCTATTTAGCCACGTTTTCAAGGCTGGGCGCATGCGTGGAAGGCACGCGCGTGTGTAAAGCGCATGCATGGGAGGTCATGCGCATGTGCGGAGGTTGCACGCGCTCACATTTGCGAACCGGTAGGGAAGGTAACTGAATACCACCCCTGTCCCAATGCAATCCACAGTCAGTCCTGAAAGGAGAGCACCCACATGAAATATTCGGTCACGTAGGCAGCCATCTCATCAAAGATCCTTTTCTGGGCTTGCCTCCTCCCTCCCTTAAGGTACCATTCATCCCATTACATTGACATTCCAGTCTCCTATGAAACAATATAATGGAGTTATTTCAGTCCTGCTTATGAACTGTTGCATCTCGACTCTCGGAGAGCCATCAGAGGTCTTTTGCTCACTCGCCATAAAAATAAATGGCACTTTCCAATAGATATGCACTGGTAGCTTTATAACCTCACTGGAGAGGGTGGGGGTGGTGAGGGAAACGGCAAGATGGATTGCAGCATTTACATCTAAATGTTATTGCGTCTGCTCAGGTCCCTGGTTATTAGAACTGAATAGCCTTCCTTTGGGGACATGTGCTGAAAATACATTTGATTTCGGGCTGGTGGGAAGCCTTGCAAATCCATCTGTGGATCCACATTCAGAAATAAGAGTGGATAGTTTTAAAAGTTAACAAATGAGATCCCAGATGTTTGCTTTCATCTGAAGATACAGGTAGCATGCCGTATGCAGTGGTGGGACTTCAATAACTTAACAACCAGTTCTCTGGTTGGGTAGGCGTGGCCGGTTGGTCATGTGACTGGGTGGGTGATGTCACTCATCACACCCAGCCCTCCTCCAGGCCACTCACCTCAAAGGCAGAGGTAGGATTCAGCCGGTTGGGGCTAATCCCACCATTGGCTGGCCCCGCCCCACCCGTTTTTCGGCCTGTTTTCAGGCCATTTTTAGTGCCATTTTGTGCTGAAAAATGAGCGGGGGGGGGAAGACAATGGTGGGATTTGCCAGTTTGCTGAACTGCGCAGAATCTTAACTACCGGTTCACCCGAACCGGTGCGAACTGGCAGCAGCCCACCTCTGGCCGTATGTATGTATGTATGTATGTATGTATGTATGTATGTATGTATGTATGTACTGTACGTATATAATCTGATATCCTGTGGTGGATGGAAGTCCAGAATTGCAGGACCAAAGGGCTCTTCTCCAGAGGGCAAAGACAGAGCTAGGAATGTCTGGTAGGCAGGAAGAGGGCGAAGGTGGAGCCTCCCTAGCAGTTCACAGAGTATATAACAGAATAACAAAATTGGAAGAGACCTTGGTGGTCTTCTAGTCCAATCCCCTGTTCAAACAGGAGATCATGTACCATTTCGGACAAATGGTTGTCCAATCTCTTTTTGAAAAAACCTCCAGTGATGGAGCACCCACAACTTCTAAAGGCATGCCGTTCCATTGATTAATTGTTCTGTAAGGAAACTTCTCCTTATTTCTAGGTTGCTTCTCTCCTTGATTAGTTTCCATCCATTCTTTCTTGTCCTGCCTTTAGGTGCTTTGGAGAATAGGTTGACTCCCTCTTCTTTGCGGCAACCCTTGAGATATCTAATAGTTATAATAGTCTTGCAAGATTTCTGTCTATCGGTGAACAACAATAGAGAAACTCCTCAGAAGCAACTCCACATGTGTTTTTGGTGCCTGATATTTAAGTTTCCAGACTCAATCAACTACAGGTAGTCCTCAACTTACAAGAGTTCATTTAGTGACCGTTCAAAGTTACAACGGCACTGGAAAAAGTAACTTATGACCGTTTTTCACACCTTAAAACCATTGCAGCATCCCCATGGTCACGTGATCAAAATTCAGATGCTTGGCAACCGGTTCATATTTATGACCGTTGCAGCGTCCAGGGGTGTGTGTTACATGACCCCCTTTTGAGACCTTCTGACAAGCAAAGTCAACGGGGAAGCCAGATTCAGATAATAGCCGTGTTAGTAACTGAACAATTGCAATGATTCACTTTAACAACAGTGGCAACAAAAGTGGTAAAAATGGGGCAAAACTCACTTAACAAATGTTCACTTGGCAACATACATTTTGGGCTCAATTGTGGTGGTAAGTCGAGGAATACCTGTATTTGTATAACTATTGCCTTCACCAGGGGTGGGATTCACATAATTTACCTACCGGTTCGCCCAGCAGCACCAAAAATGTGAGCGCGCACATCCGCGTATGCGCGAAACCTGCGTATGCGCTTGGCTTCTGCAGCTTGAAAACATGCGGCAGCAAACGAAGACCGCCCTCAGTTTCAGCGCTGGTGAGCTGAGCTGTTGTTTAGCTCAGCTGAGGTGCGGCAATCCGCTCTGCTGTGCGAATCAGCTGAGCTAAAAAAAGGGAATATAGTACAGAGAATTAATACTAATTTATTTATTGTGTTTCAATCAATGAAAGTGAGTATGAGGCAGGGATGAAATTCAAAATTTTTCCCTACCAGTTCGGTGGGCATGGCTTGGTGGGCGTGGCAGGGGAAGGATATTGCAAAATCACAGCAGGGGCGGGAGGGCAGGGCCAACCAGAGGGGGTATTTGCTGGTTCTCCGAACTGCTCAAAATGGCCGCTACCGGTTCACCCGAACCGGTCAGAAATGGCTGAATACCACCTCTGGCCTTCACACCAAAAATTCCAAGCCCTGCTGTCTCTTTGTTGTTTGGGAAAGAGCCCCTCCCTCCTGCAAGTCTAGGCTACATTCCACCACATTTCTGCCTGTGAGTATTGTTGAAAACTGACAGCATGTTTTCCCAGCATTTGAAACCCCACAAACCCTGTAAAATGAACACGGAAATGGAAAACCCTATTGGAAGAGCCCAATCACTCTTTCTCCATCCAGAACATGCAGAAAAACCCCACCAATGGTACTCTTCCATCAACACGCGTGACCCTTTGTCGATGAATTAAGGGGATTTTTTGTTTCATGAGGCACTTTATTGTCTTGAGGTACCTGGAGCCAATAGATCGCAAACTCCTGCATTTGTGTTTAAGGGAAGCTCAATTTGCTTCTTTCCTAGTGGACTTGGGGTATTTTTAACCTCCCTTTAACATTGACCAAAAGATTTGGCCACGTTTCTCTCAAGGATGGAAAGCAATTTTGCATTCCATCTCCAACTTTTTATTATAGCAATAGAAAAGTGGGGGTGGAGTGGGAGTTGCTTTGTTTGCCAAAGCAAGAATATAGAATATAGAATAACAGAGTTGGAAGGGACCTTGGAGGTCTTCTAGTCCAACCCCCTGCTTAGACAGGAAACCCTACACCACTTCAGACACTGATGCGTCCATATGAGCATTTTCTTGAGATAGGTGAAGGAACAGTTGTACCTTCTCTCATTGCCAATATTTGCCATCCATGTTATCTCAATGTTCCACTTTAATTGTGTAACTTCTATTTATTTTTTTTAAAAGGTAGCCTTCTTCTTGTGCTTTCCCAAACTTGGCAACTTTAAGGGGGCGTGGACTTCAACTCCCAGAATTCCCCAGCCAGCCATGCTGACTTGGGAATTCTGGGAGTTGAAGTCCACGCCCCCTTAAAGCTAGGAAACCTTGGTTTTAGGCCAATGCAACCACGTCCACATCTTTTGAGGAGTTGAAAGCACGGCATATGGTCTTCCTTTAAAAGAAAAACAAGAAAGCAGGATTAAAGTGCAAGTTTTATAAATTCTATCTAAGTTGTGAGCTCTGCTCAAAACAAGGTTCAGCAGATACAATGGCCAGATACCTGCTGAGATATAATGCAGCCAGCTGCTAAAAACTCCTGTTTGCTTTTCACCATACCTGTGGTCAGCAGCGTTGGTCTGTTCATTGAAGGAAGCACATTGCTGTTGCCTAGCAACTGCATGAAACCCCCTCTGACCACTTTGGGGATGGGAGCCATCTTGAACTGATTCCAATTACAGGTAGTCCTTGACTTACAGCATTTTGTTTAGTGACCGTTCAAAGTTACGACGGCACTGAAAAAAATGTGACTTATGACCAAGTTTCACTGTTACAACCTTTGTAGCATGATCATGTGATCAGAATTCAGATGCTTGGTAACTGGTTCATACTTAGGACCACTGCTGTGTCCCGAGGTCATGGGATCCCCTTTGACTGGCAAAGTCAATGGGGAAACCAGATTCACTTAACAATCGGGTTTCTAACTTACCAACTGCAGCGAGTCACTTAACAACGGTGGCAAGAAAGGTTGTAAAATGGGGCAAAACTCACTTAACAAGTGCCTCACTTAACAACAGGAATTTTGGGCTCAATTGTGGTCGTAAGTCGAGGATTACCTGTACATTCTGGCATTCTTAAGTAACAAGTGACATCCAGCCCAATATTTCAGTGCATTTCAGAAACACCTGAAACGGATGGTTGAAAGCTAATATTCTGAAATAAGCTACCTGTCAAATGTCACAACGTGTGGTGTTTGGATCTAGAAAGACAAAAGGGGCAGAGGTCACCCAGAAACCTGTCTAAGGTGCCCAGTTTAGGTCCAGCCCTACTCATACGTACCCCGACATCTAGTGCAAATAGCAGTTTACAATTGCATGACACGCAGCCCTGATAGATATTATTTGACATGCACAAATTGTTTTGGAATCACGTGAGAACTCTGTTTGACGGGGTTCACGGGGTAACAGGTTTCAGAATAAAAACTCGGCTAATATAATTGAAATCCCTAAGTATCTGCCAGTTTAATACAGTTATGGAGAAAACACAGCTATCTAACATGCGCATATACTGAAGATCACATCTGTGGAAAATGAAACCTTGAGTTACCCATTTTCCCCACTGATGCGGTGGGTCAAGGGCAGCAAATCCAGTGGACTACAAGAAGTCTTTTAAGAAAACTTGCCCTTTGTTCCTGGCTTATGTGCTCTTGAGTCTCTGTAGCATGGTAAGGCAACCTTCCTTTCTTTGTACCTATGGATGTTGTATAGAACATGCAAGCAAGGTTGTTTCTCGAAGTGCTGTTACGTTATCAAGATAGCTGTTCTTCTCTTAATTCCGTCGAACATCCAAGCCCCATCAGGTGTGTATTTACAAAATGCTGTGCTTATGAACGTCTCCCCCCCCCCGAAGATCTGATGGGATCTGCAGATCCTTCATGCTGGAAAGAAGTCCAAATCATTTCTGTTGGGGTTGTTGTTCAGGTTGCGAATATAAGGATGTTTTCTCTTACGGGAGAGCATTATATGATTCATTTGGAAGATGTGAGTGAGAAAGACTGAGAGTGATTGTAGTTAAGACTCGATGTTGAACGCTTTTAATAGCACATCCAGGTCACCCACATTAGCAGCCTGAAAGAGTTCTGGCTGGTCCATCATAGACAACGCAATCCGGAGAGCAGCCCAAATATTACCTGAAATTACCGGATGAGACACCTGTTGCTGATTCCGACTCTTGCGTTGCAGATTGAGAGCTGTGAGGAAGTTGCTCACCGCCTCCCTACAGGTTACGAAAACAAAACAACAACAAAACATGTACAAAAAGAATCCACAGTTTCCACAATATCTAACAACCAAAATAGTCAGAGCACTACTCAGGGGACCCTGAGGACACAGATAAACCTCCAAGTGCTTCAACGACTCTCTAAAAAGGATGCAAATGACCAGCTGTCTGCAAGGAATATAAATCCTTCCATTCCCCATTGTCCTGTCAGAGCTGAAGAAGCTTCTTGGATGAGAAGTGAAACGTCTTCAAAGAAAAAAAACAAGAAAGTCCACTTGCCTCCTGAAAAAGCACCTTTGGGACAACCATGACCTGGATGACTGAGAATCTCTACAGACACTTAGCTATACAATTTGGGATCAACACCCTTTGAATGGTGTGGGAGTAGGAATGAATTTCCAGATGGGAAAAAAATGCAGATTATAGGAACCAGGAGCACTTACTCAGGTGACCCTGAGGACACAGATAAACCACCAAGTGCTTCAAGGACCCTCTAAAAGGATGCAAATGACTAGCTGTCTGCAAGGAATATAAATCCTTCCATTCCCCACTATCCTGTCAGAGCTGAAGAAGCTTCTTGGATGAGAAGCAAAACGTCTTCAAAAGGAAAAACCAAGAAAGTCCTGTTGCCTCCTGAAAAAGCACCTTTGGGACAACCTTGACCTGGATGACTGAGAATCTTTACAAACCAAAATTCATATCGACCTACTTACCTATATGCACCTAGGTTGATGCAGCTGATTCCTAAATTGTATCTAGATCTGATAAAGCCAGGTTGAATCTCTAATGCTCGAGTGTAGGCTTCTACTGCTTCTTCGCTTCGATCACCATTTGCTAAGGTTGCACCTAGACGGTTCCACAACGAATAATCCTGACAAGACAACAACAATTTAGGTATAATACCTGGGCATCAAATACTTTGATCTTTTTTTTTTTTGCTCATTCTGCTCAAATGAAGGTATGATATGGATAACAGTAAGTGTCTTCTCCTTTCACCAATATGGCATGTGACTCAAGATAATTTTCTGAGATTGTCTGAAATGGTATAGGATCTCCTGCTTGAGCAGGGGGCTGGATTAGAAGACCTCCAAGGTCCCTTCTAGTTCTGTTCTGATTCTGAATTCAAGATAATTTTCTGAGATTTACTCCTAATTTTTTTTGTTAGGCAAGCCAGAATTGGGAGAGGGGCTGTCATAGAGAGGAAGGGGTCAACCTGTTTTCCAAAGCACCTGAAGGCCAGACAAGGAATAATGGATGGAAACTGATCAAGGAGAGATTCAACCTAGAAATAAGGAGGAACTTTCTGACAGTGAGAACCATCAACCAATGGAACAGCTTGCCCTCGGAAGTTGTGGGAACTTCATCACTGGAGGCTTTCAAGAAGATACTGGACTGCCATTTGTCAGAAATGGTGGAGGGTCTCCTGCTTGGGCAGGGGGCTGGATTAGATGACCTACAAGGTCCCTTCCAACTCTGTTAATCTGTTAAACTATTTAAACTATTTAAAAAAAGGGGCTTGAAATTAATGATTCACTTTAGGCACATTAATGGCTAAAGTGAACACTATTTAATAGTTTAAAGGACATTGCGCGACACAGCTGCGCGAGCAGTCGTGGGTGTGCCAAGGTACACCCACACGAGTTCCATCCTTCGCGAGCTGCACTGGCTGCCGATTGCGCTCCGGTCACAATTTAAGGTGTTGGTTGTTACCTTTAAAGCCCTACATGGCTCAGGACCAGTTTATCTACGTGACCGCCTTCTGCCACACTCCTCCCAACGACCAGTGAGGTCGCACAGGGTCGGCCTTCTTCAGGTCCCGTCAGCCAGACAGTGTCGGCTGGCGGGCCTGCGGGGGAGGGCCTTCTCTGTAGCCGCAACGACTCTGTGGAACCAACTTCCCCCTGAGATCCGTACTACCCCCACCTTACTGGCTTTCCGTAAAGCCGTTAAGACCTGGCTTTTCCGGCAGGCCTGGGGCCAATAACCTATGGATTGGCCCATGTATGTAGGTGTAAATGTTTTTTTGATATATTTTTAAATTGTACTCATTATGTTTTTATCGGTGTTTTTATTCATGTGTTGTGAGCCACCCAGAGTCCTTCGGGAGTTGGGCGGCATACAAATTTTTATTAAATAAATAAATTAATAAATTGGGCAATGGAAGTAAACACTTTAATGCTAAAGTGCCAAACTTACCTCTGGGCGCACAGTGAGGGCAGCATTGAATGCATCTATCGCTCTGTTAAATTCCCCATTCAGATGAAAAAGCACCCCAAGTCCCGTCTGCAAGTCCGGGTCAATCAATTCACCATTATGATGAGCTCCTTCAAGAAATAACTCCTTCACTTCTTCCAGCAGGGAACTAGAAATAATACAGTGTAGAGATAAAGGCAGAGTAATATAAGAGCAATGAAACTATGGCCTGGGTCTCAGAACAGATGGTAGAATTCATTTGCTCCCACGTCTCCCTCCCCCTTTTTCACGGAAAACATGATTTAAATCCAGGTTGAGTTGGGTCCCAAATTTGGCTTGTAAATCGGTTAATCTGAGACTATTGTTACCTTTCATCAGCTGTCTTTGACATCCTCCTGGGCAACGCCGGAGAACCTTTCTTACTTCTGAAGAGGAATCTGTACTTGGGATTCTGTTTGAGCCAGCCTCTTAAGGCTTCACAGGCCTCCTGCTGGTGGCCAGTGTTTGTGAAGCTCACGGCTAAGGCCATGAGGGCTTTCAAGTTGTTTGGCTGAAGCTCTAAGCACCTGAGCAGAAGAAAAAGGAAACTTGATTAAGCAGATGGTTCTCAGTGGGCTGAAGGCATGGACTTACTATCACCAAGGCCTCTTGCTCCATAGGAAACCATAACTGATATACCAGCTGAAACTGGATGGACATCCCCATGGCCATAGATTGCATCTACTGATCAAATTGTGAGTCAAAACATCGAAGTTAGGGTTCTGCTTTTTCAGGAAGTTGGTTTATTGTGGTTAGGACTCTGTCCAAACGGTTGGGTTGGTTAATATAAACAAGCCACAAATCACTGTTTAAATGTATATATGTAATATTACTTTAAATGCATTGGTGCATTCCGACTGGCAGTAACGGCCATAAGAGGGAGCTAGAGGACATGGTTAGTTCTCTCTCTTTTGCTGATTCATTGCTGAAGTGACTTCGTGTCTGAGAGTAAGCTCTGTGTGTAGCTATGATAGTGTTAGAGAATCTTTGTTTGCTGATTAAGACAAAAAAAGGCTGGTAAGAAGACTGCTGTACTTCTGAACACTGACTGATAGAACGTGTATGATTCGGACTGTTATTTGGACTGTGCTATTTCTTTAAGTAAACTACTTTTATACATTTTAACGTATCTGTGTATTGCCTGAATCATTACTCATATCTACTGCAACATTACGGTGAACTGTGCAAACCTTCAGGGCCCAGAGGTTACTCCGCAAAATTCCTTAACAATTGTGTGCCATTGTGACAATGTCGATTCCTAGCAGTCATACAGATAGACCTTCTCTAGGGTGATCTTAAACCTGGCCTTTCAGGGCTTCCAATGGTGTACTCATCACTGATCAAGAGTATCCACCTTGCTGTTGCTTATGTTCTATTTGTTTTTTCTTCCACCTGTTCCAGCACTGTGGATTTCTCAAGAGATCGTGCCATCCTTTTAAGTCAGTGCTGGAACTTATAGCAGGCTTGTTTTGGGTATATCACACCTCCATTCTGCTGCAATTCAATGATGACTTTTCTCCCCCCCCCCAAAAAAAAAATACAGAAGGACCTCCACCATATCTTTAGAAGATGAAAGGAATGTCTTCAGCATCCTGATACCTGATCCTGAACAAGTAGATGACCTCTCCTAGCAGTTTCTTGTAGTTGTTAAGATGTGAGTGGAGCAGTAGTACCAAGCGGTTTGGCATCTCACAAAGGAGCAGTTTGACTGATGTCCATATCATCAATTGAAGTCATTCTTCAAGTCAAGTCATTCCACTGGTTAATTGTTCTAACTGCCAGGAAATTCCTCCTTAGTTCTAGGTTGGTTCTCTCTTTTATAAGCTTCCATTTGTTACTTCTTGTTGTGCCTTCAGGTGCTTTGGAGAATAGGTTGACCCACTCTTCTTTGTGGCAGCCCCTTAGATATTGGAACACCTCTATCATGTCACCCCTAATCCTTCTTTTCATTAAACTAGACGTACCCAATTCCAGCGACTGGTTTTCATATGTTTTAGCATCCAGTCCCCTAAAGATATGTCCATGATTTATGGAAACTCCCTTTTTCCCTCTGAAAGCAATAAGGCAACCATTTGGATACCCACTGGGCACATAAAACCAACAGTCATTAGCGTCACTTACCGTTGGAGGGCAACTATGGCTCCCTGTTCATTTTCATTTTCTGCTTGGGTTATTCCAAGAAACTGCCAGGCCTGCAAAATGGGAAGTTTGAGCATTATACCATGCTAGGTATCAGCATAATAAACTCTGGGAAATTATTTCGTTATGAATGCCATGTAGGTCTTTATTTTAAAAAGCAAGGCTGCAAAAAAGTCTGCTTTAGTCTGGCAAGATTGATGTCAGGCTCAAAAATCAAGAAAGACACACTGGGGTTCTAAGCAGTTTCCTTTATTGTTCCTGACCTACAAACAGAAATCTTGCTACACTAAAGCAGACCACTGGCACCATTAAACATATACACTGGGAGCTCTTAGGGAGGAGCTTCCTTCACTCTCTTTCTCGCACACAAACCATCTAAACTCCTCTGACATGCAGCTCCTCCTTCCTGGGAATCCAGACTACATTCCACCACATCATCCCCTCCATTCTAAATCCTTAATGTCGACTTCAGAACCAATCAGGAAGACGCCAATTCCAATTGGACGCAAGGATATGGTGCTCAAGGGAATGTAAATCAGTGTTATCACATTCAAATTATATATAAGTGAGAAAGCACCGAGGCTATGAAATATATTTGGGCTTTTTCTCCGAAGTGAAGAAAGCCGAAAAGTGAGGAATAGTTGAATATTCTGATATAAATATCTCCCTTTCAAGGTTGTTCCCATTGATTAAGTTGACAACATGTCTATGGGTAGGATAGGGGATGCCAAGAAAAGTTGTTTCAAACAATGATCAAGGAAACAAATAATACTCTAATCAAGGCATTAATAAAGGAGAAAACCACTCCTCCACCAAAACTGGAGGGGCAAGCTAATGTATATCAACAGAGAGCAAACCCCACACTCAATCGCACTGATGATGTTACCTAGTTAGGTAATTAAAGGTCTGCAAGCAAACAACCAAGCTCAGAGAGCACCAAGAAGTCCAAAGCTGTTTCTTCACAACTGATAAAAGACTCTGAAGGGAATTTTAACTAGTTCCAGATATTCAACAGGGTAGATACCTCAGCATCATGTGGGTCTTGGAGAATAGCTGCCTCCAAGTATAGGATGGTGAGGGGCAAATCTCCTTCTCTCAGTTTTTTTAGTCCCTCTTCAAAAGCACCAGGCCAATCTTTGAAGGGATTTTCAGTGTGAAAGTAATAACCCTGAAAAAGAAAATTAAAGTGTTGGCAGTTAGATAGGGACTCTTACATAGAAAACTATCTACACAATCTTATGGTGATCTATTCACAAGAAAGTCTCAGTGAGCCTGGGAATAAAATTTGACTACCTTAAAATCAAATCATTTATTGCCTTTCATTTATCCATGAAGGTATTTTTGGTAAGTGTCTGAACAGCCTACAGATTATTTTATGCAGTGGCTTATTTTCAGCAATGGGACCAGACAATGGTGGGTTTCAAAAAATTTTACTACCAGTTCTGTGGGCGTGGCTTGTTTGGTGGGTGTGGCTTGGTGGTCATGTGACTCAGTGGCGGAATTCAAATTTTTTTACTATCATTCTGTGGGCGTGGCTTGGTGGGCGTGGTGTGCTTGGTGGGCGTGGCTTGGTGGGCGTGGCAGGGGAAGGTTACTGTAAAATCTCCATTCCCACCCCACTCCAGGGGAAGGTTACTGCGAAATCCCCATTTTCTCCCGATCAACTGGGACTCGGGAGGCAGAGAATAGATGGGGGCGGGGCCAGTCAGAGGTGGTATTTACTGGTTCTCCGAACTACTCAAAATTTCCGCTACCGGTTCTCCGAACTACTCAAAATTTCTGCTACCGGTTCTCCGAACTACTAAAAATTTCCACTACTGGTTCTCCAGAACTGGTCAGAACCTGCTGAAACCCACCTGTGGGACTAGAGAATCCGTATGACCAACAAGGTAATTTTTTTCTTCTGAAAATGTTTTATGTATCAAATAAGCTACAGTACAAACGACGTAACTTTAACTGGAATGGCACACAATGCATCTCCTTCTTTCTTTTTCTACTTCCTCAACTTACAATATTAAAAAGGGGCTTGCACTTGTGTCAGAAGCACTGAGACGCTTCCGGGTTGAAAGGATTAGCCGGAGGCTCAGTTTCATGTCCCCAGCAGGAGCTGGAACGAAGGAGCTCAACCCCGCTCTATGGTAGCACTCGGGTCTCGAACGTGGGCTTGCTAACCTCCATCCCAGCATCCTAACCATGTAAGCCACCATGATCCATAGAAAGGGGTGAATTGAAATAGATCCATGGTAGGAGGTAATCTCATGGGGGAAAGCGTTCCACAGCATAGGTGTCTTGAAGAGAGGGCCCATTTTCTGGGTCTCAAGAGGTGACCATTTTTAATTCAGAGCATGCCAACTGCATGAGATCATAGAAACTACTGGGATAGATGGTCCTTTAGATAACCAGGTCCTATGTGATGATGTGCAAATTTGCCTTTTACTGATCTGGGACTACCATAAAGATGTTCTTCTCTGTTCTTCTACAATCCCAGGTTACCTTCTCATTAATGGAGACGGTCACTTGACCTCGTGTTTCTTGGCTGTCTGAAATCCACTTTCTGCGAGCCATTTCTTCCCACTCTGCCTGCATCTTGTCCCAAAACTCTGTGTCTGACTAGGGAGAAGGGAACCAAACAAACAATTATGAAACATGGAAGAAACAGAATGGAAGAAACAATTCCTTTAGCCTAAGGCAGGGGTGTCAAACTTGATTTCATGGAGGGCCGCATCAGGGTTGTGTTCATTGAGGGCCGCATCAGGGTTGTGTTTGACCTGGGGTGCCTGGGGGGGCGTGGCAGGGGGCATGGCCAGCTCGATGTCACTCGTGTCGGGGGCGCCTCGTGTCTGAGCGCTCTGCCAGCGAAAGCGGGCTTCTGAGCTCCGTTTTCGGCTGCAATGGCCTCCTGCAACCCTCTGCCAGCAAAAATGGAGCTCGTGAGGGCTGCGCATGGCCCTCCCGAGCTCCATTTTCGCTGGCAGAGGCACCACAGGCCTCTGTGTTGCTGTTTCCAGAGTGGCCCCGTGGGCCTGATCTAAGCACCTTGCAGGCCGGATCCAGACCCCGGGCCTTGAGTTTGACATCCCTGACCTAAGGGCATCTCCTTGCTACTTTTCACTTTCAAAATTGAAAATCCAGAACCTCAAACGTCTTTATATGTAGTCACTCTTTGGAGGGGAGGAGCAAAGGGGCATCATTTGTGTGTTGCCATTGTGATAACATGTGACAATATTTTGGCATCTACTAAAGATCTAGATCTTAAGATGAAGTCTTCCAGTGGAGAAGATGTACATTTTAGGTTGTATTCGTAACAGAGTTATTTCCACAACATAACTGACCCACAAGTTCCTAATTAACAAAGCCACAAATAAACACAAGTTAAATTAAAGAATTTACACACACTGTGTACATACATGCTTTGAGATCTTTACCTGGCTCAGGTAAACTTGCTGTATGGACACAGCCTACAGTTCTCCCAGAGTTTCAGTCAGCCTGAATGGAAGTTGGGAATTTTGAAGGTGCCAAACTGGGATGTCTACACTCATCCTAGTTTGCAAGTTTGAGATCCAGGTAGTCCTCACTTCAGCCATGGGTTGCTCCTGGTTCGGCCCGGTTCTTAGAACCAGTAGCGGCGGCGGCGGGAGGCTCTGCCCACCCGCCCGGGATGCTCCGCCCACCCGCCCGGGATACTCCGCCCACCCACCTGGGACACTCCGCCCACCTGCCCGGGACGCTTCTGCGCATGTGCAGAAGCATCACATGCGCACACGCGCACGAACCGGTAATAAAGGGTTTTAGAACCCACTACTGCCTCACTTACAATAATTTAATGAACATTAGTCCTAACTAATGACCATTACAACAGCACTGAAAAAAGTGACATAACCAGTTCTCACACAGCATCCCCATAGTCACGTGATCAAAATTTGGATGCTTAGTAACCAGCATGTATTTACAATGGTCGCAGTATCTTGGGGTGGGACTGTCATTTGCAACCTTTCTAGGAAGTTCCTGGCAAGCAAAGTCAATGGGGAAAGACAGATTTGCTTTCTGACTGCATGATTCACTGTAGTGATTTGCTTAACAACCGTGGCAAAAAAGGTTGTAAAATGGGACATGACTCAGTTAACAACTGCCTTGCTTAGCAATGGAAATTTTGGCTCAGCTGTAGTTGTACTACAGGACAACTGTTAAGTCCCAAAGTGCTTTTTCAAGAGGGTTAGGGTGGAAGAACTTTGAAGATGTTTCGCTTCTCATCCAAGAAGGAACCATTTGTGCTTCAGTTTGAGATGCAGACAACACAGACTCATCCCCAACAGCTTGCGCCTGTGTTCAACAGTGAAGGGACACAGGGCAGAAAACTTCCTGCAGAAAGCACAGCTCCACAACACAGTCTTTCCAGCAGTTCCAAGAAGGCTCCACACCCATTTGCACTACTCAGGTGACCCTGAGGACACAGACAAACCTCCAAGTGGCCTCAACGACTCTTTAAAATAATGCAAATGACCAGCTGTTTGCAAGGAATATAAATCCTTCCATTCCCCACCATCCAGTCAGAGCTGAAGAAGCTTCTTGGATGAGAAGCGAAACGTCTTCAAAGAAAAAACAAGAAAGTCCACTTGCCTCCTGAAAAAGCACCTTTGGGACAACCATGACCTGGATGACTTAGAATCTCCATAGACAACTGTTAAGGTTCTTTTATCCAAACTTACTCCTATCTATAGTTTTTGTAATTCTAAGATTCTCTTATGGTTAACATAGCTGTGGTTTTTTTTAAAATCAAAAAGCTGCTGCTGTTGTTGTTGTTAGTTGCGAAGTCGTGTCCGACCCATCGCAACCCCATGGACAACGTTCCTCCAGGCCTTCCTGTTCTCTACCATCCTCTGGAGTCCATTTAAGCTCACGCCTACTGCTTCAGTGACTCCAGTGCTTCAGTGAAAAGCTGAGACCCCGTCAAATTGAGCACCATATAATTTTCTTAGCAACTATACAGAAGTGGTCTGCCATTGCATTTTGTTTTTAATACAAGATTAGTAGAGCTAAGAACAACCATATTATAGAAGCATCACTTGCATATAATGCATTAATTCATCAAAATTAATAGAGAATGCTGACTGGACCAGTTTGTGGGAATGCTAGCTAATATTACTAGGATTGAATTGACCTCCTATAATAGTACACCCAGGAGCAGTTTAGCAGGCTTTGTTTAAATAAAAGCCAGCATAGAGTCCCCACATTGAAAAAAATCTAGGCAATATAGTTTTTATGTGTGCTCTTTGGGAACAAGAGATTATTCTGCGTCACTCTGCTTCGCCTGCATGCAAAATGAAAACAACTGAATAATAATAAAACAAACAAACAAACCAGGACGGTTCTAAATCTTCACACCTCAAATTTAAGAAGCAAAATCATTTATGCCGGGGGATACATAAAATTAGCTGCTTTCTAATTGCATTCTGGTGCTGTGACACAATGAACATTTGTAGGAAAGACATTCTGCGGGCTCAGCGAAAGAATTTGATATGATCGCTGGCTTTCGGCATAGGAGGGGCTGCCACAGAAAAGAGGGGTTGACTTGTTCTTGAAAGCACCAGAGGGCAGAACAAGAAGCAGTGGGTGGGACCTTGTTCAAGAGAGATCCAACCTGGAACTAAGGAGAAATTTCCTGACAGTGAGAACAATTAATCGATGGAGCAGCTTGCCTCCCAAAGCTGTGGATGCTCCATTGCTGGAGAATTTCAAGAAAAGACTGGACAAACATTTTTCTGTATAAGATCTCCTGCCATTGGCAACCCTATGATTCTATTCTATTCTATTCTATTCTATTCTATTCTATTCTATTCTATTCTATTCTATTCTATTCTATTCTATTCTATTCTATTCTATTCTATTCTATTCTATTCTATTCTATTCTATTCTATTCCATTCCATTCCATTCCATTCCTCTCCCCTCCCCTCCCCTCCCCTCCCCTCCCCTCCTTTCCTTTCCTTTCCTTTCCTTTCCTTTCCTTTCCTTTCCTTTCCTTTCCTTCCCTTTCCTTCCCTTTCCTACACTTTCCCTTCCCTCCCCTTTTTAAATCCACTCTAAAATTCAAATAAGCTCTCTCTAAATTACATTTCTAACTAATGGTCCTTTCCACCCCTACCTTGAATACTATGGTATAAAATTGTTCTACTTATCTCTTTAAGTAAAGTATTTTAGAGAAGGAGGCTATTAAAAACAGCCTCTTTATTTGTGATTCTATGCTTTGTAATTGAATAGCATAATCACTAGCACTTTATGGATATCTGGAATCTAAGCCTGGCATGGGGGGGGGGAAAGCTTATCTCTCTCACATAGCTTAGAAAATCCTAAAATGCACAATATTATGCATTCTGTTCTTAGAAAGGGAGGGGGAATGTTTATGGAATATTGCAAACATTTAGCATTTCTATAGTGCTGCCAGACCATTTCATGTTATCTCAATAGCTCTTTATTATTTTATTTATAATGCCCCTAGGTCCATTTTCTAGACAGAAAATGCAGTTTAAATAGTCCATACCAAGTCCTGAAAAACAGCCAGTTTCTTATTTTCCTTAATAAAGTAAGAACTGTGGATAAAGTTTCAATCTACATTTGTGTGCAATGGTAGCCACAAATAGGGTCAAAAAAGTCAAGATGGCAGCTGTTTTTTAATTCCCCTCTGCCTGTGGGATTGTGTTTGCATCAACTTTTCTTCCTTAAAATTTGCATTTATAGAAAGGAAAAGGAAAAAAAACAACACCTAAAGCTGGGGTCTTCAACCTTAGCAACTTTAAGACTTGTGGACTTCAACTCCCAGAATTCCTCAGCCAGCTTTGCTGGCTGAGGAATTCTGGGAGTTGAAGTCCACAAGTCTTAAAGTTGCCAAGGTTGGAGACCCCTGACCTAAAGTCCTAGATCAGAGATGGAGAACGGAAGGATTGCTCAGCTGTGTAAATATATTGTTACACCAGGCAGGGCTATTGAGGAACAACTTGCTGCA
>QLTV01002552.1:586002-596350 GCA_003457575.1 Thermophis baileyi | reverse complement strand
TCCATCCATCCATCCATCCATCCATCCATCCATCCATCCAATTTTAGAACCACCTAACTCCAATGATTCTGAAAAGCTACACACCTCCATCCTCAAGGTGACTGAAATACAAGTGATTGTAAGAATGAGCCCATGGATTTGTTAGAATCCATGGGCTTTTGTTTTCTGATCATTTTATGTTCAGGTCATACTTAACTTGAAATATTAACAAGCATTTCTCTTTGTTCTCTTTGTTCTCTTTCTGTAGTGTATTATTATACAATGCACACATGTCTTATTCTGGGCTTTTCTTTGCTTTCCCATTGATTTGGGTGATCTCCTTATAGGCATGATAGTCAACTAAACTGCAAGTGTGGGATGGCAGGCTATAAATGGTGTATGGCTAAGGAATTAACTACAGGTTGTCCAGAATCTGTACAATAACAGAATAACAAAGTTGGAAGGGATCTTGGAAGTCTTCTAATCCAACTCCCTGCTCAAGCAGGAGACCCTATACCATTTCAGACAAATGTTTGTCCAGTCTCTTCTTAAAAACCTCCAGCAATGGAGCACCCATCACTTCTGAAGGCAAGCTTTTCCACTGGTTGTTCTCACTGTTAGGATGGTACAGAAAGAAGTAGGATGGTTGATCTCACCCAATGCTAGGATTGGCCTCAGATGAAGTTAAAAGTACAAATTACCACACAAATTCTTTTGGTGGAGCTTTAGAAGATGATGATTTTCTCTCAGAACCTGAAGAACCTTTGCCAGCTCTTTCTCCACGATGCTTGACTTCATCCCATTTTTCTCGTTGAGCCTGGATATTGACTGGATAAGGTAAAAGAAAATGAATTTTTCAGAAGAAAAGCATATATGAAGACTCTCTTCAACATAGCTGCCTTGTAGTTTTCTTAGCAACAGCAACACAAGAATGGCTAGCTACAGGTAGTCCATTTTGTTTATGACCATTCAAAGTTACAATGGCACTGAAAAAAATGACTTATGACTGTTTTTCACACTTACAACTGTTGCACTCAGGTAGGGCGTGTCAAATTTTTCAACTTTCAATTTCCAAACATTAGGGGTACTCAAAGGTTGTGACATTCCTTGGGGATTGTAAAGCTATTTTGGTTACTTTAATATAATTTAGATGTGCTTGGTAAATAACTACGTAAATATCATAACTTTTTAGAATTTTGTTTCTTTCATTTGGCGTTGCAGCATCCCCATGGTCCATGATCAAAATTCGGAAGCTTGGCAAATGGTTCATTTTTAGGATGGTTGTATTATCCTGGGATCATGGGATCACCTTTTGCAACCTTCTGACAAGCAAAGTAAATGGGGAAGTCAGATTCACTTAACAACTGTTACTTACTTAAGAACTGCAGTGATTCACTTAACAAGCGTGGGAAGAAAGGTTGTGGAGTGGGACAAAAATGCCCCATTTTACTTAACAAATATCTTCTTTGGCAACAGAAATGTTGGGCTCAATTGTGGTCATAAGTTGAGGACTACAGGTTGTTAAGTGAGACATTTGTTAAGTGAGTTTTGCCCCATTATATGACTTTTCTCGCCACAGTTGTTAAGTGAACCACTGCAGTTGATACGTTAGTAAGCCAGTTGTTAAGTATGAAGTTGTTTGCTTGTCAGAAGGTCGCAAGAGGTGATCACATGACCTTGGGACACAGCAACAGTCATAAAGATGAACCAGTTGCCAATCATCTGAATGTTGATCACATCATCACGGAGATGCTGCAAAGGTTGTAACTGAAAAACGGTCGTAAGTCACATTTTTCAGCGCCGTTGTAACTTTGAACAGTCACTAAACGAACTGTTGTAAGTCAAGGACTACCTGTACTCCTTTTTTCCAAGATGTTTATTTGACTTTTTGGTCCAGCCTATTCTCTGGGCTGGAATGGTGATCTTTTATTTCAGCATGAATTAAGGCCAACCCTGAATGGCTTTTCTATTTCAGAAAGGTTAGCTAAATCAGTGCAGGAAAAGGGCATCTGAGAAATAGATTTCTTTCCCTCAAAACCAAGAAAGGAGGAAATTGTCCCAAGCTCCCTCCTATGTGATTTTTATGTATGCTGCTGCTGCTGCAGTAGAGAATAAAATGAATGTATTCACACAGCAGCTTTAACCAGTTATGGGATAACAGCTTGGTGGCTGCATTCGCATCAACTGCTAAACTTGGTTAGAGTTAAACTTAGGTGCATTTTATTTGGGTTGGGTGAAGCACAAACCAAGACAGGTTTACAGTTCAATATATAATATAATATAATAGAGTAAAGTAGAGTAGAACAGAATAGAAAATAGAATAGAATAATAATAGAATAGAATAATAATAGCATAGCGTAGCGTAGCATAGTGTAGAATAGAGTAGAATATAATTCTTTATTGGCCAAGTGTGATTGGACACACAAGGAATTTGTCTTCGATGCATAAGCTCTCATTGTACATAAAAGCTATAAGTGATAAATCATGATCATAGGCATCATAAAAATACATTCGTCATAAATCATAAGATACAACTCTTAGTGATAGTCATAGTATACTAAATAAGCAATCAACATAAATCATACTAGGAAACTAATAAAACAATATACATTGTAAAGATACAGTACAAGCAACAAAGTTATAAGTAGAAAAGGGGATACCGTAGGTAATAGGAAAGATGAGAAGAATAATAGTAATACAGTCTTACTAAATAGTTTGACAGTGTTGTGGGAATATAATGTGTACATTTAGAAAATGTACACTTAATTTAACAGGTTGGTTAAGCTTGTGTGAAGACAGTGAAGTAATTTCAAAGACCAGCTGATGAACCAGAGTAACAAGTTGAAGATATTCTCTGAAAAAGAATGACTTTTTTCCCTGATCCATAAAACCAGCTAGAGAAGAGCCTTGGAAGAGCTGTAGATCATTAGAGGCCACAACTGTGAAGGCCCTGCTTTTTGTATGCTGCTTCTTCCAGCTGGATCCTTTCCACATGTGTTGAACTACAACTCCTAGCATCTTACCCTAGACAGAAACAAAGGACTTCTAATCTAGCCAATCCGAAGGGTACCAGGTTGGGAAAGGTTATTGAAAAAACTAATATGCAGGAAATGGGATCATTTGTAGGTCCTCTTTAAAGGGTTTGAACATCACCTTCCTCCATCTTCACATTAACAGTCCACATACTGTAGTACAGTTCTTTACAAAGTGTGGGATCGCTGTTTAAAATAACCACTGTTATTTGTACCTGTGAAATGGTGCAAGATATTATTTCCTATGCTTGACTTCTCAACCCCAAGAAGTAAATAGGCTCAATATTAGGTTAGGCCACCAGTTAGTATCCCAACCTGTGTCTTGAATGTCCTTAGTTGAAGTCTTACAGTCCAATGGGTCCTTTAAGAACCCAAAAAATAGAGTGTGGGAAGAGCAAAGCAAGTTAAATAGATTTAATAGATTATAGCTTCCCATTAAGAATATGAATGTCAAGTGGTGTCCACTGGAGGGCAGGTCAAAATTGACAAGATGGTGGATAAAGAGGTAATGGTTTGCCCTGCCCGGTCGTGTCTGACTCTAGGGGGACGGTGCTCATCTCTGTTTCCTCGCTCAGGGAGCTAGTGTTGTCCGAAGACACTTCCATGGTCATTTGGCCAGCATGACTATATGCCGAGGCGCATGGAACACCGTTACCTTCCCACCAAGTGGTACCTATTTATCTACTCGCATTTGCATGCTTTTGAACTGCTAGGTTGGCAGGAGCTGGGACAAGTAATGGGAGATCACCCTGTCACGCAGCACTTGGGTCTCCAACCTGGGCTGTCAGCTTTCCTGCTGACAAGCTCAGTGTCTTTAACCACTGGGCCATCGCTGCCCCTAAGATGGTGGATATGTATAGCAATACAATGCTCTGTCTACCATCTTCCTGATCACGGCCCCTGTTGCAGACGCCTCCAGAAAAAGCTACATACCTAAATCCAATGATTTCTCTGGATCCTTGAGTGGTTGGATCTTCTGTTGGGTGTCCACATAGATAAGATCTGGTTTGTCAGTCTTCCTTCTGTGGGTCGATCCTTTCAAGCTCTCCCCTCTTGAGGAATTCTCCCGCTTCTTCACTTTGCTTTGGGTTTGGGAAACAGGTTCACTGAGGTCGAGGAGATCCAGACCTGTTGACAGAACTAACACAGAACCATTGTGAAAAAAGAGAGTTGTTTTAATACCTTCGCAATGCTTTGTAACTCCAACGTTTGGAAAAAAAAATAAGCTGAATTTCCATTGCCTTTGTCAAGGTGGAACCCAAACTAAATGTAACATGGGATAATTATGTGTGTGTGTGTATGTATGTGTGGTTGTGTCTGTGTTTGTGTTTCTCTCTCTGTGTGTGCATTTGTGTTGGCAAGGGAGGGTAGATTTCTGTATCTCAAGTTTGGACTGAAAAAACAAGGTCTGTAGGAAAGAATGGTGACTCTCTAATTGAATTCCCAACTTACACACATGATTTACATTTATTATAGATCACAAACATTACCATATTTACTTTTTAGACTTCAAGAAAAATTACCATATTTACCCTTTATACTTTCCAGCTCATAGCAGTTCCTCACTAATGATTTACATAAGGGGATCAGCTCAGGGGCTCCATTAACTCTTACCCCACTAATCAAAATCAGCCATTCTTCTTTTAATTGTTTTTTTTCTTTGCTCCAGGTAATTCAAATAACCTCTTCAATAAATCTGATACCGTAGTATGGTTGTCCTAAAATTTATTTAGATGGTTTGCCACTATCTCCTCCTGTGATTTCCCAGTGTGGCCACAAAACACACTGGAAATTTTCCTATGAAGATACCAAATCAGGTGATTCTCTTAGCTTCTAAGAGTGATACCTCAGCCAGATACTGTCACTTGCTGAGGTCCTTTGAGTGGGCTGGCCAAATGAAATTTCTTGCTTTAACCCTAACCCTGATACGTCGAGACGATAGAAGCACTGAGGGTGACCCAAAAGTGTCCATGGATGTGATCCCAGCCATGAGTCCTTAATTATCAATAATTTTCCTCACATTTAGTCAGCTGGTGATTTCATACTATTTCAGCAGGGACTTAAATTTATGTAGAAACATGACAAAATGGCTGCACAAAGCAGTCCCTTGCTAAGGAGATTGAAGGATTCAATAAAAGCACACTGATAAGATTCCAAATGAAAACCTGAACCAATTGTGCTCATAACATTTAATGAACGCTTTCGTTTTCCACATATTTTAAGTGTCTGCATTAATTAGGAATGTCCAGGCAGATAATTATCTAGTACTAAGGATGGGATTAATAAAATCTGTGCTGTGAAGTTATATAATTTTTATTTCACTTCTGGGTCATTTTCTTTTTATACTTTTTTAATCTTTCAAACCCATTTCCTTAGGCTTGAGAATGATCCAAAAATGAAAATTTTAAAGCCTGTTATTTC
The DNA here is from genome assembly GCA_003457575.1 of Thermophis baileyi. Taxonomy (NCBI): domain Eukaryota; kingdom Metazoa; phylum Chordata; class Lepidosauria; order Squamata; family Dipsadidae; genus Thermophis; species Thermophis baileyi. The sequence continues at coordinate 590,918 of QLTV01002552.1, read as the reverse complement.
AATGGAAGGCTTCAAATCTTGTGGTTGGCGTTGATTGGCTTTCTTTTTTTGGGGGGGTGGGGGAACTTCAGCGTTCTTAAATTTGGGATTTTGTTTTTCATTACAGGAAGACGTTTGTCATGTATGGTTTAATCTTGGCAACATGGCCAATGTCACAATATTCACTCAAAGATTTGCATTGGAGATTATGAAGTAAGCAATTTAAGAGAAAGGGGCAGTTGCAAGAGCAACACGAAGGTCACATATTTTTAGGTGCTCATTAGCAATTTAGATTGAAGGCCAAGGTCCTTGTGGTGTTGAAGATTGTCCAACCATTCTAATTTCTCAGCAAAGCTCTTATAGAGTTCCCAAAGATATTCCTTAAGGCATTTGTTTTACTCTGTGTTAATTTGTTTTGGGGGCTGGCATGATACATGGAACTTATATCATGCCACCCAATCATGGGTGGTAATGATTTAGCCAACCCACTTAATCCACTTATATCATACCACCCAATCATGAGTGGTAATGACTTAGCCAACCCACTTAATCCAACCTACTTAATCATGGTTGGTAAAGACTTAGCCAACCCACTTAATCCAACCTACTTAATCATGGTTGGTAAGGATTTAGCCAACCCACTTAATCCAACTACTTATGAGGGGTGGAAGGACTTAGCAGATTCACTTGCACAACACGCTATGTCTAGTTTTGTCAAGGTTTGTATTGTGTGTGTATGTGGTTTAATGTGCAATGAGGTCCCAGCTGATTTGATCAGTCTATGGTTTAATGCATTTTGAGAACTAAGAAAATAGGTTGATGCTGTAACTTGGTTTAAGTGTGTCGTAAGCACAGCCACTGGACCATAAATTAAGTTGATTGGAGTCACTCAACATGCAGAAATAAAAATCAAGCTGTAGTTAATACCCAAGCATGTTGTGTGAATCTCTTTAATTTGGGATGGTTAAGATTATTATGTTATTATTTTACTTTTTATTCTTTTTATTTGTATTTGTTTTATATGCTGTTTTCATATCCCTGTAAGCCACCTTGAATTGCCGTGTGAGAGTAGGCAGCAATATAAATTTTCGAAATAAATGACAAATAATAAATAAATCTGGAATAAACACAACCATGGAATGTGATTTTTAGCAGCAAAGAAAGGATTTATATTACTCTTTCCCATCGTATTGAAAGTCTTTGATTTTTAAACCAGTGATATTAGAGATAATTAGGGATATCCTAATTACATATTCCTTGCTTTGTGTTAATTTTCATCTGCAGTAGTTTTAAGTGAACCCTAAAACTATATAATTCGATTACAGCAAGTTATTCTCAAGGTTTGCTTACAGAGTATAACATGCTTCAAGCAGAAACAAGGTGGTAAATACAGGTATATCACAGTGCAACCTGAGTCGTATTATAAGCACTTTTTCAGTTTGTCCAAACCCCATTGAGATATTTCTATAAATATCAGTCAGAAAACTGCTTTTTTTTTTGTTTAAAATAGTTAAATAGAAGCCTGGCATGATGACACGTTCGTTGTTTAAACGTGCATCAAAATTTCAGTATCAGGAATCAGCAAGAAAGGATACTACAGGTAGTCCTTGACCACAATTGAGCCCCCAATTTCTGTTGTTAAGTGAGACATTTGTTAAGTGAGTTTTGCCCCATTTTATGACATTTCTTGCCACTGTTGAGTGAATCACTGCAGTTGGTAAGTTAGTAACCGGGTTGCTAAGTGAATCTGGCTTCCCCACTGACTTTGCTTGTCAGAAGGTCGCAAAAGGTGATCACATGACCCCGGGACACTGCAGCCGTCATAAGCCAAGCATCTGAATGTTGATCACATGGCCATGGGGATGCTGCAAAGGTTGTAACTGTGAAAAACAGTCATAAGTCCACTTTTTTCAGTGCTGTTGTAACTTTGCACGGTCACTAAATGAACCGTTGTAAGTGGAGGACTACCTGTGTATGCATACTATTTTTAAAAGGCTGGAATCAAGTAGGCAATGGCAGGGGATTGAATCCTACAAAAGGACTGACCTATAGCCCAAAATAGCAGTGGCACAAATCTTAAGATCCGTGTAGTTAAAAAAAAAGACACTGATGTGTCTTCATCATTCTCTGGCCTTATCTTACCTGTCATTCAGGTAAATAATTAGAATAATTATATTCTAATAAAATAATCAGGTACATTGTTTTCCTTTTGGATGACCTCTTTTTTTAAAGTAACTTTATTAAAAATTACAATTCCAAAAATACAAACTAAAAAAAATATATGAAAGATTAAAAAGAAAAAATAGAAAATGCAGAAAAGAAGGGAAAAAAATAAGTGTACAGTAAAGAACAAGAAAATAAATATAATAAACAAAACATTTTCCCCTTCATCACAAGTATAAACAATTTTAGTAATTTATCACCTTTTCTTAAAATACAACTACTAACTTTTTCCCATATCCTATTTTTTATCTTTAAAAGACTCCCTTCTTATGACACTGCAATCCCTTAATTTGGGGTAGAGTTGGGGCAACTGGATGGAGCTGAGTGTTTACTGGCTGGATGCCCTTCCTGATGCCTATGAGGAGTTCCCAGCAGATATTTTTTCTTTTCGATTTAGGAGAGAAACATCCGCCGCTACCTAGGATTGAACTTTCAACCTTCCGAGTAAGAAGACAATGTCTTCACCACTAGGTCACCATACCGCTCATCTTTTATCTCTGAACAAATCCCTAAAACCTTATCATTTCAGTCTGATCAGCAAAAGCCCATTAAGAGTTACCCAAAATAACAGCATATCTATTTTGACCTTGATCAAATAAATCAATTTTATATCCCTTTCTTCTATTTTTAACAATCTTGATCTTTAATCTCTTCGAATAGACTTTGATTTCTTTTTTCTTTGTCCCTTTTCACACAATTCTTTAAGCCTCCTTGTAAATCCAATATAGGAAGATTATCCAGGTTACTCTCTTGGTTCATTATTTGTATATCCCTTTTGATTATTAAGACTTCAGTTGATTTTTTTTGTATGTCTAGTGTAGCATCTTTTTCTGTATCGTTCTTGTAGCCTGTCATTTGTAAATCCATTTTCAGATCAGTCTCAATCTTGTCAGGTAAAACTTGTTCTTCTTTCATAACATCTGTAAACACAATCTATTATAGAGGCAGGCTTAACATTAACTTCTGAATCCATTGTTCAAACTTAACCTTCAACATATCCAACGTTAAAATATCTTGCTTCATTCAGTATTAGTAAGTCATATTTAAGTGTTCTTCTCCTTTAATTGGGATCTTCAGTTCTTTCTGGTTCCCTCTTTGGAGGCCCTTTTGAAATTATTGTCCTATCATACTCATTTGATTATGTAGAATAGAGGGTATAAAGGTCATATTCAATGTGTATTTACAAATATCGTTGGAGAAACCAGAAATGAATGAGAAGACAGAAAAAGTTTATCTTGTTTTAAAGCATATTCTTTCTTTCTTTTTTCTTTTTGGTAAAAAACCAGATCCAGCCTTGGGTGGAATGGAAATAAGACTAAAAAGCCTTAAAATTCCATCTAAATCTGATACTGTTTGTGAATCCAATATGCAAAGGTGTATTTCCCCAATGACAGCTGGGAGGACAGATTAATTTATTTGCAACCCTGTATTCAAATCAGCTTATCTGGATGCATACATAACACATCCCTTGCATGCAAATGGTTTGTGGTTCAACCTTACCAGGTCCTACACACACACACGCGCACACACACACATGCACATGCACGCACACACACACACGTACACAACCCTTAGAGGGTTCTTGCCACTCAAAATGCATATGTGATTTGATGGACAGTCTCATTTGGAATATATGAGGCAATTACGTGCCTATTAGACTAAGCTAAGTGAAATAACTAGCAAAAATGTTTTTGGAGGACTGGATGTTGCCATTACATTTTCCTTCTGTAGACAAGATTTGTTGGGATTGCATGATGGTTGGGAATTCTAAGAATGACACTTGGAGGGTATCAGGCTATCTGATTCTATTACATAGAATCTATAGGTCCACAGTGTTCTCCTCTTTGGTTCACCCCAGATGAGTTGGATTGCAAATTTCACATTTCCCAGTCAGTATAGGACAAAGATCATCTCAAGGACGTTGGGTTGGAGAAGGATGGCTAAAACAACTTGCAGTAACTTCTGAAGGTTATAGAGAAGATTTTCTCATGTGTTGCCATCAGGTGATTTTTGTGAGATTTTACGTTTACTGCTGTAAAATTGCCTTCATATCTTAGGAAAAAAGCTTTTGCCTTTATGGAGTACTAATGGCACCTGAACCTCTTAAAATTTCCTTTATGAGTCTTTCACCTTTTCCATCACTGCCAGTTTTCTTGTGAATCTCTCTCTTTCTCCCTCCCTCCCTCCGTCCCCCCTTCTCTCCCTCCCGCCCTCTCTCTTGACTTTGCAAAAATGCACTCCTAACTTCTTTAAAATGAGATTTCTTGCAAATCTTTGCAAAGAGAATGGCCATGAAAGAGGATTGGAGTAGACCTCCAAGGTCCCTTCCAAGTCTGAGATTATATTTATATATAATCTATCTATATCTATATCATCTATATCATCTATATCATCTATATCATCTATATCTATATCTATATCTATATCTATATCTATATCTATATCTATATCTATATCTATATCTATATCTATATCTATATCTATATCTATATCTATATCTATCTATATCTATCTTTATTATTATTATTTATTAAATTTGTATGCCGCCCAACTCCCAAAGGACTCTGGGCGGCTATATCTCTATCTCTATCTCTATCTCTATCTCTATCTCTATCTATCTATCTATCTATCTATCTATCTATCTATCTATCTATCGATCTATCTATCTATCTATCTATCTATCGAGCTATCAAGCTATCTATCATCTATCTATC
>QLTV01002552.1:568455-585512 GCA_003457575.1 Thermophis baileyi | reverse complement strand
ATCTATGTCTGTCTATCTCTATCTATCTATCTATCTATCTATCTATCTATCTATCTATCTATCTATCTATCTATCTATCTATCTATCTATCTATCTATCTATCTATCTATCTATCTATCTATCTATCTATCTATCTATCTATCTATCTATCCATCCATCCATCCATCCATCCATCCATCTATCTCAATCAATCAATCAATCAATCAATCAATCAATCAATCAATCAATCAATAAAAACATGTGTTCTAGCAAAATATTATTGTCCTTTTCTCTTCTAGAGAAAAATCTCTTGGCATCATGATATTTTTATCCAGGCTGACCTGACTTGCTAAACATCAACAGGAGCCAAGCAACTTGTCTTCACACCTTGTTTGTCAAAACCCAGATTTTTGTGCTACTCGCATTTCCCCCCTTACTTTTATTTTTAAAAGCAACGGTGAACTTTATTTAGCATCAGAAACTATCTTCATATGCCAGATGAAAAATGTATTCCATCCAGAACCCCAGCTCTATAATTAGCCAATAACATTTTGTTTCAGGAGAAACCAATGATATATCTAAGAATATAGCTTTCAACTCACATGCCAAGTTCTGTGTTTGTATATATGCAGGAAGCAGCCCTTTCTTTTGCAAGCCTCACTGATTCTCATCGGTTTTCCATTTTTCTGGACATATTTGAACAGTATCAAATATCACAAGCTATAATCATGACTTTCTAGCCCATGTGCCATTAAGAACCCACTGGTTTCTTCCCCCGCAAAACGAGAGAAAATATTTTGTTGTTTGTGGCGTGGAGCTTCAAAAAGTAGTAGGCAGAGGAACAAACATCAGGCAGAATTTGGAAACGAACTGCAACCGAACAAGAGTGAATGGAAGAGCTGTTACCTGCTGTATTTGATGTCACCGGACGTGCAATGGCTTCTGATTTGGTTTCGCAAAGAAAGTCATCTATAGAAGGGCTCAGCAGGGGCCGGCTTTCTTGTTGCTCATTCACAAGCTAGTGACAAAAAGCAAGAGGCGAGAGTTGGATGTGTGTGCATGTGGGTACCGCTTAACTATGCACACAAATGTCACGACAGCATCAAGCGGCTGAAAATATATATATTATCCCATTTCTGAAAGCATCAGATGGCTTAAATTGGCATACGGTTTTCCTTGAAATTAAATGAGATGAATATAAGCAATTGAATGAGAGGAAGCAAAAAAAAAAAAAAAAGATAAAACAACACTCGTCGGTATCTAACGCCAGATTTCAATCTTGTGCTGGGAGAGGTTTGTCATCCTTTCAATAATTATAATCTAATCAGGTTCCAAAGGGCATGCTTTTTATGATTTGGGATCTAATGAAGTCCCAGTTTAGCTGGGTTCACACAATATTTATTTATTTATTTATTTATTTATTTATTTATTTATTTGTTTGTCAAACATGTTTAATATGTTAAACCCCACCCTCTTGCTAGCAAAATACAGTTGCTGTGCTTGTATAACAGGCTATATTCAAATAAATAATGGATTAAGGTAGCTTATCATGGTTTAACCCGATGAGCTGCTTTCTTCAATCTGTGCCAGAAATCTATTTAGCCTACTTTAGCGTGCTGTGCAAATCCAGCCACGTGTGGGGCCATGTAGATTCACCTGCCTTTTTGATTTACGCATTGTTCCCTGATGGCAACTAGCCAGCAATATAGCGATCTGCTTTTTCTCTAGAAGAGGGGAGCCCATCTCAACTGCAGAAAGCAAGAGGAAGAGACCTTTCCTTTCCATCACTTGTTCAATTCGGCTGGACAAATCACCCCATGCACATGTCAAAAACATTTGGAAAACAGGATGCTATGGATGTCATCTGCATGAGGTAAGAGTCCTTATAAGGGCAGAGGGTGTGTGTGAAACTCCCATCGCACCTATGTTGGCTCAAAGTGAAACTGTAGATTGTCATCTTCAGCACTGACCACTTCTTGTTGGACTCTAACTCCTTCCATCCACAGATGACAGTGCCAATGAGCAGGATGATGGTCATTTCAGACCAATCATATCTGACAACTCAAGAATGAAAATTAACCCTTAACCCTTCCCCCCTCTAAACTATGAAGATCTAATCTATGAAGATCTCTCAAGAGCCTTTCCCCTCTGATGTTTAAAGATCTAATTTATGAATCTACTAGTAGCTGGATACCCGTGCTTCGCTACGAAACTATGTGATCGGGCTTGATAAATTGACAGTTAAAGCTTGAACATTAATGAGTAGTTACGATCAGCCTCTCCTCTCCCCTTCTCTCCCTCAGGCTTGCAAGCTGAACTCCTTAGCATGGAGTAGAATGTCTAAACTCCCAGTCCGCAGGCCGGATGAGTCACGCACTGGCCACGCCCACTGGCAGTTGGAACAGAGTTCTTTTCAGGTGGGGAGGGGGAGTAGAATGTCTAACTCCTTAGCATCAGAGCGTGTTAACAATAATATAAGAAATAACTAATGATCTGATGGTCATTTCGAAAAATTCTTTCTTAGCGGGCACCTAGAAGCCAAGAGGAACATACGTGCCAAGTTTCAAGTTTGTAGGCTTTAGGTTCTGGAGATTTCGTGATGATGCGTGAGTGGTATTTGGCTTTTATATATATAGATGAAGATATCTCAAGAGTCTTTTCCCTCTAATCTATGAAGATCTAATCTATGAATTTATGATGATCTCTCAAAAGCCTTTCAACAAGATGTTTTGGCGCACCATGAAGAGAACATTTGGTGCCTAGCATGCTAATTATGTGCCTATGTGGCCATTAAAGGTTCCGAATCTGAAATAGGAAATTGCAAGGTGAATTAAAGCTTGCTTCTGCACCTTCTTGAACATTGACCTCACACATAAGAGATGGACACTGATTGCATCTCTCTATTTGACTGAGCCCATTGCTATAAATCATTTCATAGCTTATAGATCTTTTCTGATTTCACCCTCCTCCTTTTCTGCACTCTCAATGCTTTCTATTCAAGATCCAAAACGTTCAATAATATTCTATTTATATATTTCCCTCTAAGAGTCTGAGATGGTGTATATCTTATCTGATTTTGTCTCATAACTATCACTCCCACTAGTTGGAGTGAGTCCCAACAATTGACTGAAGTTATTCGGTAAGCTTTCATGGCTGAAGGAGAATTGTAACTTGGTTCCCCCCCCCGGTTCAATTGCTACCTTAAGTACAATGCTAATATCCTTCTAATGATTTAGAGATTATCCATCAACTTGAGGAAGGAACCCACAAACAGATATAGCAATCTAGCCATGTTAATATGAATTCAGACGATAGATTTATCAGAACCAATGCAGTAGTGGGTTCTAAATCCCGTCACTACCAGTTCACGCGCACACACGCAGAAGTGTCCCGGGCGGGTGGGCAGAGCCTCCTGCCGCCGCTGCTACCGGTTCGCTGAACCGGGAGCAACCCACCGCTGAACCAATGGCATTACTCTTGGTTTCTAGAAGGAAGACTGTATTCAGTTTAATGTATGGAGAATTGGCTTTCTCTCCAGGCATCTTTGTATTGCTGAAGGAAACAAGATTAAGGAAGAGTCAGGATTCCTCCCCAGGGATGCTTTGTCTAAGGGAGAAAAGGGGTGCTATTTTAGCCCTTGTGATTCCCTTAATGACCACCTTGCTTAGCAACATAAATTCTGATCCCGATTATGGTCATGTATGGAAGAATACTGTATCTATTACTGTATTGCCTTCTTCCAGATTGCTTCCCCCCCCCCAACTTCCTGATTGGTTGAAAGGTTTAGAATTTTCAGATGGTCACCCATTCAAATATGAACCACAGCCAGTCCTGCTTAGCTTCGCCCAGATTACATAGGTGCTATGACCCATTCAGCTGTAGGAATGGGAAATTGTTCCTTAAATAAAGTCCTTTAGAACAGAAAGGAAATGTTCAAGCATCTGTGGCTTCTGTTTTCTGTAATCCTGGTTTGAAGCAGGAAAGTGTTGGGTTCTTTGGAGAATACGTTCTCTGTCATACACTACCTTGTAATGAATTTTGCAAAAATTTTAAGCTGTGGTTTTATTGAAAGGAGGAAAGAGACCAAATACAGGTAGTCCTCGACTTACAACCACAATTGAGCCCAACATTTATGTTGCTAAGTGAGACATTTGTTAAGTGAATTTTGCCCCATTTTACAACCTTTCTTGCCACAGTTGTTAAGTGAATCACTGCAGTTGTTAAGTTAGTAACACAGTGATTAAGTGAATCTGGCTTCCCCATTGACTTTGCTTATCAGAAGGTCACAAATGGTGCTCACATGTCTCAGGGACTGTCATGCCCCCGTCAGAGCCTGAATCTGCGGGAGAAGATGAGCTGGAACCTGAGCCGACAGAGATTGAGGAGGCGGCTTTGTTGAATTCGGAGGAAACTGGGGAAGGCCAGGGCCTTTCAGGATTAGGACAGCTTGTAGACAGGGAGGAACAGGGGCAGGATGAACATGAGAGACAGAGTTCAGGCGAGGAGCAAGGACCATCACCTCCTGATCCGAGAGCATGGAGAGTGGAGAGAAGGCAAGAACAGCGCAGACTGAGCAGGCTACTTGGGAGAAGAATGCCCTGCCCATCATCACAAGGCACACCTGGGGAATGAGGCTTAAGGAGATGCTGTGGGCAAGGGCATTTGTCGGGAACAAACACTGAGTCCCTGAAGTGTTGAGTACCGACGTTTGAACTTTCCAAGAGTCCTTGCATTCTTTCTGGCTTTCTGTACTAATTACCTGGATCCTTTGCTTCCTGAACTCCTTGATTTGCCCTGCTGGATTTATTGCTGTACAGCCTTGGTGTACACAGCGCTGGGCTGGACTATTTGCAGCCAGAGGCTGCTTGAGGTGTGTGGGGGGGTGTTTGTCATCACTTTGCTCTGGGACTTGCCAGAAACGTGGGAGCCGTTTGGGGAAATTTGGAGCAATAAAGGGGTGGTTTGAACTGCCAGCTGCCTGTGTTATCTCTGTGCCATGTCCCGGGTCATCACAGGGACACTGCAACTGTCATAAATACGAACTAGTTGCCAAGCATCCAAATATCAATCACATAGCCATGGGGATGCTGCAACGGTTGTAAGTGTGAAAATGGTCATAAGTCAGTTTTTTCCAGTGACTTTTCAGTGCCGTTTGAACGGTCACTAAATGGACTGTTGTAGGTCAAGGGCTACCTGTACGTCTTGTTTTTGTTGTATCTGAGATAATAAAATGAGAGAAGTTCCTATCCTGCTGGGATTCACAGATATTCAGACACAGTGGGATTTGACATAAGTAAGCAATTGTTACATCGTTTACTCCGCTTTGTAAACTTAAGTGGACGTGTCAATCCTTATTTGCCTGAAGCTACCAGCTACTAGTGATAAGATTTCATATGCTCTCTTAAACTGAAGCATTTTCACTGATCAGATGTCCTCTTTTCCAATGTTCTATTCATCCATTTGCAGACAGAAAGTCAACTCTGGCATGCTGCTGAAGCTTTGTAATCAAGTTAGCCTTTCTGTGTAACGAAAGAATTCAACCAGCTAATGCATTATCTGGAAAGATTATCTTAAAGCATATTGGCTGCCCTGTGAGATTTACAAAAAAAACTCCCCAAGCTGGCGCCCTTCAAACATATTAGAACTGAAGCTGTTATTAAGGAATTAATTAATTCTGCAGATGGAGTGGCAGGTTTTCAAGCCTAACTTTAAACAGAAGCTTCTTCAGGAAGAGGCAACGAAGAAGAAAAAAATGTGTGAAACAAGGAATAATTTAGTGTTCCACATTGAGTGAGGAGAAAGGCGATGGTATGGGATAAAGGACGTGGATGTGAATAGGGTTACTCAAGAATTCTTCCATACCACAGAATCAGAATTCAAAAGGACTTTTGCAATTCATTTGTTCCCTGTAGTGTAAGGTGCAATCTTCCAATACTTGAGGGATTGTCACAAAGAAGAGGGAATTGACTTATTCTCTAGGGCAGGGGTGTCAAACTCGATTTCATTGAGGGGCTCATGTTTGGACTATGTTTGACCTCAGGGGGCCGGGGTGGGCGTGGCTGGGATGGGCGTGGCCAGCTCGACATCACTCGTGTCGGGAGTGCCTGTGGTGGACTGAGCGCTCTGCCAGCGAGAACGGGCTCCCGAGCTCCGTTTTTTGTTGCGATGGCCTCCTGCAACCCTCTGCCAGCAAAAATGGAGCTTGGGAGGGCCGCCCATGGCCCTCCCGAGCTCCGTTTTCACTGGCAGAGGCACCACGGCCTGGTCCTTCGCTGTTTCCAGGGCAGCCCTGCGGGCCAGATCTAAGCACCCTGCAGGCTGAATTCGGCCTGTGGGCCTTGAGTTTGACATCCCTGCTCTAGGGCACCAGAGGACAAGAAGTAATGGGTGGAAGCTTGTTAAAGAGAGATCCAACCTAGAAGTAAGGAGAAGTTTTCTGACAGAGCATTTAATCAGTGGAATAGCTTGCCACCTGGTGTTGTGGATGTTCCATCACTGGAAGATTAAAAAAAAATAGACTGGACAACCCGTTGACTGGGATGGTATACTTCTGTCTTGAGAAGGGGGTTAGACTAGAAGACCTCTGAGATCCCTTCCAACGCTATGATTCTACAGCCTTAGGCAAACTTGCATCTCATATGCAAACACTGTGCATAGAGCAAGTCAAATAGATTGTCATGACAAATAATAGGGCAGGCTGCATGTGTATAGATGAAGTATAATTTTCTCTAAATGAGAACACGTAAGTGCACATGTGAAGAGTAGAAAGGGAAGGGTGAATACGTTTATGTGGACCTGTCCACTGGGGGCCCACAGGTGATCTTGTCCTAAACATTGGTGGCATTCCTGAAGAATTTCTCAACTACCAATCTGGCTCTTCGCCTAAATAGATGAACATCCAACTTGCTTCTCTGGTACATTGTTTCTCAACCTTGGCAACCTGAAGCAATGCTGACTGTGGAATTCTGGGAGTTGAAGTCCACACATCTTCAGGTTGCCAAGGTTGGGAAACACCAATCTAGTAGAAGACAGTTCATCACTTCCTGGCTGTTCATCTAAGCACATGAACAGATGGACATCCAACTTCTTTCCATATTGAAGATGGTCCATCACTTCCCAGTGACATCCATCCCACCACCAAAGAGTTCCTTCAAGTCTCCTCCATTTGCTTTAGTGTGGTGTCACCAGCTACTAATGGTAAAATAAGGTTTATGTGTCCTGCAATTCCAGCCATTTACGATTAAATCAATATGCCATGGTTAAATAAATAATGGCTTAAATCCATCCATCCATCCATCCATCCATCCATCCATCCATCCATCCATCCATCCATCCATTCATTCACTCACTCACTCACTCACTCACTCACTCACTCACTCACTCATTCTTCTATAACTGCCCATCTCAGAGCCAGGTGAAATGGGCTGTTTACAGTTCTAAAACTATAAAACACTTAAAGATGCCATGTTTGTATCCACTCATAATTACTAATTGGGATACTGAGAATTTGGAGGGGAGAGAAAAGCTGGAGGCTGGGAGAATGCCTAATCCAGTCTTGACCCTCAGTGACTTACCTTTTTCCTGCACTTAATGGGACCTAGTTTAGAATCACATTAGCTGTGTAAAGAGATTTATAACAGTCCTACTCCCAGGGGTGGGCTGCTATGGGTTTGCCCGGGTTTGGGAGAACCCATAGCTAATGTTATGGCCATTTCGGAGAACCTCCAAATCCCACCCCTGGCTGGCCCTGCCCACCCTGCCCTGCCCCTCCCAGGAGTCTCCACGCAGCCCGTTTTGGATGCGAGGTAAATGCAGGGCCTGCGCGGAGGCTCGGGGAGGGGGAAAAAACAGGCCTCCCGGAAGTTCCGGAAGGCCGGAAACGGGCCCATTTCCGGCCTCCGGAGGGCCTCTGGAGCCCGGGGGAGGCAGTTTTTGCCCTCCCAGAGGCTTGAGGAAAGCCTCCGGAGCCTGGGGAAGACAAAAACGCCCCCCCCCACCGTGGTGCAGGAGGCTGACTAGGCCATGCCCACGATGGCCACGCCCACCCAGCAACCGGGCAGAGAACCCGTTGCTGAAATTTTTGAAGTCCACCCCTGCCTACTCCTATTTGTGAGAGTGTGCTAGCTCAAGAAAATTTATAAAAGCAGCTTTAAAAATAACCCTGGAAGGAACATTGTCAATAAGAGGCTTTTAAAGTCTGTATTACATGAAGTATTTAACTAGGAGACTCAAAAACTCAGCAGATTCAAATACATAATGTGTTAACCTGAGTTTGGTTTTTGAGTGGCTTAATGTGTGAGGTGAACCTTACTTGATGAACTAATTTAGGATTCAATGAATAGTGCAAATCCAGAAAAATGGATTTAGTTTAGTTAGTTAAGGGTGTGAAGAATCCAAATTGTATAAGGGCTGGTATTTAAAAAATGCTTGAGTAGGTTGAGGAGGAAGACATACATAGATAATACTTTATTCAGAGATACAGTCCTCAAGGTTAAATAGTAATACTTTAATAGCAGTCAATAAGCAAGACTCAAGAGCCAGAATATGGGTACTGTATTCAATCTGGCTTATTGGCAGCTGCTACGGTATCATTATTTAAGTTTGTAGAATAAGGGTATTCAGTCCACCAGACTTGCCTCTAATCCAGTATTACTATTATGTTATTCATTTTCCTTCTCAAATTAGATTTGAATCACATCCGAAAGTAAACTTTACTACCTGCAATAAGTTTAGACTTGTTTTTTAACTGTTTGGTTTTATTTTATGTTTTTTCTGTCCCTCACTCTTCTGAAAAGAAACTTGATTTGTCTGCATCATCTCTGCAGAAAAAATGTATGCAATCTGCTTCCACAAATCAACAATCGTTGTTGTTTTTGCAATCGCACAGTGAAAGGAAGATTTGCTAAATCATCAGTCTTCCATCATGTTCCACTCATTTCAATAGGAGTGACTTTGCTTGTCAGAATGTCGCAAAAGGGGATCACGTGACCCCGGGACACTGCAACAGTCATAAATATGAGTCAGTTGCCAAACATCTGAATTTTGATCACATGATCATAGGGATGCTGCAAAGGTCGTAACTGTGAAAAACAGTCATAAGTCACATTTTTCAGTGCCATTGTAACTTTGAACGGTCACTAAAGGAGCTGCTGTTAGTCAAGGACTACCTGTATACCTTTCTTGTGCTAGTTGCATTAGCTCCCCTATTCCTTCCAGGTGCAATTCAAAGAGCTGATTATCAGTGGTGAAATCCAATTTTTTTTACTACCGGTTCTGTGGGCGTAGCTTGGTGGGCGTGGCTTGGTGGGCATGGCAGGGGAAGGATATTGCAAAATCTCCATTCCCACCCCACTCCAGGGGAAGGATACTGCAAAACCCCCATTCCCTCCCCACTCCTGGGGGAAGGATATTGCAAAATCTCCATTCCCACCCCACTCTGGGGCCAGCCAGAGGTGGTATTTGCCGGTTCTCTGAACTACTCAAAATTTCTGCTACCGGTTCTCCGAACTACTCAAAATTTCTGCTACTGGTTCTCCAGAACCTGTCAGAACCTGCTGGATTTCACCCCTGCTGATTATTATCTTTAAAACCCAGGTTTTAAAGATAATAGGTTTTAAAGATAATAATCAGCACTCTGAATTGCACCTGGATCAGGTTATCCGTAAATCAGGTTATCTGTGGGATGACTTCTCCTTGACGGTATTTAGTTATCCTATCAGATCCGATAAGGTAGGCACAACCTGGATCTCTTTCCTGAAAAGTTGCCATCTATTGGATATCAGTGTGACTTTTGCATGGCTGTCCCTACCCTATGAAACACCCTCCTCTCCTCTCCCCCCACACCCATGATCTGGAATTTGCATTTCTGTTTAGCGAAACACAAGCTTTCAAGAATAGGCTATCAAGTTCGTAATCTCTCAGTATTGCATGGCAGCTTATAAACAAATCAGTCACTCAGCCAAAAAAAACCCTATTTCATTTCTACAAAGAAATGGCAGTTTGGCGGGCAGCCAACATTTATTCAATGCAATGTTTAAAACATGGCCTTTCAGAGGTACACTTGGCTGATATTATATGTGTCCTCCTAAAATAAATAAAATGTTTAATACTTAACTTACAAATGGTCCTTCATAATCTAATAACTGTCATTGCTTAACAGTTTTATTGGCCTTTAATTAAAAAAAAAATGATTTTGTAAGGTGCATACAGATCAAGAGTTGTTGTCATGTCCAAAACAGTGGTGGGTTGCTGCCGGTTTGGACCGGTTCTCCCGTCCCAGTGGCGGAAATTTGCACCCGCTCGCCGAACCGGCAGCGATGGCTGGCTGTCCATGCCCCTGAACCGGTTCTCCAGTCGCCGCGGCTGACATAGAACCCTCTGCGCATGCGCAGAGGCTTCTGCGCATGCGCAGAGGGTCATTTCTGTGACGTGATTTTGGTGCGCACGAGCGAAGTGAGCGCGCATGAGCGAAGCGAGCGTGCACGTGCAAAACGCGCACGTCCGTCGTGATGCGAACCGGTAGGAAAGGTAAGTGGAACCCACCCCTGGTCCAAAAATCATAGAAGAATCAGTCTCAACCTTGGAATTCCCAGATGCTGTCCTTTACTTTACTTCTATGAAAATTGAAATCCCCAAGGATGGGAACCAACATTTCAAAATGTTAGGGATTATTGAGTAGCGCCTAAAAACAAGCTTTTGCTGGGGCCATGTTAGATTACAGGTAATCCTCAATTTATAAACATTCATTTAGGGTCAGTTCAAAGTTACAACAGCACTGAAAAAAAGTTAATTATGACTGTTTTTCACACTTAGGATCGTTGTAGCACCCCGATGGTGCTATGAGATTTGTCTTCAGAGAGCATTTTTCAATCCTTACATGATAGCCATCACAACTATGGCTCTCTAAAACATACTACAAGCTATGCAGCTTGTAGTAAGTCCCATTAAACCTTATGTTAGTTAGATCTCCTAGACAGCTTAACTAATCTCAGAAAAACCAAACATGTGGTTAGGCCAAGTTAATATTTGAAAGAGAATTATTACAAAATCCCAAGGTTATAAGATACACTTGGAAGTTGAAAAAAAATCATACAGCTAGTCCTTGACTTATAACCATTCATTTAGTGACCGTTTGAAGTTGCAACAGCAATGAAAAAAGTGACTTATGACCATTTTTCACACTTACAACTGTTGCAGCACCCCCATGGTCACCAGGGATGGGTTCTAACTTACTTTACTGCCGGTTTGCTTCCTCACGCGCCACGTGGGCGCACACGCCTTGTGCACGTGCACATGCGCAGTGCTAAAAACCAAGCTTCTGCACATGCACAGAAGAAAAAAACAGCTTCTGCACGTGCGCAGAAGCAAAAAACAAGATGGCGGCGCTTATGGCGCTGCCGAGAGAGCCGGTTTGGGGGGGGTGTCCAGCCGGCCATTGCTGCCGGTTCGGCGAGCGGGGGAAAATTCCCGCTACCGGTTCTATAGAGCCGGTCTGAACTGGCAGGAACCCACCTCTGATGGTCACGTGATCAAAATTCGGTTGCTTGGCAACTGGTTCATATTTATGACAAGCAAAGTCAGCGGGGAGGCCAGGTTCACTTAACAACTGCGTTACTAACTTAGCAACTGCAGTGATTCACTTGAGAACTGTGGCAAGAAAGGTTGTGAAATGGGGCAAAAGTTCACTTAATAAGCATCTCGCTTAGCAACGGAACTTTTGGGCTCAATTGTGGTGGTAAGTCAAGGATTACCTGTACATTATTCTGGAAGACGGTTCGGAGTTGGAGTAGGCTGGCATCTTTAGAAACCTGAAATTGCTGTGATTCCAATACATTTGGAAGACATCAGGTTGAGGGTGTTTGTTCTTTTAGTTATCAAGCTCTTGTTAATGTTGTTACCATTCTTGTACATTAATGCTGCTGGCTAATTTGAAGCCATTAGCAATAGCAATAGCACTTAGACTTATACACTGCTTCACAGTGCTTTACAGACCTCTCTAAGCGGTTTACAGCGTCAGCCTATTGCCCCCAAACAATCTGGGTCCTCATTTTAGCCACCTCAGAAGGATGGAAGGCTGAGTCAACCTTGAGCCTGGCGGGATTTGAACTGCCAAATTGCAGGCAGCCGACAGTCAGCAGAAGTAGCCTGCAGTACTGCACTCTAACCACTGCGCCACCACAGCTCATTAAAACAATAATCGTGCTGTCAGGACTCAGAGTTCTATTCAATACACTGGGAAGGCATGGTTGAGAAGCTAAGGTAGACAATCTAATTTTGGGTCTAGAATGGAACTAAATGTTTTCCTTTTCTACATTAAGCTGAGTTTGTAGACTACATACAGCCATGTCATGGAAACCACTGAAAATAGCTTCCCCATGGATAGACTCCAGCAGTGAAGAAATATCACATATCCATGCAGGTCGCATCCAATCATTTTTGATCCTACTCGTATCAACTCCAGAGGAGATACGGTTGTGCTGGAAAACAGTCACATGATGAAGGCAATCCCTTTGATCTATGCCTGTATCAGAGGTGGGTTCCTGCCGGTTCGGACCGGTTCTTTAGAACTGTTAGCGGGAATTTCCCCGCGCTCGCCAAACCAGCAGCGATGGCCGGCTGGACACGCCTCCAAACTGGCTCTCTTGGTGGCGGCGTAGGCGCCGCCATCTTGTTTTTTGCTTGTGCGCATGCGCAGAAGCTGTTTTTTGCTTCTGCACATGTGCAGAAGCTGGGTGTTGTGGCCTGCCAACGACCCGTGCAGCTGGTTGCGGACTCCGACAGTGAAGAGGCTGTTGTGGTGATGCGCCAGCGGCCTGTGCAGCTGGTACTGGAGTCGGACAGTGAGGAGGTTGGTGGGGACTCGGTGCCAGAGGCAGAGATTCAGCCAGGGCCTTCAGAACCTCCAGAACCTCCCATCAGTGACGAGGAAGAAGAGGAGGAACCTATTCTTAATGGAGGAGGTCTCCGCAGGAGTAAGGCTTGGGACTACTTGGCCACTCCCTTAGCCTATTTAAGTAGTGACTACGCTCAACCACGTTGCAGGAAACAACTCCGTTCATTCCACGTGGTCTTTGGGTCTTTGAAACTCCTGTTCAGCTCTTGATTCCAAACGGCATTACTTTTCCTGCTCCTAAGTCTGGGCTTTCTGCCAACTTCAGTAAGTTCAAGTTATCAGATAACCTAATTCGTTGGACTTCTTTGATTCTTTGTGCTTGGACTCTTGCCAACTGTTAAGACGTTAATTAACAGTTGGTGCACCGAAAGGACTTATTTATGATTTCAAGGACTTTAACAAACACGACTGCTAAGAGAGTATTAGTAGTTTAAAGAGTATTAAACAAGGTTTGTTTGTACGTTGCTTGTGTTGTTTTTCTCGGTTCAGCAGCTGGGACAGAACACTGGGTTTTTAGCACTGCGTGCGCACCCGCGCGGCACGTGAGGAAGCAAACCGGCAGCAAGGTAAGCCAGAACCCACCCCTGGCCTGTATGCATTAAGAACCCAACATGGGAGTCTAGCACAGAGAGAATTTTTAAATGGCTTCCCTGCTACAGACGAAACACATAAAGTTGGATCTAAAACTTTCTCATTTTCTCGCAGTATTACATGATGTCAGACAAATGCTCACTATGAAAGGTGCATGGGGATCAGCATTAAAAGGCAGCAAAGTATTTATAGCAGTCTGCAAGTGATAAAGGCAACACGATCAAAGCAGATCTGGAGGCAATTATCAGAAATACTTGTCCACTCAATGATGGCAAAGATGAGGTCAGTTCACAACACAGGAGGACAAAAACATGCACAAACCAATAACAGTTCACTCTGGAAAACTCTTACGATTACTGCTAATAAAAGCAAATGGGCATGAAACACATTAGAATATGAATCAGGAGTTCCACTCTCTCGTTCAATTTGCCTGATTCATAAACTGGTCTGCATGTAAAACCAAAACAGGATGTATCAAAGCAAAGCTTCCTGCGCCATCACTGTATCTATAGGTCAATAAAAAGTGGCATCAAACAGGTAGATTTTCCTACAAGGATTATAACCTGTGAACAACTTCATATACAAAGACCTCTCAGATATTTATTTTGCTTTGCATGTTTGTTAAGGAGCTGCTCTTGGGAATTGGCAAGGCGTTAACACATATTCACAAAACATACAGACAGAATCACAACCTTCTTACACAGGGGGAAACCAATACGTTTTCACTCTAATACCTGGTGGGACAATGGTCCCTCTGAAGTTACCTATTTACCTTTATGTATGTGTGTGGATAATTCAATATTGCAAATCTGTAAAAGGCAACTGAGAATGAGTTATTTTAAGGCACAGAAGTATATTGGCAATTACTAATAACTGGAATTAAGCTACTTTGGGATTTTGTACAAATGGAGTAAACTAAATGAAATAATTGCAACGTTTGAGCTGCCTTTGAATTAGTTTGAATCATTCAAGTAATTTAACATTCAGGGGTATTTGAATATGTAGAAATAATAAAAAGGTGGGCTGGTATTTTAATACATACATTTGCAAATTGTTGATAACAACGGGGCCTGTATCGTTTATGACTGCTATGGTTACCATTATTTTAAACACACTGCACGCTTCAATCTGGCGAACAGTGTAGAATTCATTTATTTCTGTTGAAAAAAATATATTCCACTTGAATAGCTCCCATGAAGTTAAAAAGGAACATGATTCACATGAGAATGAAACAGCTTTTGAAGCTAAATTTCCTTTGCAACCAGAAATACTTTTATTCAACTTTTCATTAAACCATGTGTCATATTGAACTTCTTATGTTAGCTGTGCTAATGATTATCACATGCTTCTTATTGGAAAGCATGTTTGATTTGTTCCTTTGAAAGCTGGAAGTTATGGAGCTATGTTTTGATGTCCAACATGTTATACTTAAAAGTAAATCTGATATAGATTTCATTTCTAACTGGAAACTTTTCCTAGATTATGGCTTAGTGTATGGATTTGTGCCACATCCCAAATATGGCTTATTATACATTTAGTTTATATTTTAACTTTACAAGCAATTAGAATATGTGATTCATGTGTTGTGAGCCGCCCAGAGTCCTTTGGGAGTTGGGCGGCATACAAATTTTATTAATAATAATTAATAATAATAATATAGTTATAATTAGATCATCTATAATTAGAATTACGTTGCCTATAATTCTAGCTACTATGTCTATACCGTGTTAATCAGATACTCTTCAGTTAAAGTTCTTAGTTTAGTCTTAATTTAGTCTTAGTCTTAGCTTTTCCTAGTTAGTCATAGCTTAGTCCTAGTTTAGTCTTAGTTTAGTCTTAGTCTTAGCTTTTCTTTTACAAACCAATGGCACATTTGTATACAGGAAGAAGTGGCAAAGCCTGGGGGCAGAGTCAAAAGAGGGGTTAGCTTAGAATCACTATGTAGACACAAGTGAACAAAGTCCAACTTCCCCTGAATTCTGGTAACTCCTAGCAGGTGCTAACCGTTAGTTGAGAATATTCCTGTGCATAGGTATGAGTAGCAATAAATCAGTTTAATTGGACTTTCATGAGTGGACCTGATCTTCCCTGCCTGACATTTGATGTGCTTGAGATAGAGATAGAGTGCTAAAGAAACATTAATCTCCTTGACAATTCAGATCCTATGTTTACTTACATTTACTTTCTTAATTATATTTTACTATTCTTTTGATATGTCTCTTATCTATCTTGGTTTGTTTTTAGTAATGCATTTAGTAAAGGAGAAATTTCCTGAAAGTTAGAACAATTAATCAGTGGAACAACTTGCCTCCAGAAGTTGTGAATGCTCCAACATTGGAAGTTTTTAAGAAGAGATTAGATAACCATTTGTCTGACGTGGTGTAGGGTTTCCTGCCTAAGCAGGGGGTTGGACTAGAAGACCTCCAAGGTCCCTTCCAACTCTGTTATTCTATATTCTAAATAAAATGAAGTTAAAAGCATAAAGGTTGTGTTTTGTTTTAAATGTAACTTTCCATTTATTCCATACAAACAATAATGATAGTAATAATAATGAGTATTGATCCAATAACTAGGGGAGGAACCAAAATTTAGAGCCACAGCCCACATTTCAATGCAGAAAGTCTAAAAAAAAAATCACAGTATTTCAGAGTTAATATTTAAGTCTGACAAAGGCACTTGAGGGTCCATACATAGTGCAATTCAGAACCTTAATTAAAATAGTTGATTATTAGGGTTAATTTAACAAGAGATCCCTGGCCAAACAGTTCCTTACAGCCCTTCCTGTTTAGTATTACTGCATCCTGTGACAACCTATTTTTCCCTCCATTTGTCATGCATTCAGATGAAAGATGCAATTAATGCCAATATGTAATCAAACTACTGAAAGATCCTTGAGATTATATTGTAACACTAAATTTAGCAATTTCCTCCAAATGCTAAGTGTTATTCATTTTATCTTAGGGATCTGAATCAAATATCTCCATTTATTCCACCCAAGTCTTGTTAGCTATCCACATTTTACTAAATAACTATTTAATATTCTGGTTTATCATATTCAGAGCTTTAGAATCAAACCCATATGTTTACTTTTAACTGCAGTTTCCTACAACAAGCCTATTTCATAATGAACAGTGAGAAGTCAAGTTGTTTTAATAAATCATACCTAATGTTAATCACAGTATAGATTCAAAAGTAATGCCAATGGGAAACAAAATGGAAACTTGATTTTAGATTTTCATGATTAGAATGACTTTGTTATTATAGAAATGGCTTGAAATGTTGTGAAATGTAAAGCAAAAGGTTGAAGTATTGGTTTGTATTTCACTGCACAGAAAAAGTCAGAAATCACTTTCCACCCCTCTCTTTGCATTTTCTCTCTCTTATTAGTTTTCTAACTTTTGTTTTTTCTGTATTTTTATCTTATAATGAAACAATAATTAATAATATAATGTAGTGTAGTGTAGTGTAAATATAATATTATAATATAATATAATATAATATAATATAATATAATATAATTTAAAGACGCTGAGCTTGTTACCTGGAAAGCTGACAGCCAGAGTTTGAGACATGAGTGCCACGTGATGGGGTGAGC
>QLTV01002552.1:525972-538526 GCA_003457575.1 Thermophis baileyi | reverse complement strand
AGTTCTAACACCTCTCTCTTTCTTTCTCTTTCTTTCTCCCTTCCCTTCCCTTCCTTCCCCCTCCCTCCCTCCCTCCCCCCCTCTCTCTTTCTTTCTTTCAGGGGAACCGGCAGGGAAAATAAGCTTTAAAAAGTTTTTTAAAAAAACAGGAAGTGATGATGTCGGGGCAGGTGGGTGGAGCTTCACGTTGCCATCCCGGTTCTCCGAACCAGCTGCTGCAATCGTTACCTACTCGCCCGAACCGGGCCGAACCGGGAGGATTTCACCCCTGGATCTGCATCAGATTCTCTTTCTTTGATCTCAGAATGTCTTTAATCTTTGGGACTATTTGTTTTTTTCTGAATGAGAAATTTCATACCTTTTAAAGGAAAAAAAACACATTTTTTTTCTTTTTTCTTAGGATCATCAGATACACTTTCTACGCCAGTGATGGCAAACCTTTTTTTGCTCGGGTGCCAAAAGGGCGCATGCACACGTGCACGATAGCGAGCACGTGCCCACACCCATAATGCAATGCCCTCCCCCCGTGCATGTGCACACAACCCCCCCACTCTGCCCTCCCCGCGCATGCGTGCAGACCTCACTGAAGCCTCCGGACTTCCGGTAGGCCCGTTGGGCCGTTTTTCACCCTCCCCAGGCTTCAGGAAAGTCGCTGGAGCCTGTGGATGGCAAAAAACGGGCCTACCAGAAGTCCGTTTACGAACTTCCAGTAGGACCGTTGGCTCCGTTTTTTGCTATCCACAGGCTCCGTTTTTTGCTATCCCCCGTCCTCTGGAACGCCAAAAATCAGCTGGCCAGCGTGCACATGCGTGCTGGAGCTGACATAGGGCAACGCCTCGCATGCCCTCAGATATGGCTCCGCGTGCCACCTGTGGCACGTGTGCCATAGATTCGACATCACGGTTCTACTCTCTTTAATGGATTTCTTGGCATTGAAAGCTGTTTCTTGATATATTGAAAAATTGCTGAAAACATTGATGCCTAGAGAACAGAGAAATATCTTCAAATGTTTCTCCTTTCCTTCAGTCGTGTTGTTAAAGCGTTTGTTAAGCGTAGCTTAAATTTTTGGACCATAATCCAGGACATATACATGATTAGTATGGGTGTCACACAGTGGTGAAATCCATTTGTTTTACTACCGGTTCTGTGGGCGTGGCTTGGTGGGCATGGTGTGGCTTGGTGGGTGTGGCTTGGTGGGCATGGTAGGGGAAGGATACTGCAAAATCTCCATTCCCACCCAACTCCAGGGGAAGGATACTGCAAAATCTCCATTCCCACCCCACTCTGGGGCCAGCCAGAGGTGGTATTTGCCGGTTCTCCAAACTACTCAAAATTTCCGCTACCGGTTCTCCGAACTACTCAAAATTTCCACTGTAGGTTCTCCAGAACCTGTCAGAACCTGCTGGATTTTACCCCTGGTGTCACAGCAAAGCCTGAAGGACTTTCTCATGACCAGCAGAATTAAAGAGAGCCTAGAGAATTCACATTTAACATTTTCAGGGAAGAGCAAAATCAGTGATACCATATAAAGTCAGTGGGGCCATATACCATATAAAGTCAGACATATAGACAGAGCTCAATTGTGATCCTAAGTCGAGGACTACCGTACTTATAATATTTATTACTTGACATATATGTGATATATTTAGTTCATTTTTTCTTGTTCCTTGTTTAGTTTGTTATTCTACATTGATGCATTTTTGTATGTTTCCCTCTTTTGTGTACTTCTTCGTAAAGTTTTTAAAAATGAAATTGTATGTGTGTGTGTAAAATGGCTCCTTCAGGCAGCTCATTTTGGGTGCCCTCATGAAAAGGCCGCAAGTTGTTAGTCTCCTGGTGATTGGCCCAAAGTCATTCAGTTGACTGAGGTGGGACTAGAACTCATAGTCTCCTGGTGATTGGCCCAAAGTCACTCAGCCAACTGAAGTGGGACTAGAACTCCCAACTCTCTTGGTTTCTAGCCTGGTACCTTAACCATTAGACCAAACTGGCTATTGACTTCTTCAGTTTCAACCTCAATAATACACGGGCAAACAATCGATACAAACTGAAGGTAAACTGTTCCAAACCCGATTGCAGAAAATGCGACTTCAGCAACAGAGTGGTCAACGCCTGGAATGCTCTACCTGACTCCATTGTTACATCCTCTAACCCCCACAGCTTCAACCTTAAACTGTCTACCGTGGACCTCACCCCATTCTTAAGAGGTCCATAAAGGGGGCGTGCATAAGCACACCAGCGTGCCTACCGTCCCTGTCCTACTGTCCCCATTTATTTGTATTCATTTCTTTTGTTCATGTCTATGTTTATATTTACACCTGCTATCTTGTACATGTTTGACAAATTAATAAACAAATAAATAAATAAATAAATAAATAAATCTTTTTGAAAAAATTAAAATTGAGTCTTTATTAAGCCATTAAACATTAACCCAGAACAATAAATACCACGATTTAATATTTAATTTGGCTTATATTGCATAAGTAGAAGCAAAAATTGTTCTAATGCTAGAATTACATTATAGTTTATAGATGAATACAATAATGTCCCACACACCCACTTCAGTGAAAAACTGATAATTTCCAATGCCTTTTCTCAGAAAGCAGGTATACAAAATTAATCTGCCTTCTAGCATACATTCATCATATTGAATGACTCACTAGCTATTTTTGCACAATAGACTTAATCAGGTGTGTTAAAAGACCCAGCAGCTGCACACCACAGGCTAATTTGGATCAGGGTTAGCCTTGGTTTAGCCCCTTGTCACACAAATAGAGTTTATTGGGTTAGTGTACATGGTTCGGTGAATTAGCTGAACCCAGAAAATTCATTAGAGCCGATGCGGTGCAGTGGTTAGAGTGCAGCACTGCAGGCTACTTCAGCTGACTGCTAGCTGCAGTTCGGCGGTTCAAATCCCACCAGGCTCAAGGTTGATTCAGCCTTCCATCCTTCCGAGGTGGGTAAAATGAGGACCCAGATTGTTGGGGGGGGCAATAGGCTGACTCTGTAAACCGCTTAGAGAGGGCTGTAAAAGCACTATGAAGCGGTATATAAGTCTAACTGCTATTGCTATTAATTCAATAGCCTAGTTAGTGTGCTGCGGATTTTGTATATCTAGGCAGCTACATCTACTGAATCTGCTTTATAAAAACATTATACACAAATATTATGTAAAATTATATACAAATGCATAGCTACAGTATCGGAGTACTACTGGCTCTACAGCAGTAATTGTGAAAGAGAGGTAGGGGTCCTAGTGGACGGCTACTTAAATATGAGCCAGCAGTGTGCTGCAGCTGCCAAAATAGCCAATGCAATCCTGGGTTGCATCAACAGAGGGATTGCATCAAGCTCACAAGAACCACTTTATATCACACTAGTGAGGTCACACTCGGAGTACTGTGTACAATAC
Source organism: Thermophis baileyi (assembly GCA_003457575.1). Classification (NCBI taxonomy): domain Eukaryota; kingdom Metazoa; phylum Chordata; class Lepidosauria; order Squamata; family Dipsadidae; genus Thermophis; species Thermophis baileyi. The sequence continues at coordinate 535,114 of QLTV01002552.1, read as the reverse complement.
AAAAAAGATGCTGAGATGCTGGAAAGTGTGCAGAGAAGAGCAAGAAAGGTGATAAGCACCTGCCCTCTGGAATATCTTGCCCCCTGGTTTGAGATCTGACACCCCTGATCCTCTGGGAGAGCCTAAAGACCTAGCTCTGCCAATTAGCTTGGGGCTCCAATGGGAGAGCATCACAGTGGAGGTGGTTGATTAACAACAGATCCCATCTCCCCACAATTCTGCCCTCCTCCCCAGTGGTGAAATCCAATTTTTTTTACTACCGGTTCTGTGGGCGTGGTTTGGTGGGCATGGTGTGGCTTGGTGGGCGTGGCTTGGTGGGCGTGGCAGGGGAAGGATACTGCAAAATCTCCATTCCCACCCCACTCTGGGGCCAGCCAGAGGTGGTATTTGCCGGTTCTCCAAACTACTCAAAATTTCCGCTACCAGTTCTCCGAACTACTCAAAATTTCTGCTACCGGTTCTCCAGAACCTGTAAGAACCTGCTGGATTTCACCCCTGCTCCTCCCCATCTTTAATTGGATCATAGCATTTGGCTTGTATTAATTTGGATGGATGGATGGATGGATGGATGGATGGATGGATGGATGGATGGATGGATGGTCTGGAGCAGGGGTGGGTTCTAACTTACCTCGCTGCCAGTTAGCTTCCTCCCACGTTGTGTGGCTGCGCCTCGTGGGTGCGCGCATGCGCAGTGCCGAAAAATAAAAAAAAATCCCCCCCAAAAAAGCCAAAAACAAGATGGCGATACATGTGCAGTGCCAAAAACTCGGCTTCTGCGCATGTGGAGAAGAAAAAAAAATTAAAAAAAATTCTCAATTTTTTTTTCCAAAAAAAAAAAAATCCAAAAAAAAGATGGCTGCATCTACGGACCAGCACCGACCGAACAGGCTCCGTGACATCACATTGATGTCACCAACGGGTTGCTACTGGTTCGGGCGAACCAGTACGAACCGGGAGGAACCCACCTCTGGTCTGGAGGCTAAATCATATGATGAATGGTTGAGGGAGCTTGGTATGTTTAGTCTTTCAAGGAGAATGCTTGGGGGGGACACACATAATAATTGTCTTCCAGTACTGGGGGTGGGGGGTCACAGAGAAGAGGGGATTGACTTATTCTTCAAAGTACCAGAAGGCAGGACAAGAGTTAAATGGGTGGAAGCTCATTAAGGAGGAATCCAACCTAGAAGTAAGGAGAAATTTTCTGACAGTGAGAACAGTTAATGAATAGAATATCTTGCCTCCCGGAGTTGTGGGTGCTCCATCGATGGAGGTTTCCAAAAATAGACTGGGCCACTATTTGATCAGAATGATATAAGGTCTCTTGCCTTGAGCAGGGGGTTGGACTAGAAGACCTCCGAGGTCTCTTCCAGGCCTACGATTCTGTGTCCTATATAATTGGTAAGGAGACCTTCTATCATTTGATACTTCCAGGTGTAAGAGATCAATTTCCAATGATGTTAATTTGGAGGACTGATACAAAAGCTGAGATTCTCTAGTTACCTTAGAGAATCCCTTTGATTGTAACAAGCTCTTATTTATATAAAAGGAAAATTACTAAAATTGTCTTTTTTAAATGGGGAATTTTAGAACAGGGATCCCCAACCCCCGGTCCGTGGACTGGCATCGGGCTGCGGCATGCCAGAAACTTGGCTGCGCAAACAAGTGAAGTGGGATGCAGGCAGCATGCGAAACCACACCCCCTCCAGTCCGCGGAAAAACCTCTCTCCATGGAAACGGTCCCTGGTGCCCAAAATCTTGGGGGCCACTGTTTTAGAACATATTTGGAAGACCCAGAGGGCACGAATCCCCTAAAAATCAGAGCTCCCTTGAGGTTCTCAGAAAATAACACCTTTTAATCTAACGGGGCAGGGGAAAACATTTGCTTATATGTTTGGGAGTCACCAGCTAAATTCTTCAGGTATCTTTTTAACTGACTTGGATAAGCGGTGTTGTGTGAACTCTCCCGGTACCTTGCCTTCCGCTGCTCTTCAATCTTCTGCTCCCAATGACTACATTATCGCTTGAGCTGGTTTCTTAGCTCCCATTTCCCCAAATGACCTCAGAGTATAAAACGCAGTGTAGTGTAAGCGCTTTGGAGGAAAGTTATGCAACGACCTAGATGAGAAGGGCAAAAGGTGATTCAGAGCGTGTGAGGACATGCCTGCAGCTTCTATCAAAAATGTGTTCACCTTCCAATAAACACATCTCTTCCCAGGATGACGCTGCCAACCACCCAAGCCGCGAAAAGACTCAGCTGCTTTAATACAGTTAATATAGTTTAATATAGTCCTTGACCTATAACCATTCATTTAGTGACCATTCGAAATTACAACAGCACTGAAAAAAGTGACTTATGACCGTTTTTCACACATTGAAGACCGCTGCAGCTTCCCCATGGTCACGACACGTGATCAAAGAGAAGAAGAGAAGAGGAGGGAAGTAGGGAGAGGAGGAGAGGAGAGGGAAGAGGAAAGAAGAGAAAGATGATTCTTGTAGGAAAACTGGAACATGGAAAATATGAGAAAGTAAACAGACGAATAAATTTTTTGGTTGATTTGACGGTTGGATAATTCATATTATAATGGAAGATGTTAAAAAAGGTTAAAAATATTATTAAATGAATATAATTAGATTTGAAAGTATATATAGATGTATGTATGTATATGCACTCTGACAACACATTGTTTAAATTGAAAATGGAATTTTTATATTATAAAATAAAATAAAAAAGATATTAAAAATTACTTGGCAACTGGCATGTATTTATGATGGTTGCAGTGTCATGTGATCACTTTTTGCGACCTTTGTGACCAGCAAAATCAACAGGGAAGCCAGATTCACTTAGTAACCATGTTAGTAACTTAACAACTGCAGTGATTCATTTAACAACTGTGGCAAGAAAGCTTGTAAATGGGACAAAATTCACTTAACAACTGTCTCGCTTAGCAACAGAAGTTTTGGGCTCAATTGTGGTCATAAGCCGACGACTCCCTATATGCTCACCAAATCTCGTTTTGCCTTTTGAATCTAGAGGATAACTTTAACCGCAATCACCATTTTCGTTTTCTATTAATGCTTGTAAGGCCTCTGTGGAGGCCAGAAGCATCGCTAGAAATTGAGATAGGGTGAGTTGAGTCTAGGCCAGTGGTGGGTTGCTCCCGGTTCGGCCCAGTTCTTACAACCGGTAGCGGCGGTGGGAGGCTCCGCCCACCCGCCTAGGACGCTTCTGCACATTTGCAGAAGCGTCGCGCGCACGTGTGAGTGCGCGCATGAACCGGTAGTAAAGGGTTTTAGAACCCACTACTGGTCTAGGCATATAAAAGCAGCATTAGATGACAAGTCATTTGGCTGCGAGCAATTCAGGGAGAGACAAATATCCAATTTCCAGAGCTTACATCCCACCTCCTTCAACGCCTCATCTCTGCATCTCCACCATATGAGTTCAGCTCACCAGATAAAAACCCAGCATATTGGAATTGCTCATGATTGTATCGCTGTAATTAAATGAGGATTACAACAATACGGTATTGAAAAACAACAAACAATAAAGCAGCCCAATGAGCTGGGACTTTGGACCCAATTTTTGTTCAAGGAAAATGTGTATTCAGTCAAATCTAAAGGGATGGTATATCTAGCAATACAAAAATCAGATAGACAAACACCCCCCTCCCCCCGAGCTACAGTTTAATGACTACTCAGCAGGGTGATTCGCTTCCTAATGTTGTCTATTTTTTTTATCTAGGGTTGCACATTTTTAACATGTCTATGTATGTGTATTAGAATGCAAACCCACAAAAGGGCATTTTTGGACGGGCAAATCTAAATTTCTCCTAGGTTCTGAATGAGTACAGTTTTTAGGAATCCGGTCAGAGATACACAGTGTGAGGCTCCACATTTTAATTCAAACCCCAGATGTGGCTGCCAGAAACCTCAGAATGATCCCACACTGAAATTCATATGTGACAGAAAGGGACATTTTGTTAAATGTATCGGTGGAAGCATATTAATTACATTTAACTGAACTTAAAGTCAGTATAACCTTTATCTCCTCTTTTCCCATTCTTTTGCAGTTTGTGGCTTCTGGCACACTATTCACAGGCCATAAGTAGCTCTCTATCTGGAAAATTCCCTTTGGAATATCATCCCTTCAGAAATTAGACTGGCAGCCATTTTAACACTCTCTCATAAGGCCCTGAAGACTTGGTTTTGCCAGCGGCCTGGGGAACCCAGAGTGGGATGGAGTGGAGCCCATCAAATAGTTCCTTTGAGTGTGTGTTGTCGCTGGGGATGGGTGGGTGGGTTATTGTTATTTATTTTTATTTTTATTTTCTATACAGGTAATCCTCGACTTACAACAGTTCGGTTAGTGACCATTCAATGTTACAATGACACTGAAAAATGTGACATGGCCGTTTTTCATAGTTGCAGCCATCCTCATGATCATGTGATCAAAATTCAGATTCTAGGCAACTGATTCATAGTTATGACCTTTGCTGTATCCCAGGATCATGTGATCCCCTTTTGCAACCTTCTGACAAGCAAAATCAATGGGGAAGCCAAGTTCACTTAACAACCAGGCTACTAACTTAACAACTGCAGTGATTCACTTAACAACTGTGGCAAGAAAAGTCATAAAATGGGGCAAAACTCGCTTAACAAATATCTCACTTAACAACAGAAATTTTGGGCTCAATTGTGGTCGTACGTCGAGGACTACCTGTACTATGTTTTTATTGCTTCTAACTAGCTAACTAGCTAACTAGCTAACTAGCTAACTGATGTTATGCAGTCTCATCCTAAAAGCCTGCATATTTCTAAAAAGTGGAGTTTAATTAACCCAGTGTTTTTACAATAGGCGAGCACAGCACAAAACATCGTGGGCTGTCCCCTGATATCACTAGATGAGATCGCTAGGGCTCGCTGCCTTAGAAGAGTGAGGAAAATCCTCAGGGACGACTCACACCCTGGTCAGCACTTCTTTACCCTCCTACCATCGGGAAGGAGATATAGAAGCATAGCCAGCCGCACAAACAGGCTGAAGAACAGTTTTTATCTGTGGGCTGTCAGACTCCTGAATGCGAAATAACATCATAACTATGTAGTACGATGGACTTGCAGGGCCAGTGCAATGTGTAACATGTTCACACTGGTGCAATAGGACTGGGTGTTTGTTAATAGGTGTTATTGGGTTAGGGATTTTCTGTCTTCACTGTGAGTTGTATTGTGTTGGGGGGGTGCACTGAGGGCAGGGGTGGGTTCCACTTACCTTCCCCACCAGTTCGCATCGTGATGTTTTGCACGCGCACGCTCGCTCCGCTCGCGCATGCACGCGTTCCCTCACGCAATTTTGCTTCCGCACATGCTCAGTAGCTGCAATCAGCCCGACACACAGCTGAGGAGGTGATCAGCTTCGCTTTGGGTGAAGGAATAAAGGTCAGTATAAACCTGAGGGCGGGCGGGAGGGCCCTTTTTCAAGCAGCAGAAGAGGAAAAAACCTTCAAAAATTCACAGAAAATTCCCCAAAAAAGATGGCGGCGCCCACGGACTGGCACCGACCGAACCAGATCCGTGACATCACCAGCGGGTCACTAATGGTTCGGGCAATCCAGTCCGAACCGGGAGGAACCCACCCCTGACTGAGGGAGCTCAACCAATCTCATTGTACATATGTTGTGCAGTGACAATAAAGATTTGAATTGAATTGAATTGAATTTTTCAAACTTGGCAGGGCCTTCCCGGACATGAACAGTTGAGACCAACCATCATAAGTCAAGGACTACTTGTATCCATGGAAATGAATGATATCCCATGTGTCATCACACAATTATGGAATTTGACATCCCAGGTGTCATGCAAATTGTGGAATTTGCATCACTCACACAAATGACATCAAGCAAATGGATCATTGCAGCTTGCCCCAATGCCTGGCTCCCTTCATCTTTGGCTTTGATCTCCAGCTTTCCACCAGCCATCTTTCCCCTAAAAGCTAAACACAGCAGTTCCAATCTAAATTTAGACACTAGCCAGTTTTGCATGCAATGTTGAGGAAGAGTTTTAGATAACGAATGTGCATATCTTGACAGTTTCCTTCCCATCAAGCCATCCCATGCTGAGTTTTAGCAAGGTTTTAAACCCACAATGTCATTGAAGATATCTTAGATCTATTTAAGCCAGATGCTGCATCTTAAGATTGTTACTTTATTCTTCTGCATGTTATAAAATTTCCTGACAGTTAGAACAATTAATCAGGGGAATGGTTTGCCTCTAGAAGTTGTGGGTGCTCCAACAATACTGCAGGTTTTTAAGAAGAGATTGGACAGCCATTTGTCTGAAATAGTACATGGTTTCCTGCTTGAGCAGGGAGTTGGACTAGAAGACCTCCAAGGTCCCTTCCAACTCTGTCATTCTGTAAGTCCTACTTCTTTAAATGATGCTCATGCCTTCACAGCCTTTGACCCTAACCTCTGAATGAATGACACACATAAGCTAAAAATTCATGTGAGAGTTGAAGGATTGAAGCATGAGCCGTGGTGGCACAGTGGTTAGAGTGCAGTACTGCAGGCTACTTCTGCTGACTGCCGGTTGCTTGCAATTTGGCAGTTCAAATCTCACCAGGCTCAAGGTTGACTCAGCCTTCCATCCTTTCAAGGTCGGTAAAATGAGGACCCAGATTGTTGGCGGCAATATGCTGACTCTGTAAACCGCGTAGAGAGGGCTGTAAAGCACTGTGAAGCGGTATATAAGTCTAAGTGCTATTGCTAAGTGCTAAGAATGGGAAGACACAGGTTTCTTAAGTCTTTTTCAGCCATGGAAAGTTCTCGGGCAATTTTTGGCTACACACTCGGTCTCGTTCCAACCTACCACACAGGGTTGTGATAAGTGGGGATAAAATAAGGGTGGAAATGTTATGGGGCTGCCTTTGGTCTTGGAGGAAACATTGGGTCTAAACCAGAGGTGGCTTCCTCCCAGTTCGGACTGGTTCGCCCGAACCGGTAGCGACCCGCTGGTGACGTCACAATGACATCAGAGATCCGGTTTGGTTGGTGCCGGTCCGTGGGCGCCGCCATTTTTTTTTTTGAATTTTTGAATTTATTTTTTCTTCTGCGCATGCTGTTTTTTTCTTCTGCGCATGCTCAGAAGCTGAGTTTCCAGCACTGTGCATGCGTTGCCATCTTGTTTTCGGCTTTTTAAAAAAATATTGTTTAGAAAATATTTTTTACTGCGCATGCGCGTTCTCCCAGTTCGGACTGGTTCGCCCGAACCGGTAGCGACCCGCTGGTGACGTCACAATGACATCAGAGATCCGGTTTGGTTGGTGCCGGTCCGGGGGCGCCGCCAGTTTTTTTTTTGAATTTTTGAATTTATTTTTTCTGCTGCGCATGCGCAGAAGCTGAGTTTCCGGCACTGCACATGCGTCGCCAACTTGTGAACCGCAATATGTGATGAGGAATAGTATTGCTTAATACTCACAACAGAAGAACTTTAATCAGGCTTTGGTTTGGGGATAAACTTAGAAAAAGAATTGGCCAAAGAGTGATTCTTCATTAAAAACTTAAACTTATTTGTCAGATGCAAAGAATCAGGACCATTAAGTTCCAGTTAAGCTGATTTATTGCTCATGCTTATACACAAGAATCTAGTGAACTAACTGTCAGCTCTAAATTGGCGCTAGATAAGAGTTAACAGAATTCAAGAGGGATTGGACTTAGACCATTTGTGGAATGTAATGATTCTAGGCTGATTCCTCTCTTGACTCCTCCCCTTGGCCCTCCCTGTCCTCCTACACTATTCTAGGTAATAGTTGATCTCACAGATGGTATCCTTAATCTTCAAAATCTATTCCTCCAGAATTTACTTTCATACTTCCATCTTCTACTTCTCCACCCAAACAGAGGTCTCTCTCTCTCTCTCTCCGTGATCTCTTCCTCCTCTACTTTTTCTTCATCCGCGAACTCCTTGATAGTCATTCCTCCTCAAGCCAACTGTTTCTCATTAATGCCCCCAGACAGCTCAATTAGTGATGAGGAATGCTGGGAACTGTAGTTTAATCATCGAGGAGCCAAGGTGGCACAGTGGTTAGAGTGCAGCACTTCAGGCTACTTCAGCTGACTGCTAGCTGCAGTTCAGCGGTTCAAATCTCACCGGCTCAAGGTTGACTCAGCCTTCCATCCTTCCGAGGTGGGTAAAATGAGGACCCAGATTGTTGGGGGCAATATGCTGACTCTGTGAACCGCTTAGAGAGGGCTGTAAAGCACTGTGAAGCGGTATATAAGTCTAAGTGCGATTGCTAACTTGTTTTCGGCTTTTTAATTTTTTTTAATTTTTTTTAATTTTTTTGCACTGCACATGTGCATGCGCCCACGAGGCACACGCGCACCCACGAGGCACGGCCACGCGGCGCGGGAGGAAGCGAACCGGCAGCGAGGTAAGTTAGAACCCACCCCTGGTCTAAACCTAACAAACTGATTGTGATGCAGATATAGGTCTTCAGCTTATATACCTAACATCTGAGGTGACCTTCAGTGTTTTATTTTTTGACCAGGCTTATATCAAGAATTAAACTTGCTGCAAAGCTTCTTTGGGGCTTTTCTTTTCTTGGAAAGCTATGTAATGTTGCGTGCATTTCCAAATTGGATTATAGGACAAGGCAATGCCTTTTGTTGAACTGTAATTCTAATCAGGTGCATCTGTGGCAAGATGATAAATCAGCAGTTAGGAATAAACGCCCGTAATCTCTTCATTGCTCAAGGCACCATCACATACAGGTAGTCCTTGACTTACAACAGTGACCATTCAAAGTTTAGTGACCATTTGAAGTTACAACGGCATTGAACAAAGTGACCTATGACCATTTTTCACACCGCTGCAGTCATCCTCATGTGATCAAAATTCAGACGCTTGGCCACTGATTCATATTTATGACGGTTGCAGTGCCCTGGAATCCAGTGGTGGGATTCGATTTTTTTTACTACCGGTTCTGTGGGCGTGGCTTGGTGGGCGTGGTGTGGCTTGGTGGGCGTGGCTTGGTGGGCGTGACAGGGGAAGGATACTGTAAAATCCCCATTTCCTCCCGATCAGCTGGGACTCGGGATGCAGAGAATAGATGGGGGCGGGGCCAGTCAAAGGGGGTATTTACCAGTTC
>QLTV01002552.1:512163-523590 GCA_003457575.1 Thermophis baileyi | reverse complement strand
CCTAAAGTCCCCATATATTAGAAAAATATTTACTCGTAAACATGTTTGTACTTATTATATAATCATATTAATATTTATACTTTACCTGTATGGGCGGCATACAAATTTTGCTAAAATAAATAAATAAATAAAATAAGAAAGATAATAAATGGGGCAAAACTCACTTAACAACTGCTTTGCTTAACAACAGAAATTCTGGGCTCAATTGTGGTAAGTCGATAATTCCTCATCCAAAAATGCCTCCTGGGAGGAATTCCTGTATGATGTCTCACTTTGAGACTCAAATGATGTGGCCAGAAGCTAGAGGCCACAGAAGAAATCTGGAAGCCATGGCTATTGCAATGTCAAGAGAGTCACCCACTATCATTGGCCAACTGAAAGCTATATAATGGTAAGAGCTATTCTTACCAAGAGCCCTGGTGGCGCAGTGGCTAGAATGCAGGTCTATGACAATTCACCACAGACAACTTGCCACGGCCAACTCGCCACGGCCATCTCGCCACGGCCAACTCCCCACGGCCAACTTGCCACAGGACAACTCTCCACAGCCATCTCACCACAGGACAACTTGCTGCAGGACAAGAGTTACACTAACATCAAAGAAATGGTGGAATAGAATCGTTAAAGAAAGGATGCAAAAGGAGGGACAGAATGAAATGTGAATGACAAAACTAAAATATTTTAAAATTTATTTTTAATAATGAAATTGACTGGTTAAATTGTCCCGCAGCTAGTTGGTTGTGGTGAGTTGTCCCATTCCATTAGAAGGCAGTATTGCAGGCAAACTCTGCCCACAGCCCGGAGTTCGATCCTGATCATCTCAAGGATGACTCCCAACCTTCTGAGGTTGGTAAGATGAGGACCAAGATTGTTGGGGGCAATACACTGACATTTGTAAACTGCTCAGAGAGTGCTGTAAAGCACTATGGGGCAGTATATAAGTCTAAGTGCTATTGCTATTCTTTGCATTTAAATTGCATCATTTTTTTCTAGCTTAAAAGATGCTTTAAAGCACCTTTTAAAGAGGTGCTTTAAAAAGAAATTATCTTTCATCACACTGAAAGAAAACAATAAGATGGATGGATTATTTTTTTTTTTGCAAAATGCTAATTCTTTTACCAATTAGTAGTGTGAGAAAAAAAATACTTTCTAGTGACTCAGGGCAAATTACTCGGCAATTAAAATGTGCACTGTACCTCCAATTTTCTAATGTTTAATTACTGAAGGATAAGTGCAGAGTAGTCAGAGGTAGATGAGAATTATTATGCAAGCTAGAAAAAAACCCTGATTTTTACCTCCAGCCTTTTTGTTTAGAAAAAATTGTACATATTTAAGTAACCTCAGCTAATGTAGGGTTTTGTTTTTTTTAAGCCATGCTCACACTTTGTTAGGAAGGTAGATTATTTTAAACCTAAAGGCTGGGGAGAACCAGATGTAGGTAAGCCTTGAATAATGTGCAGTTACTTATTTTCCATTAAGAGCACATCAACAGAGGGCATGCCGTAAAGGAAATAAACACTCTTGCCCTTGCAATACATTATTTAGTGATTGTTCTAGTCACAGATGGCATCAAATAGACTTATAAAAATCTAGCCCATGCATAGTAAATTCTACAGCCAGAAAACCCACATTTTTCACCAGAATCATTTTATCTGCATTACACATTGCTTCCAAAATCAATTCCACCCCCCAAAATACATTTGAGATGTATTTGGATGAAGGATAAATGATCATTGAAGTGAGTGGACCATGGTGAAAAAAGACATAATTTAGCCCCAGGAAAACAAAGGGTAGCTAGGTTGCAAGATCCTGTATTTGTCAGGGGCAAGAAATCAGGAAGCAAGGCGGTTCCAATGCCTACAAGTTTATCGCATGCTCATTTACTCTCTACAAGAATCTGAACTACTAACAGTCAAAGCAAATTGGCGGTAGATAAGAGTCAACGGAATTCAGGGTGGGCTGGACCTAGATCTCTTGTGAGCACAAAGGGACTCTAGACTGATGACGTGCTTGATGCCTCCCTCAGGTTCAGCCTGGTCATCTCCTACAATATTTTTGCCACCTTGGCACAAAAATACTTGCTTAATACTCACAACAGAAGAACTTTAATCAGGCTTTGGTTTGGGGATAAACTTAGAAAAAGAATTGGCCAAAGAGTGATTCTTCATTAAAAACTTAAACTTATTTGTCAGATGCAAAGAATCAGGGCCATTAAGTTCCAGTTAAGCTGATTTATTGCTCATGCTTATACACAAGAATCTAGTGAACTAACTGTCAGCTCTAAATTGGCGCTAGATAAGAGTTAACGGAATTCAAGAGGGATTGGACTTAGACCATTTGTGGAATGTAACGATTCTAGGCTGATTCCTCTCTTGACTCCTCCCCTTGGCCCTCCCTGTCCTCCTACACTATTCTAGGTAATAGTTGATCTCACAGATGGTATCCTTAATCTTCCAAATCTATTCCTCCAGAATTTACTTTCATAGTTTCATCTTCTACTTCTCCACCCAAACAGAGGTCTCTCTCTCTCTCTCTCCGTGATCTCTTCCTCCTCTACTTTTTCTTCATCCGTGAACTCCTTGATAGTAATTCCTCCTCAAGCCAACTGTTTCTCATTAATGCCCCCAGACAGCTCAATTAGTGATGAGGAATGCTGGGAACTGTAGTTCAATCATTTCCGGAGGCCATAAATTCATCGCCCCATTTCTGCAAGAGAAGATCATTAGAAATGGTGATGCTGTCCTGACGGTATTGATCTTGCCAAAAGGAACCTTGATGAGCCCATCAAAGGGCATTCGGGGTTCTTTGGAATACAATTCTAAACGCTAGTGCTATATTAAATCCTTCCTTGCAAAGCTACTTTAAAAGGTCCACCTATATAAAGTAAGATATATTTGATTATTCATTTCCTGAGTCAGTGGCTGCTTGAGTTAATATCCTGCATGACAGGAATAAATCTATTAGAAACTATTTCAGGGCTTGTTCTAATTTCCCCTGGCTCTCACACATTTCTTTTTCAAGGATGCTTCTTTGCCAGCCTGAAAGCACCGAGAACAATGTGAGTGTCTAAAGTTCTTGTTCCACCAAGAATGGAAGAGCAACTCCATCTCGGCTGATGGAGAGCCTTGATGATTTTCAATGGATCATTGGCCTTGCTTCTCCTTTCCATCGCTTTAGCCATGGCTGAGATTCTCAGCCAAGAGCTAATTGCATTTCCTTGGCAGAGGGCAAGCAAAGGGATTGCAAATTTATGAAGCTGACTGAAACACTAAGAATAACAAGTATTCTGACTGACGACTGCCCAGCTTCCCAAAAGCAAACAAACAAAGGGGAGTGGTGGGCTTTTTAAAGATTCGGTGATGGGGCAAATGAGGTTCGGCCTGAAAAAGCCCTCGACTTACAACCACAATTGAGCCCAGAATTTGTGTTGCTAAGCAAGACAGTTGTTAAGTGAGTTTTGGAAACTTTAAGCCTGGCAGACTTCAACTTCCAGAATTCCCCAGCCAGCAAACTAGCATTCCTGCCTTAAAGTGTAGAACATGTGTGGGCACCTCCCATCATTTGCCATGTTTTTGGCACTTGATAGTCTCCCATTCAATTATTTGAGACATACATCAGCCTGAGGAACCAGTTGAACTCAACCTGAGCATAAGGTGACTCTATTGCCATAGTTGGAATGGGCCAACTCACCAGGGCCAACTCACCATGGCCAACTCGCCGCAACAAATACAAAAGTTAAATTAATTTCAACATAACTGTGGCCAATAATAATAAATAAAGAAAAGCCAATCCAGAAATACAAGAGTTACAATAATTTAGACGAAAACGTAGTCACCATTAGTAAAAGTAACTGAATGAAGCAATTAACATAGCATTGAATTGTCCTATAGCGAATTGTCCTGTGGCAAGTTGGCCGTGGTGAGTTGGCCACAGCAGGTTGTCTTAGACCCTGCCATAGTAGCCCCTTGTAATAGTCTCAGAAATACTAGATCTAATTGTTTCTCAACCTTGGCAGTTTGAAGATGTGTGGACTTCAATTCCCAGAATTCCCTAGCTAGCATGGCTGGCTAGGGAATTCTGAGAGTTGAAGTTCATACATCTTCAAGCTGCCAAGGTTGATAAAAAACTGATCTAGTTAATTGATTTATGCCTGGTAAAGCTCCAGCAATAGTCTCATTATTGTTGAAACCAGCTGAAGCAATTTGGATTGGTAGACCAATTTTGGTCTCCCTTTTTACATTAGAGATCAGCATTTGTCAACCTTGGCAAATTTAAGACACATTTTAATTTTGGGAGTTGAAGTACATGTGTCTTAAAATTTCCTAGAATTTTTATCATAGATTGAGAAACTCTGTTCTTCTGTTTCAGTTTTACCAAGTCCAATTACAAAAATATCAGTAATCTCCTTGGGCTTTAGTCTTCATTGATTTCAACCTCTCTATGGTATTTCCAAGTGCTAGATAGCCGCCAATCTCCGTTTTAGAAAATCCCCAGCTATTCTGTTTTAAGATTTTCAGTGCTTAAATTGGCCAATCACTCACCAAACTCCGACACTTTTCTTTTTCTCCACTCCTGCACCAGTGCTTAGATCTTCTTATCCAGACGATTCACAATCTCTCTGTTTCCCTCATTTCGTTCGTGACCTCTTCTGCTAATGGCTCATCGCCCCTTTACAGCTGCCAGTCGAGAGGCTGGTGCCAGCCTCCTGGGAGATTTGCCGTATCTCTCGGGCTGCTCAGGTCCCTCCCTTATTCACCCCCCCCTCCAGGGGAGTTCTGGTCAAGATCTGATAGATCTTTAACCCCCAAACTGCTGAAAGTTCGGCATCTCCCTCAGAGCGTTCGAGGAAGATGCCGTAGCACAAAAGCGTGGTCACGCCCTCCAGAAACTCTGTTCTTCTCAGGGTCTAAAACCAAACATGACATGTGGTGACTCTTCCAAGTGAGTTCTGTATTGTTTCCACACCTAGAGACAGAATCTTGCCAGATTAAACACTCTACTTTCTGCCTCTACAATACAGTCTGTGAATTATTAAGGAGGGACTGTCCTCACCCTCTTTCTCTCACACAAAATATCTGGGCTGAGTTATCTCTTATTCCTCTGGAATGCACCTCCTCCCTTCTAGGAATCCAGCCTACTATAGCCCATCACAATTATAGACAGTAAGGAACTGATTGCAAAGAAAACTGGTTGGCTTCATAGATGGTTCCACTCAGGAAAAAGGAACTGGATTTGTATGCTAATGACAGATCCGTTAGCCTCCTTAGCATAATAAGCAAATTGTATTCTAGGCATTTGCATAATACCTTCTTAAGGTGGTTGAATCATGAAACATTTTGGCTGGATGTCAATTATTGATCACACTCTTGTTTTGCAGCGTTTCGTAAAAATATACTTCTAAGCCGGGTTTTTTTTCTACTACAGTATAGCCAACTTTTATTGGTTTTTAGAAAATTCACATTTGGTCTTATTTCTAGACATCAATTATGTCTAGAACTCTACAATAGATACTTGGCCCTATATATACAGTGCATAAGCTCCATAAGAATGGTATTTTAAAGGTTAGATGCAATCTGCAGCACCTATATGAAGAAATTGGTGCTGACAGAGGAGTTAGGCAGGGTATATCTTGTCACCACCAGAGGTGGGTTCCTCCCGGTTCGCACCGGTTCTATAGAACCGGTAGCAAACTGCTGGTGACGTCACGGAGCCGGTTCTGTCGGTGCCAGTCCGTGGACGTCACCATCTTTTTTTTGGATTTTTTAAAAAAAAAATTGGATTTTTTTGCTGTTTTTTTTTTCTTCTGCACATGCGCAGAAGCCAAGTCCCCGGCACTGCGCATGCGCCCCCATCTTGTTTTTGGCTTTTTTGGGGGAGGGAATTTTTTGCAAATTTTTGGCACTGCGCATGCACGCGCGCCCGCATGGCACGGCCACGTGGAGCACAATGCGTGCGCAGCCACACAGCGCGGGAGGAAGCGAACTGGCGGCGAGGTAAGTTAGAACCCACCCCTGGTCACCACCCCTGTGTATCAATTCTCTTAGGCCCAACATGAACAATCAAGCCCATCCTCCTTCAAAATTGAAGGTTGGACACATTGCAATCCTGCTTAGGCAGATGATACCTGACCGCTATCTCCAAATGGCCTAAAATGAGCTTTAGCCTTTAAGCCATGTGTTGCAGTTAAGTGCTAGAAATGACTTATCTAAAAACTAAACTCTTATTTTTTTTGTTAAGCACCCTACAATTCATAATCTCCTTAACTGAACCAAATCTTCAAGTTATTGATGGTGTTCCAATTTCTAGGGGGCTGCCATAAAGAAGAGAGGGGTCCACCTATTCTCCCAAGCACCTGAAGGTAGGACAAGAGGCAATGGAGGGAAACTAATCAGAGAGAAGCAACCTGGAACTAAGGAGAAATTTCCTGACAGAATAATTAAGCAGCGGAACGACTTATCTCCAGAAGATGTGGGTGCTCCAACCCTGCAAGTTTTTAAGGAGAGATTGGACAACCATTTGTCTGAAATGGTATAACGTTTCCTGGCTGAGTAGGGGGTTGGACTAAAAGACCTCCAAGGTCCCTTCCAACTCTGTTATTCCGCATGTGGAATGTGTTCCTCAAAACGCACAGATATCAGTCACAGTTGTGCAGTGTTTCTATGATTTAGAGGTGCCCTTATTCATCATAAGTATTTTCAGCTACATTCTGGGTACAACTTCTATTCTGAGCATAGCTGGGACCATATACAGTCAATGCGTCATTCCCAGGAGAAGGAGCAATCAAATACTTAAGGAACAATTATCAAGTCCCTTTGTGTTCCTAATGTTATTTTGCACGATGAAGCCAGAGGGATCAAAATTGTGACTCATATTTGGGCATCCATCCTCTCATTTTGGCTAAAGCTCCTCCCTCCCCCAACTTTAATTGATGAATTTGTTTTATCCTGAGTAGGACACTGTGTGACAAAGGAAAACACTACAAGCTCCTATTTGAAGTTTCACATACCATTGCTTACTTTAAGACTGCAGGAACCATCCTCTTTTCCTAAGAAACATTGAATTATCTACCATAACCAGTTCATCACCTCCCAAGCTCAGCACTCTGTGTGAACGGCTTCAAGGTTCTCTGAACGGGAAGCGGTATAGAAATATATTAAACTGGCATGTACTGTATTTATCACGGTTGCCGTGTCCCGGGGTTGTGTGATCATCTTTTGTGACTTTCTGACAAGCAAAGTCAATGGGGAAGCCAGATTCACTTAACAACCGGGTTACAAACTTAACAACTGCAGTGATTCGCTTAACAACTGTAGCAAGAAAGGTCGTAAAATGGGGCAAAAGTCACTTAACAACTGTCTTGCTTAATGTCTATGGAGATTCTCAGTCATCCCGGTCATGGTTGTCCCAAAGGAACTATTTCAACAGGCAACTGGACTTTCTGGTTTTTCTTTGAAGACATTTCGCTTCTCATCCAAGGAGCTTCAGCTCTTCTGAAAAACCAGAAAGTCCAGTTGCCTCTTGAAAAAGCACCTTTGGGACAACACAACTGTTTTGCTTAGCAACAGAAATTTTGGGCTCCTATCTGGTTATAAGTCAAGGATTACCTGTAGCTAAATTTGAAATCCCAAGGTACAGAGACATAAATGCCAGATGCTAGACAAAAGATAACCAATGACCATCACCTTCATGTCTTAAGTATGGGTTTTCAGAAATATATCTGGTTGCCCAGCAGTTATAGAATTGCAAGGTTAGATCCAGCAAGAAGAATTCCTGACATTTGACAAGGACCTTAACCTTTCAAAGCAGTAGAGAGAGGAACAAAACCGTTTCAATTCAATGTTGTCTTTATGACCTCTGCTAAGTGGAGAGTGAGTTTAAATAAACTTCATGGTCCACTTTGCTGCCCTTTGTCCTCTCTGAAACAAAAGTGGATTTTTATGTTCCAACTGGTAAGACATCATTTCCTCCAGCTGTACATTATATGCTTGTGCGCAGAGATTTTCCACTCTTCTGCATACCCTCATCTCATTAGTCAAAGTTATCATCATTTTAACAATTGAATGTTCCACCCTGAAGAATATATTGGTTTAACAGTTCGATCCACCTACACCTTTTATAGATATATATATATATATAAAGGAATAAAACAACTATAGAACCCTCCTACACACCTAACATGCATTTTTAATCATTTCTTTGTATTATATTCTTGGCTGAGAGAATTTAGTTATTTTTTTTCCGAATCAGTACAGACCATTTTTACTCTAATTATTTTCTAACTAGTGGCTTTATCGCTCTGAAAATATACACAGAAAGATCCCTAGGAAAGTAGCACAGTGTTCCTATTACAGATAGTTTACAGATTAACAGAATTGGAAGCAGGGGTGGGTTCCACTTACCTTCCCTACTGGTTCTGATTGCGACGGAAGTGTGCCTTTTGCATGCACATGCGCACTTCACTTCGCACGTGTGCCCCCATCACATCGTGCAAAACACCCGGAAATGACCCTCTGCGCATGTGCAGAAGCCTTTGTGCATGCGCAGAGGTTTTTTTTCAAGCCGCGGCGACCGGAGGACCAGTTCGGGAGCGTGGACTGCCAGCCTTTGCTGCCAGTTCGGCGAGCAGCGGTAAATTTCCGCTACCGGTTCTAAAAAACTGGTCCGAACCGGCAGCAACCCAGCTCTGGTTGGAAGGGACCTTGTAGGTCATCTAGTCCAACCCCCCGCCACATCCTCGACTTATGACAGCAATTGGGAAAGGAATTTTCCATTGCAAAGTGATGCACCTGTTCCTGAATTAGGAAGCTCTGCTCACAGTTACACATGTCCCAATTACAGGTCGTTCTCGACTTACGACCACAGGTGAGCCCAACATTTATGTTGCTAAGTGAGAAATTTGTTAAGTTAGAAATTTGAAACTGCAGTGATTCACTTCACATTTGCTAAGTGAGTCACTGCAGTTGTTAAGTTAATGACACGGTTGTTAAGTGAATCTGGCTTCTCCATTGACTTTGCTTGTCAGAAGATCGCAAAAAAAAAAAAAGTCACATGACCCGTGGGACACAGCGACCGTCATAAATATGAAGCAGTTGTCAAGCATCTGAATGCAAATCACGTGACCATGGGGATGCTGCCACAGTCGTAAGTGTGAACAATGGTCCAAAGTCACTTTTTTTTCAATGCCGTTGTAACTTTGAACGGTCACTAAACGAACTGTTATAAATTGATGACAACCTGTAGCTCCCTAATGGACTACTGTATTGCACTTTACATGAGTCTGCCCTTGAAGAGAGTCCAAAAGCTTCAACTGGTTCAAAATGAGGTTGCCTCTGCGCCCCTAAGCGAGCAATTGGTACACCCCTGCTTTGTGAGCCTCATTGGTTACTAGTTTGCTTCCGGGTCCAATTCAAGGTGTTTTTGACCTTTAAAGCTCTATGTGGCTTTAAAGCTATGTAGCCATCTGATGGGACCTAGAAGGCAAGACTTTTTTGTGCCATGGGACCTGCTTTCCGGAACTTCATCCCTCCAGAGGTGAGGTTAGCCCTGTGGCCTTCCTGGCCTTCCAGAAAGCTGTTAAGACCTGGTTTCTCCTGGTAACAGGGAGTTTACATGTTGCCTGTACATGTAACATGTACAGGCAACATGTAACATGGAACATGGAAGAAAGCCTGGGGAGGAAAGTTATGGCAAATCTAGACAGCATACTAAAAAGCAGAGACATCACCCTGCCAACAAAAGTGTGTATAGTCAAGGCTATGGTTTTCCCAGTTGCAATGTATGGCTGTGAAAGTTGGACCATAAGAAAGGCTGAGCGCCAAAGAATTGAGGTCTTTGAACTATGGTGCTGGAGAAGACTCCTGCGAGTCCCTTGGACTGCAAGGCGACCAAACCGGTCAGTCCTAGAGGAGATCAACCCTGACTGCTCTTTAGAAGATCCTGAAGATGAAACTCAAATACTTTGGCCACCTAATGAGAAGGAAGGACTCACTGGAGAAGAGCCTAATGCTGGGAAAGTTTGAGGGCAAAAGAAGAAAGGGACGACAGAGAATGAGGTGGCTGGATGGAGTCACTGAAGCAGTCAGCGTGAGCTTAAATGCACTCCAGAGGATGGTAGAGAACAGGAAGGCCTGGAGGAACGTTGTCCGTGGGGTCACGATGGGTCGGACACAACTTTGCAACTAACAACAACAACAACATGTTGCCTATATTAAGTGTAATATTGTCCTGCTTTTGTTTTTGTTCTTATCTTTGTTTACTATTTTAATTGTTATTTTATTTATTTTCTAGTAGATTTTTGATGGTGGCTTTTATTATACGCCACCCAGAGTCACTTTGTGTGAGTGATCATATAAGTATGATGAATAAAACATAAATAAAACATAAACAATAAAACAATAAAACAATAAAACAATAAAACAATAAATAAATACATAAATAAATAAGTAATATAAACCACACAGAGCCACTTTGCAGAGTCAGATGGGCAGCATGTAAATTTAATAAACAAATGAATTTCAATCAACTGCTCTGGCAAAGCAATAGCACTTCTTCAACTTTGAACAAGCCACGAATCCTGATTTCCAGCTTAGCTCCATCTCTATAGGTGCACCCCCTAAATGAAATGATCATAGTTTAGTATGTAGTCACTTTTCCCAAACGTGGCATGCTTGATTATTCTTCAACAGCCAAAAATCCCACACTAGGTGAGAACAGGGCAAATTGCTGGTCCAAGCATCAGGTTAGAGCAGGCTGATTTGCATAATACAGGTATAGATTTCTTATCAAGGCCTCAGGTTGTTATTGCAACCAAGAAACACTGAATATCTAGAACAGTTGAAAATTATTTTTAATAGTCACTACATGTAAAGACTATTAACAGAAGAACAAAAGGCAGTCTCAAAAGGGAATTTCTTTTAAAAATTGTAATAATAAGTATTACAGGTAGTTCTCGTCTTACAATTGGGACCAGAATTTCCATTGTTAAACAAGGCAGTTAAATGAGTGGCACCTGATTTTATTTTATTTTATTATTTTATTTTATTATTTTATTTTATTATTTTATTTTATTATTTTATTTTATTATTATTTTATTTTATTTTATTTTAATTTTCACAATTGTATCACAGCGACCAGTTGTTTCACTGGATTTGGCATTAATTACTAGTCGAGCCCCACCTGGTGGCCTAGGACGTCGTAATGTATTTCCGAAGTATATGTGCGGAACCGAGCAGTGCGGCTTTCTGCATTTGGCTGATGGTAATTTTGTAAATTTTGAGCTGTTTCAAATGTATTTCCAGTGTTTTGGGGACAGCACCCAGTGTTCCAATCGCCACTGGAATTACCACTGCTGGTTTGTGCCATAATCGTTGAATTTCGATTTTTAAATCCTGGTATTTTGTGATTTTTTTGTGTTCTTTTTGCATCTTC
>QLTV01002552.1:490166-512158 GCA_003457575.1 Thermophis baileyi | reverse complement strand
TCTTATTTTCTTATTTCATTTTATATTTCATTTTCTTTTATTGTTTTCTTTTAATTTCTTTTATTATTTTTTATTTTGTTTTATTATTTTATTTTATTTTATCTTATTTTTTATTTTTTATTATTTTATTTTATTATTTTATTATTTATGTCCTGCCTTTGTTATTTTTTATAAATAACTGAAGGAGGCAAACATATCCAACATACATTCCTTCTCCTATGTTCCCCACAACAACAACCTTATAAGGTGTGTTGGACGGAGAGAGAGTGACTGGCCCAAGGTCACTCAGCTGGCTTAATGGTCTCTTGCTTTCTAGCCTTAACCACTAGACCCACCTGGTTCTCATTTTATGATTTTATGACCTTTCTTTGCCACAGTTAAGAGAATCATGGCATTCCTTTAAATGAATCACATGGTTGTTAAGTGAATCTGGTTTGGCGTTGTCTTTGCTTGTCGGAAGCTGTCTAAGAAGGTCACAAATGGAGATCACATGACCCAGGGGCACTATAACTGTCATAAATATATGGCCAAGTGCCCAAATTTTGTTCACATGATTGTGAGGATGCTATGATGTTGGTTAAGTGCAAAAACTGGTTGTACATAATCTTTTAGCTAAATGGTCGCTAAATGAATGTTTATAAGTCGAGGTCTACCTGTAAGGGTTAGGAAAAAAGCAATACAATCTACACCCCGAAACTGTAACTACAACTTAAAGTGCATGGATTTTTAATCTTGTGTCATGCTGGATTATGTAGAATTCACAGTTGTGTGAATAATAGTTATTGCAACACTTGCCAAAGAACCCATGAACAAATATCCCTTGTCAACTGAATGGTTTTATTCTGATATAAACAGGCGATCATCTAATCCAGGGGTGTCTAACCCTGACAACTTTAAGACTTGTGGACTTTAATTCCCAGAATTCCCCAGCCAGCCACGCATGGCTGGCTGGGGAATTCTGGGAGTTGAAGTCCACAAGTCATAAAGTAGCCAAGATTGGACACCCCAATCTAATCCATAACTTTCTCTCTAAATAATTGAAGGGAACGATACATATTCCAGCTACCTGTGTTCTGACCTGCACTATAAACATCAGTCGGATGGGGACCATCTTTGATAGGTTATCATCTCTACACCCAATCACCCTGGAAATTCTGATATTTTCAACACGCTTGCAGGACACCACAATGGCAAAGACACTTGAGTTATTTGTCATTAACCTTGTCAAGTTCAAAAGGCTTAAAGGTTTGTCACGGGGGAAAAAAACAGAGTTTTTTTTTCCAAGCCATTGCTTTTAGAGTTGTTTACATTTTTCTTTTTGGCAAGATTATCTTTGGTTGTTCCTGTTCTTCAATTGCTCAGGAAACTAATTGGGTCTCTGGGCACCCAGCTTGGTACAGCTTCGCTGTCGTGGTGCTCATTATCAATTCTGCAGGTGCTTTTGAAAGAACATTCAAGCGTTCAAGGTCGAAGCCACATTTTCCATGGGGCTGAGTGTTTCATCTCCCTTGACACATCTGGGGACACTTTGAACTTGCTAGTTCAATTTTTTTGGGGGGGGGGTAATGGAACCACCTCCCAGGTTCCTCTGGCTATGTGACATATGGACATACTGAGTTAACCCAGTTAATTGGGTATGTCTAGTTTAATGAAAAGAAGGACTAGGGGTGACAGGATAGCAGTGTTCCAATATCTCAGGGGCAGGGGTGGGTTCTGACTTACCTCGCTGCCGATTTGCTTCCTCCCATGCCGCGTGGGCGCGCACGCATTGCGTGCTGCGTGGCCGTGCGCGCACGATGCACAGTGCTGAAAATCCAGCTTCTGCGCATGCGCAGAAGCAAAAAACAGCTTCTGCGCATGCGCAAAGCGAAAAACAAGATGGCGGCGCCTATAGCGCTGCCGAGAGAGCCGGTTCAGGGGCGTATCCAGCCGGCCATCGCTGCCAGTTTGGCGAGCGGGGGGAAATTCCCGCTACCGGTTCTAAAGAACCAGTCCGAACCGGCAGGAACCCACCTCTGCTCAGGGGTTGCCACAGAGAAGATGGAGTCAAGCTATTCTCCAAAGCACCTGAGGGCAGGACAAGAACCAATGGATGGAAATTAATCAAGGAGAGAAGTAACTTAGAACTAAGGAGGAATTTCCTGACAGTTAGAACAATTAATCAGTGCTTCCAGAAGCTCTGAATGCTCCAACACTGGAAGTTTTTAAGAAGAGATTGGACAACCATTTGTCTGAAATGGTATAGGGTTTCCTGCCTGAGCAAGGGGTTGGACTAGAAGACTTCCAAGGTCCCTTCCAACTGTTCTATTTTATTTTATTCTATTCTATTCTATTCTATTCTATTCTATTCTATTCTATTCTATTCTATTCTATTCTATTCTATTCTATTCTATTCTATTCTATTCTATTCTATTCTACCCTACCCTACCCTACCCTACCCTACCCTACCCTACCCTATCCTACCCTGCCCTACTCTATTCTAGTTTTCCAACCCATTTTCTGTGTTCCCACAGTTTATACCGAGCCATAAACTAAACAGCTTGCTGGCTTTAGACAGCACCCTAAACTATAGGAAAACAAACCAACTACAGATAGTTTTCATGACCACAATTGAGCCCAAAATGTCTGTTGCTAAGCAGGGCAGTTAAGATAGTTTTGCCCCATTTTACAAACTTCCATGACACATTTGTTAAGTGAACCATTGCAGTTGTTAGTAATGGAGTTGTGAAATAAATCTGGCTTTCCTCATTGACTTTGATTTTCAAAAGGTAGCAAAAGGTGATCAAATGACTCTGTGGGACACTGCAACTGTCACAAGTATGAGTCAATTGCCAAGCATTTGAATTTTGATCGCATGACCACTGGGATGCAATAGTTGTAAGTGTGAAAAACGGTCATACGTCACTTTTTTCGGTGTCGTTGTAGCTTCGAATGGTTCCCTAAACAAATAGTAGCAAGTCGAGGACTACCTGTAGGCAAAAAAGATGACAATGGGTTGATAAATGATTGCAGCTTTCACTTTTTGATCGTGCCATTTGCTTTATGACCGTGGCGTTCGCTTTACAACCACAGCATTTGCCTAAGAACCGCCGCAAAATAATGTTATAAAAGTAGGTTGCTCACGTGACGATCTGTTTAACAACTGGCATGACTGACAACTGTAATTCTGGGCTCAATTATAGTTATAAGTCAAGGACTACAATATGGGTACATAATGGTGGTACCAGGCTATACACTGGGGTAATAAAAGTATACATGCCTTTTTATTTTAATAGACAACACATTAAGAGTTTGAGAAAGTTACACCAACTTATAGGAGGCTAAAAACTTCACAGGGATGCTAGCAATTATTGTCTGATCATCAGAATGGGAAGACAACTATATAAATACAGGAAGGGGTATGGTGTGGGTGGGCATTGCCAAGCAGGATTGAAAAGTAATAGAATAATTGTATTTGCACAACATTGGAAAAGCAAGGAAACACCTATGGAAGAAGATATAATTTAAAAAAATATTGGACTGTGCAGAAATGGACAGATTAACACTGAAGATAAAAGAAAAAGAAGACACAGAATATTTTCAAACTTGGGACTTTTTTTATCAATGGTTGGACAACAGGGGTAGAAATTAGAACTTCAGAAGTACTGAAGTACTGATATGAAAACGAATTGACTCAGACAGTACTCTGTTCTTTAAGCACATATTGTATGTAAAGAGAAAACCAATAAAAATATAAGAAAAGAAAAGAAAAGAAAAGAAATGAAATGAAATATAATAACGGAGTCCTTGTTATTCTGAGTTTAGAATATAATATCCCTGACATACCCTCCCGTACTTTCTCTGCCAACTTTAATTTGATGGCTCCAGTTTTCCCAGAACTTTGGGGACAGGGGACCTGCGTTCTAGGTCCAGTGAGGCAAAATTTTGCTTCCTAATATCCTTGGTCCTTAGGATCATCAGCTAAAGCAATTTTTCTTCCCATCCCACAGTTCCATGTGGTCCCAAGGCCACAATCTAGAATACTGAAAAGTTGCCAACTACTCTGCAAAGTTCTAAATGTACTACCCCAAAATTAACCTAAAAATTAAAATTACAGTATATGTGGTACCTTGCTCAATAGTAGTAACTGTGAGAGGGATCTTGGAGTCCTAGTGGACAACCATTTAAATATGAGCCAGCAGTGTGCAGCAGCTGCCAAAAAAGCCAACACAGTTCTAGGCTGCATAAACAGAGGGATAGAGTCAAGATCACGTGAAGTGTTAATACCACTTTATAATGCCTTGGTAAGGCCACACTTGGAATACTGCATCCAGTTTTGGTCGCCACGATGTAAAAAAGATGTGGAGACTCTAGAAGAGTGCAGAGAAGAGCAACAAAGATGATAGGGGATTGGAGGCTAAAACATATGAAGAACGGTTGCAGGAACTGGGTATGTCTAGTTTAATGAAAAGAAGGACTAGGGGTGACATGATAGCAGTGTTCCAATATCTCAGGGGCCGCCAAAAAAAAGAGGGAGTGAAGCTATTCTCCAAAGCACCTGAGGGTAGGACAAGAAGCAATGGGTGGAAACTAATCAAGGAGAGAAGCAACTTAGAACTAAGGAGAAATTTCCTGACAGTTAGAACAATTAATCAGTGGAACAACTTGCCTCCAGAAGTTGTGAATGCTCCAACACTGGAAGGTTTTAAGAAGATGTGGGATAACCATTTGTCTGAAGTTGAGTAGGGTTTCCTGCCTAAGCAGGGGGTTGGACTAGAAGACCTCCAAGGTCCCTTCCAACTCTGTTATTCTATTTCTAACCCTTGGGGTGAAGTGAGCCCTTTCCATGGCAGACCCCACCCCATGGAACATCCTTCCTCCTGAAGTTCGGCAGTCCTCCATCCTCCTCGCCTTCCATAAAGCACCGAAGATCTGGCTGTTCTCCCCAAGCGCTCACATAAGATGAGGTGACTGCACATCGGAAACTTGACTTGGTGCCAAGTTTTTGTTTTTATGTGTTTTAATATGATTTTTTAATGCTATTTTAATTTTGAATTGGGAGCCACTCTTAGTTTGTTCTAAGACGGGTGGCTATATAAATGTTTTAAATAAATAAACACTATCCAAATCCAGCATGTTCCTAAACCACCAGATCTTTAACTGACCTGGTTAAGCAGGCGGTGTGATCTTTACATGAGATAAAACCTTATTTCTGCCCAAATGCTTCCGCCCCTTATCTCTGGGAAGTCCATTGAATGCAAATTCACATCTTCCTTGTCATTTTGTGGCATATGTCCTCTGAAATTTTATTTGCTTTTTTACGTAACTGTAGATATATATATTTCTAATCGTGTTTATTTCATAAGTATGTTTTCATACTTGTGGGTTGGGAAGCACTACAGTGTTCTTTGTTGTTCTTTGGTGCCTACAGAATGCAACAATCAAGTAAACAGTAAAACAATACCTCAATTAAGGAACCATCAAAGCAAACAGGCAAATTAATAGTAAACAACAGCCTTATAAAGGAACCACCACGACCGCTCTCACCAACACTGAGAGGGCAAGCCACTAGTATATAAACATTAAGAGCAAACTCTTCCAGCACTGACGACGTTACCTAGTTTGGTAATGAAACAACTGTAAGAAAACCACCAAACTCAGTGAGCACAAAGAACCCCAAAGTTACAAATATTCTCTTCTGTTGGTGCTTTGTATAAGCATTGTATAAATACACATAGAAACATATTCTTTACTCAAGGAAAATGCTAACTGCAGAGCAGTCACAGTTTTTTTTAAATCTGTTTATTAAATTTTAACTTTAAAAACATATATACACATTCATATTCTTCACTCCTGTGACATGAACATATATTTGGTTATTTACATATATTGTTCCATCACATTTACATTGTGTGTGATATTTACACTTACATTTATATAGACATTTACTTATTTTTTCTATTTTCTAACCAGTTATACAGTTTTTCCCATACCATATAGTATTCTTTTTCTTCACTATCTTGTAATTCTAGCGTCAATTTTACTATTTCTGCACATTCCATTATTTTCTTTATTATCATATTTTCCGGGGGGGGGGGCAACTTTCCAATTTCCATGCTTGTGCAAAGGCTATTCTGGCTGCTGTCAGAATATGTATTATGAGATATTGGATTTCTTTAACCCATGACACTCTAATGATCCCTAGTAGATACATCTCTGGTTTACATTCGATTTGCAAATTTGTTATTTCTTGAAGCCATATTCTTATTTTACTCCAGTATCTCTTTGCCTCTGGACAGGACTACCACATGTGATAATATGTGCCTTGTTCTTGCTTACACTTCCAGCATCTTGGGCTCAGGTTTGGATATATTTCAGAGCAGTCACATTTTTATCTTCTAAACTATCAGTTGCTTGGAATTTCTATTTTACATTGTAGGAAAATATCAGTGGAATTTTTTTAGAGGGAATTACCATATTTTTCAGAGTATAAGACGCACCTTAGTTTTTGGGGAGGAAAATAGGGGCGCGGGGGGGGTGGGGGCTTTTTCCGAGAAACAATGAGAAAAGCAGGCAAAGGGAAGATCACTTCACTCGTTAGCACCTCGTTAGGGCTGAAAAAAAGCTTAGTAAAAGCTACATTCGGAGTATAAGACGCACCCAAATTTTCAGCCTCTTTTAGGGGGAAAAAAGGTGCGTGTTATACTCCGAAAAATACGGTAAGCACTACTAAACTTTTCCCGGGAATCATGCTTGTCCTCACCAATATGCAGACATGAATAAAATTCATTTTCCAGTTGTAAACTTTTCTTCTAACAATGGTGCCCTAAGGAGAGTAAAACAGCAGCTTTAATTCCATAATGTTGCCTCTGATGCCAAATAAAGAAGGAGGAACACTGTTGAGAGAATGGGACTCTATTAGCTCTGCAGCCTGGTCTATGCCCCCAAAAGATAATCTGATAACATCTGAACTTGTAGATTCTATTCATTGCCATGTTAAAATAAAAAGCAAATGCTGTATGTTGAGTAGAAAAAAGTAGCCCTAGTAGCCCTAGTTTCTAACTGGCATATGATTTTCCACCAAATCAACTGATTTTATAGCCCTGCTCCATTTCCAATGAATATCCATGAAGACATAGTTGGCTTCTTAGCTGAAAAAGGAGGTATGGCATTCATTGGAAGGAAGCCAAGAGAAAGACCAACAAAACCGTCTTGTTGTCCACATTGTCGTGGACATTACATGTTTACATAGGAAAAGCATTTCTCCTATTTTGCTTATAACTGGACTTTCAGTATAATCTGTGGAATTCAGTTCAATAAAAATCTATGGAGGCTCCCTGTTATCTTTCAATATATGCTGACAAAATATATTTTGGAAGGTAGCGAGTGATCCTAGATTTTCCCTCAACGAAAGTTAGGGAGATTGTTCTCATTGCATATTGAGAGGGACAGCCACTGGTATTCCTTTTCTAAAATATTTATGATGTTGAATAGAACTTGTATTATGAACCTTGTTAAGATCATCTATAACAGATGCTGGCTAAAGATAATGGGAGTTCAATACACCTGAAGGCTAGAGTAAGGCATAAATGTTCTAAAAAATGGTTATGAACTGTCCATGGTACTGAAATTTCAAAGTGTGCTCTGCTCTTATTCAGGGTTCCTGCCTAAAAGCCACTTTCTCTTATAGATCATTCCATTCTACCTAGACTTTCAGTGCCAAGAGAGATTTACAAAACTATGTATTCTCATTTTTCACTAGATCCCCACCTGTCTTGTTAGGTGTCTTGTTTCTGGAGAATTTTTGAACCTTTCCACTTCAAAATTAAAAGTAAGAATTCTCTCTCGGAAGACAGGCAATTCAGTTTTGTTGAATGCAGGTAACACTGCTAAAGGATTTTGTGAAATCTGGAAAACTATATTTCTCCTCTGTAAATGAAGCTGATTTACTACCAAATTATCTTCGTAACAATCCATTTTATACCCTTATCATCTCATAGTATCAGCTGTGTCTAACCTATTTTCAGACACATAGAGCCCTTTGTTCAGGGGTGAAATTCAAAATTTTTCCCTACCGGTTCTGTGGGTATGGCTTGGTTGGCATGGCAGGGGAAGGATACTGCAAAATCCCCATTCCCTCTCCACTCCTGGGGGAAGGATATTGCAAAATCTCCATTCCCACCCCACTCTGGGGCCAGCCAGAGGTGGTATTTGCCGGTTCTCCAAACTACTCAAAATTTCTGCTACTGGTTCTCCAGAACCTGTCAGAACCTGCTGAATTTCACCCCTGCCTTTGTTCTATGTTGAAGTAGTATTATCCTCAATGGACTCCTTAATTACAACTAGCTGCTCCTTCTGTCTAACCTGCTGTTCTGCAAGCCATCTGTCACTTTCATTAATGTTCAAAAAAGTATTCTCTAAATGCAGTTCTAATGATCTAAGTTCAACCTTTTTTTATAAATACATCAGAATACAGTCTGGGTATCTTTGACAAGCACCATGATTAATGTTACTAAGGATCTGTATCTGTAGAGCAACAGTTGGCATATCTATGGTAGCTGAGGGTCACTCTTAACATCTGAAAATACCAGAGTACCAAATGATGATGCCAGGGGGTAAAGATTTGTTTTTTTTTAAATTTTGGGAAGGAGTTTTAATATATATAAAAATTGCTTTTATTATGTCAATTTCTCAAAAACAAAATCTGAGTAGACAAAGCAGAATATCTTGGTGCTAGTTCTCATTTAAGAGATTGTGCACTGGCTAAAATAAGAGTGGGCTGCTTTGGGCAAGCCAAGGTATTCTCAAATAATTGAAACTTGTCATTCCTTTGTTCTCTGAGAAACTGATTAAACATCAAACAAGTATTCCTTCTCTTTCTGCTCTTCATCTCCTTTGCAGCTGTCTTACAATGAGAAGCACAAGTAAAAGTCTAATTTACATCAGTTCTCAGCAACGGATGAGTAGGAAAAAGACAATTCATAGAGTTCACACCTCTCTGCTTCCTACTCAGTGCCATCTTATAATTTGCCTTCTTTCATTTCTTTGTCTTTTCCCTATCCCTTGACTTTAAAAATGCCCTAAGAGGACTATATATGGACAGCTTACTTACTTTTTTATAGTTGCGTGCATCATATATCAAATGAAAATACCCATTTTGAGAGTTTAGCATCACTGTAATTGTCTCCATGAAAATATAGAGACTTCCATAGTAAATTAAGCTTGTGACAGATTGAAAGTTAATAGCTTTACAATGCCATAGGCTTTCAGAAATTATGGTTAACTTCAATATATGCAATAAGAGAGATCTAAAGCAACTGTGAATAATAACCAGGTATCTACTGTAGTAAGTTATAAATCTGGACTGCCAATCTCTAAATCACCACTAGAGGGCAACAAGGAATTAAAGCTTTCTGTTTCTCTTTGCTGCCAACTATTGGTTCGTCTTTTTTCTTCTTTTTTTAAAAATAATTTCCGGATCTGGAAGTCCTACAGTAGGCTTTACCATGCAAATCCTGCAATCTATTGCTATTGGTGCCACATTTTAATAGCTCTAACATGCTTTAACATGCCCATTCATTTTTGCAGTCATTATTTGGAAAAAAAGTGAGGTGCAAAGTAAATTTGAAGAAGAGCAGATTTCAACATTTTAAATTACAGTTCTTCCATCCCTACAACCTACACTTCTCCTGAGCTGAGGACGTAATTGATATGCCAATGCATAAGGACACAATAATACAATAGCTTTCTCATAGCCTTAACACTATAGCAGCAATCGCTTAGAATTGTCAGAGTTACAACCAGGGATAATTCTAACTGACTATCTAGGTCAGTGTTGGCGAACCTTTTCGGCACCAGGTGCCAAAATGGGGGTGTGCGCATGCGCACATGCCGGAAACAGGAAGAGCAGCCACCTGGTGCACATGCGTGCACCAGGAAGATGATCTTCTGGTTTATGGCACGCGCATGCACACCGGCCACCTGGTCTTCCGGTTTCTGGCATGCATCATCTTCCCGGCACGTGCATGCGCACTGGGTGGCTGCTCTTCCTGTTTCCAGTGCGCACATGCACACCAGCCACCTGGTCTTCCAGTTTCTGGTGTGCATGCACGCGTGAAGACCAGGTGGCCGGTGCGCATGCGCACGCCGGAAAGCGGAAGAGCAGCCGCCCAGTGCACATGCGCACGCCAGGAAGATGATCTTCCTGTTTCCAGCATGCGCATGTGCACCAGCCACCTGGTCTTCCAGTTCCTGGCATGCATGTGTGCGTGAAGACCAGGTGGCCAGTATGCATGCACGCGCTGGAAACTGGAATACAAGCCACCCGGTGTGCATGCGCGCACCGGGAAGATGATCTTCCCAGCACACATGCGCACCGGGTGACTCCTCTTCCGGTTTCCGGCACTCCCGCGCGAGTGAAGACCAGCTGGCCGGCCTGCCAGAACCCAGAAGAGCAACGAGCGATGGCTCGCGTGCCTGGACAGAGGGCTCTGCGTGCCATTTCTGGCAGGCGTGCCATAGGTTCGCCATCATCAAGAGCTGCGGTGGCGCAGTGGTTAGAGTGCAGCACTGCAGGCTACTTCTGCTAATCACCGGCTGCCAGCAGTTTGGCAGATCGAATCTCACCAGGCTCAAGGTTGACTCAGCCTTCCATCCTTCCGAGGTCGGTAAAATGAGGACCCAGATTGTTGGGGGCAATATGCTGACTTTGTAAACCGCTTAGAGAGGGCTGTAAAGCACTATGAAGCGGTATATAAATCTAAGTGCTATTGCTATTGCTATCATGGATCTAGGTAGTACAAGTTGAATCAGAGGAGTAAAGACTTGGAAAGGGGGACTAGTATGAGTCAATCTAGGCTGTAGCAATTACTGGTAGCAGGAGTCCAATCAAAAGTTAAAAGTGTCAAAGCATAATAACCAACAACACAGAAACAAGCTGAACACTATTGAATATACATTGTTCTGGCAAATATTCCATTAAGGGTCTACTCACATGCAAGATCTTAGTCACAACTAGGCAGCCAAGAATTAAAAATGAAGTGAAATCTAAAAACGTTGTGTAAAAAACATGACTAGAAAAGCACACAACATACTTAACAAGGTTAGAGAAAGAGCTGGCGTTTGCATTTATACAATATGTTAAGCTTGGTGGATTATTTTTGATGGTTTGGTATGTACTATATTATGAACCATAAAAAAGGTTAACCACATTCAATGTGCTGAATATTCCTTCCAACTTCTGAATTATAATGGAAGCACGAACTTTCATAATTACCTTGCCCAAAGCTTGCCCCGGGTACGTAGTATGTGCCTGACTACAGAAGGTGTTTGAGATTTTGCATTCCTATGTAGTAAACTCGGATGTTATACCAAGATGCAGGCAGGTCATATACTCCAACATGTTAGATCTAGCTAGCTGTTGTATCTGCTCCTTCTGTCCTCCATACCCTTGCCTGAAATAGCTGTTCTCTCTTGTCAATCAGAGTTTCCCCTCTGCATATCTGAAGGAGGTGTGCACAGTGCCCCAATTTCAAACTAGTTACTTAACTGTTCCAAGCTTGAGAGAAAACCCATTTGATTCTCTGTTTATCTCAAACCTGGAATAGAAGTTGCCATTTTGACCCAAGCTCAAGATTAAAAACAAATGACATTTTTCTACATTGTCTTGAGTGTTGTGCCATCCCATGACCTACCTAGCATTTATTTTTCAGTTTGTCAGTCGGCCAACTAGAGAGGATTTGAGACTACATTTGTCTCCAAATGTAGTCAGGAGACACAAGTTCATTTCTATAGCCATTAGGCGGAACCAAATGAGTGGCTTGTGGGAATAATGAGGAAAAGTGAGTTAAACTGGAAGACTGGGAAGAACACCTTGGACACAGGAGAGCAAGTTTGAAAGGCATTGTTTTAAAATGTTTTAAATATTTAAAACCATACCAGTCAGGAGATTGGTTTCTAGACTTTCCTTAGCCATGAAGTCAGTTGGATGTCCCAAAGGTGCTTTTTCAAAAGGCAACTGGACTTTGTTTTTCCCTGAAGATGTTTCAATTCTCATCCAAGAAGCTTCATGTATTCTATTCTATTCTATTCTATTCTATTCTACTCTACTCTACTCTACTCTACTCTACTCTACTCTACTCTACTCTACTCTACTCTACTCTACTCTACTCTACTCTACTCTATTATTTGAAGCCTTATAAAAGATAGGGGTATAATATTGAGTGAAACAATATAAGGCAGGGTTCCCCAACCTTGGCAACTTTAAGACTTGTGGACTTCAACTCCCAGAATCCCCCAGCCAGCATGGGTCTAGACCAGGGGTTTCCAACCTTGGCAACTTTAAGCCTGGCGGACTTCAACTCCCAGAATTCCCCAGTCAGCAAAGCATCCCATCCCATCCCATCCCATCCCATCCCATCCCATCCCATCCCATCCCATCCCATCCCATCCCATCCCATCCCTACAATTGTTAACAATCATAAACAGACAGCGTTCTAAGTTCAGAACTGATGAAACTTCTTCGATGAGAAGCAAAACGTCTTCAGGGCAAAACAAAGAACGCCCACTTGCCTTTTGAAAAAGCACCTTTGGGACAACTGTGACCTGGATGCCTGAGAGTCTCCATAGACAAGTCAATTGGATAACTTTGGGCTTCTGACACACAGCCTTAGAAAGAAGGCTATGACAAACCACTTCTAAAAAGGTTCCCAAGAAAATTGCATGGACTTGTTCATCTGATTACTAGGAGTCAAGATAAACCCAAAGTTTGTCGTGACGATAATGCGGCAATGAACGTTACTTTCTTTTTCAGACAGATTCCCAATTGCAGAAGGGTGATTTTTGAAGTTAGCTGATAGCTGCTTCCTCTGCAGATAATTTGATTAGCTGTATAACTGAATTAAGAACAAATCACAAGCCAGCAGTTAGACAAGTCAAGTCCTGCTCTTGTTACATTGTTCACAGACTGTGTTGAAATGAATCTACTGTTGTCGCTCCTCTGCTAAATTCAGTTCTGTTGTTGATACTGGCACAAGTGTGTGCTTAATACAGTAGTTGCTTCCATTGTTTACTAGGAAATATTTTTCTGAAGTTTTGAAAATGACTAATGTCCTCCACCTTTTGTTCTATCTATGAACTAAGGGGGGGCTAAGGGTGGCATTGAAATCCTAGTTATTCCTGTAATGGAACACGTAAAACACGTGCAGTTTTGTTTCAACAAATCTCAAAAAGATCCTGACAAAACATTCCAAGTGAGCTCATAACTAAATGTCATTTTTGTTTCTTGGTTCTTCACTTCCTTAATATAGGCTCATTGGAAGGCCTTTCTATTCCAGGGCTATAATCATATTAACAGCTCGAAAGCTAGCCTTTAATCTCAAGAAGAGTTTAATCTAGGTATACTGTAATTGGGAACAATCCAGCTCAAAGAAATTCAGAAATCATACAAAGCAGGGACAAGCTCACTGCAATTTTAAGTTCCCTTTGGGGAACTTGGAACACTGTCAGTTTATTCTTATTAAACAATGTTGGCATAGAATAGAATAGAATAGAATAGAATAGAATAGAATAGAATAGAATAGAATAGAATAGAATAGAATAGAATAGAATAGAATAGAATGGAATGGAATGGAATGGAATGGAATGGAATGGAATGGAATGGAATGGAACGGAACGGAACGGAACGGAACAGAACAGAACAGAACAGAACAGAACAGAATAGAATAGAATATGGAATGGAGTGGAGTGGCATAGAATAGAATAGAATGGAATGGAATGGAATGGAACGGAACGGAACGGAACGGAACGGAGCTTTATTTGGCCAAATGTGGTTACATACACAAGGAATAAGTACAAAAGTAGTTGGTCTACTTACAAAACAACAGAGAAAATGTTAGTATATGAAAACCACTTTATAAGTAAAAAAAAAAAATCAATAAAGACCTCTAATATTCCTTTTCAATAACTTAGGCTTTGTATGTATATAATAATATGGTCCCCCAAACCTAGTTGTGATGCTTGGTCACTAAACTGTTGACAGTTCCTAGTGAGACCCTGGGTGGGAAGTGTGTCAAGCTGACATAAACAACATTGCAACACGACAACACAAGCCTCGCCCTTTTTTTAAAAAAAATCTGCTTCCCAACATTTCACGCATGGCCCAAAGAGGCAAAGTTGTGGCACACTGCAGATGCTGCTGTGTTCACCTGTCGTACAGTGACGGTTCCTGTCACTTTGAGCTGTCAAAAACTTTTATGATAGTCTTTTTCTGGCTACTGTTCAGAAAATGTCATGCTTGGTGAGAACCAGGCAAGGGGGGGGGAAAGCAAGTGGGCTTTAATGTGACCCTAACTGCTTTCTAACTTTACAAAATGTACTTGGAATGGCCCTTCCGACTCCATTGATAGAAGAATATCATTTGTCTGTGCCTCAGGTTATTGAACGGCAGATCCCCAAACAGTTGGAAATTAATGCTGAAAATCACTGAAGGTAATGACCAGTAACAGAACAGCTGTAATAAGCCATTATTGGACAGAACGGATGTTCCACATAAACAGAAACTCTGTAAATACTGTGTGTCATTGTCACAGGAAGGGATTTTGTTCAAAAGAAGGGCAATCATGATTAAGCAAGGATCAGGTAAGGGCTGAGGCAATTTGCATCCTCTCAAAAAGAGTAATGCATTCATTTTGTTTATCCCCGTGTTCCTTTAATGGGTAAGCGCAATCAAGCAAGGAATAGCTATTAGAAAGCATACTAGTAAACACATCCTCATTTGCCTGCTAAATTCCTTACCTTGATGCAGACAAGTGATTCATCAAATTAGTGCTTTCATCATTAAATGAGATAATAGGCCCAAGACAGGGGTGAAATCCAGCAGGTTCTGACAGGTTCTGGAGAACCGATAGTGGAAATTTTGAGTAGTTCAGAGAACCGGTAGCGGAAATTTTGAGTAGTTTGGAGAATCGGCAAATACCACCTCTGGCTGGCCCCAGAGTGGGATGGGAATAGAGATTTTGCAATATCCTTCCCCCAGGAGTGGGGAGGGAATGGGGATTTTGCAGTATCCTTCCCCTGGAGTGGGGTGGGAATGGAGATTTTGCAGGATCCTTCCCCCAGGAGTGGGGTGGTAATGGAGATTTTGCAGTATCCTTTCCCTGCCACGCCCACCAAGCCACACCACGCCCACCAAGCCACGCCTACAGAATCGGTAGTAAAAAAAATTGGATTTCACCACTGGCCCAAGATGCTTCTTGCTTGAGGCGAAGAAAAAGATGGCTCCCTCATTCACACACAAATTCTAACTGGAGAGGCAGTTGTGTTGTTGTTTTTGTTGTTGTTGTTTTGTTTTAATTCTGGGCATGGCATTGCATTGTGAACTGAACTTGAAGGCAGCAGCTCAATTTAAGGAATATAAAGCAGGCCACATGGCACACAGTTCTTCCTCTAAATCTCTAAATAACAGAGGTCTTGGAGGTCTTCTAGTACAACCCCTTGGTCAAGCAGGAGATCTATACCATTCCAGACAAATGGTTGTCCAGACTCTTCTTAAAAGCCTCCAGTGATGGAGCGCCCATAACTTCTGAAGGCAAGCCGTTCCACTGGTTATTTGTTCTCACTGTCAGGAAATTTCTCCTCAGTTCTAGGTTGCTTCTCTCCTTGGTTAGTTTCTCTCCTTGATTAGTTTCCATCCATTGTTTTTTGTCTTGAAACCCCCTCTTCTTTGTAGTAGCCCCTCAAATACTGGAACACTCTATCATATCACCCCTAGTCCTTCTTTTGACTAGACATACCCAATTCCTGCAACCGTTCTTCATATGTTTAAGCTTCCAGCCCCCTAATCATCTTTGTTGCTCTTTTCTGCACTCTTTCCAGAGTCTCTACATCAGGGGTGTCAAACTCACGTTGTCATGGCGGCTTCACGTGACGTGTCGGGACTTTTTCCTCCTTTGCTAAACCGGGCGAGGGCGGGGCCAGCACGTGACGCATCCGGCCCGTGGGCCGGGAGTTTGACATCCCTGCTCTACATCTTTTTTATAATATGGTGACCAAAACTGGATGTAGTATTCTAAATGTGGTCTTACTAAGGCTTTATAAAGCGCTTATAAACAGCAGCAACAGGGACTTTAAAAAGCCTCTGTTGCTGCTTCTCAGCATTTGCTGCCTTGAGTAACCATCTCATTCTGTATAATGGTAGGGACAGCCAAGCTAAAGATTCTAGGAAAATTATATGTAGCTTGGTAAGATGCCCTAAACTTACAGGGTAGGCCAGTGATATCTAACCTTTTTGTTGTCGCGTGCCGGCACCCATAATGCAATGTGCGCACGACACCCCCTAACCCTGCAGCCTCCTGGGACCAAAAATGGGCCACGGGAGGGACGCGCCGCACCCCCCCTGCGCCCCGTTTTGGGCCTGGTAGGCCTCCCTGTAGCCTCCTGAGACCACAAATGGGCCGCAGGAGTGGTGGTGCCGCACCCCCACGCTCCCCTGTGCCCCCACCTGTGCGCGTGAGACCCCCCCATGCATGCACGTGCATCTCTCGCATGTGCCCCACCCCCTGCGCATGTGTGGCAGAGACCCGAAAATCAGCTGGCCAGCGGGAGGCGCGCGCGCATGCGCGGTTGGCTCTGCATGCAGCTGTGGCACGCATGCCATAGGTTCGCCATCACGGGGCTAGGCTGACACAACATCCTTAACTTACTTGTTAAGTAGCTCATTTCCTACCTTTATATATTATTTTGAATCATACGTTAATGAAAAGAACCGACTGCACAAACAGATAGTCCTCAACTTATGACTGGTCGCTTAGCAAGGTTAAGTGAAGTTATGCCAGACCTACCTGGGAATACTTACAATCTGGTTCTGATGGCTACCCCTTCTGTGGTCACATGACCACATTTCGGGCATTAGCAACACAGCCTGCATTTACAGCTGTTTGTAGCATCCCATGGTCACATGACTGCAATTTAGGACATTTTTGGCCCCAAAAACGGCATTTATTTTCAGTTTTCTGCCAAAATATCCTATAGTGAAGAATGGATTTGCTTTACGACCGTGATATTCACTTCATGACTGCTGCAAAAAAGGTGGTTAAATCTGGTCAGTCACATGGGTAACCTGCTTTACGGCCATCAGGACTTACAATCATAATGGGCAGGCTCCATCACAGTCGTAAATCAGGAGTGGGTTCTGACTTACCTCGCTGCCGGTTTGCTTCCTCCTGCGCCGTGCGGCCATGCCACTCGGGCGCGCGCATGCGCAGTGCTAAAAACCAAGCTTCTACGCATGTGCAGAAGCAAAAAACAGCTTCTGCGCGTGCGCAGAAGCAAAAAACAAGATGGCGCCGCCAAGAGAGCCGGTTCGGGGGCATGTCCAGCTGGCCATTGCTGCCGGTTCGGCGAGCGGGGGGAAATTTCCGCTACCGGTTCTATAGAGCCAGTCCGAACCGGCAGGAACCTACCTCTGTCATACGTTCAGGACCACCTTAATATATTAAACCATAAACTCAACCAACCACGCTTAAGATTAACCAGATTTAGCATGTTATTTAAATCTACCCACTGGGTCTTTAGCTGTCCTGGTTAAGTATATTTATGTGAGCTGAGTTTTAGGCTTTATTGCAAAGTGTAAGTCTGCCAGGCCAGATCCTTGTCCTTAAAAAAAAAAAACACATACAAACCTCTATTTATCTGCTAGTATCTTTTGTCCCATCTTGAATTGAGCAGATAAATGGACACACCAAGATAGCTTTGGAAAAGGCTGTCCATTGTTAGGTTCTCCATTCATCTTGGATTCTTAAATAACTTTCCGATACAAAGACATTCTTTCCTGTTTTTATGTTAAATAAATTAGCCTAAGTCACCCCTTCCTCCCAGGACGAAGAAGAGGATGGAGAGGGATAAGGAGGAGAAGAGAAAAAGCAGAAGTGACAACAAGGGAACAGGGCTGGTGTCTTTCAGTTTGAAAAAGTACTGCCATATTCTTTTTAATTGAAATGTATTTGAATATTAGTGTTTGTACTAATATAAACGTATTGAATACACTTCTGATTGAAATGTATTTGAATATATTCTTTCTGAGTTTGGGGTAGCATGACTCTGCTCCTATAATTTACTAGAAGGAACTGATATTGTCTATGCATTATTCAGCCTTATCCTCTTCAGAAGACTATTTTAAGAGCTGAAAAATGATGCCAGTGTGGTCCTTTTCTTCTTTGTTTTACAGCTCTAATACTCTCTAGACAGGTATCATTAATTAAGCCACTCTTCAAACCCTAAAAGGCAGTTCTGGCTAAGTCACAGTTCCTTTTAATGAGTTATCGTGATTAAATGGTCTACGGATAAGATGGATAGCAGACCACATTTTTTTCACTTCTAGTTATCTTTACGGTTTTTCTTCTCCAGCTTTCAGGAAAACAATTTACATATGTTGTTCATTTTTGCTCTTCGGCTAAAGGGCAAGAAGACAGGTTATTTTATTCCCGTGTTTATCTTACCAAAGCTTGAGAGAAAAGATCACTTTTGCTTCTTATTTTCCTTTCTAGAGAAAGGTAATATAATATACATGAGATAAAAGGGGTTTATGGGAAAAACTGATTGATTGGTAATGTATCAAGTCATTGCCAACCCTTAGTGACTACAGATTTTCCCTGTGACAATTTGTCCCCAGTCTGGTCTTTCAGATTTCCAGTGGTGCACCTGTCAGCTGTCCAAACTTGGCCAGTTAGAAAAGAAAGACTCTCGGGCCCATGGTTAGCTAGAGGTACACAACCACAAAGCCAAGTGGTTACAAAAGAAGCAAAGCTGGATCTGAGGTTTTCGCACCCAAAGTTAACTTTTCCCTGTTCCCTTCCACCCCCCTGGTTGTCAAGAAGTGTCCAATTAGGTATTAACAAATTGTTTTGGGAAACAGTCCCTATCTTTGCAGCTGGCTGCATTCCTTTGCTGACCTTGGCACTGCGATTCTCACGGAATGGGTGCGAGGCTTGGTTTCATTTCCTCATGGTATCTCTCGCCTGTCCCACCCCGCAGGTCCCTCATCCCGTTTCTATGGCTGGCTGCCAGCAGCAAGCAGTACACAGCATAACTGAATAGCAATAGCACTTAGACTTATATACCGCTTTACAGCCCACTCTAAGCAGTTTACAGAGTCAGCATATTGCCCCCAACAATCTGGGTCCTCATTTTACCCACCTCGGTAAATGTCCTACCTGTCCTACCTGTCAATGACTACTTCAGCTTCAACCGCAACAATACACGAGCACACAATAGATACAAACTTAATGTAAACCACTCCAAACTCGATTGCAGAAAATACGACTTCAGCAACAGAGTGATCAATGCCTGGAATGCACTACCTGACTCTATGGTTTCTTCCCCAAACCCAAAAAACTTTAACCTTAGACTGTCTACTGTCGACCTCACCCCATTCCTAAGAGGTCTGTAAGGGGCGTGCATAAGCGCACCAGCATGCCTACCGTCCCTGTCCTACTGTCCTATTGTCCTCATCTATCTGTATTCACTTTGATTATGTTTATGTTTATACCTATACCTGCTATCTTGTACATGTTTGACAAATAAATAAATAATAAATAAATAAGATTCAAACTGCCGAACTGCAGGCATCCGGCAATCAGCAGAAGTAGCCTGCAGTACTGCACTCTAACCACTGTGCCACCATGGCTCATGAATGGCAGCCCTGACAGCACCCATCACCATCCCCTATCTAACCTTCTTTCCAATGGAAAAACTAAGCTATCCTTAAATTGGTGGCATTCGATTTGTGGGACTACTATTCCTAGCCTCCACAAATAGTATGGCTTTGGTGGCTGAGGATGACAATCTTTTTACATGTGGAGAGAGCAGACTGGAGAATGTGGTCAGTCCATGTATTCAAATAAATGCTGCCTTTGGTTTTATTTTCTCGGTGGAACTATATTGCCAGTAACTAAACCAAGATGCAGAAAACAACTGAGTTCCGTCCAAGGAAAAACCTGGTTTTCCCTCAGCTGTAGATAAGCCCATCTTTTGGGAAACTGAGTGCCTTTTGGGTTGATTTGTTTGTGCATTGTCTGATATACTGGTTATGAACGTAATTTTAATTTGTAATCATGGTTTTCTGATAGATTTTACTTGATGTGTGCTACATGGAGCCACTTTTGAGTTATACAGCTGTATAACTACACAATCAGTCAGTCAGTCAATCAATCAATCAATACCTCCTTCTGTAAGAACCCGGCTCACTTTTAATGTTTGCTTTTGGGGTCTTTCTCTAAATAAATGTTTCTCACTTCAACCTCCAGAATTCCTCAGCCAATTTTGGGAGTTGAAGTCCAAACAGCTTAAAGTTCAATCAATCATAATAGAGCTGAAAGAGACCTTGGAGGTCTTCTAGTCCAGCCCCCTGCTCAAGCAGGAGACCCTATACCATTTCAGATAGGTGGCTGTCCAGTCTTTTCTTAAAAACCTTCAGTGCTGAAGCACCCACAACTTCTGAATGAAAGCTGTTCCACTGGTTAATTGTCCTCACTGTTAGGAAGTTTCTCCTTAATTCCAGGTTGCTTCTCTCCTTCGTTAGTTTCCATCCATTGTTTCTTGTCTTGCCTGCTGGTGATTTGGAAAATAAGTTGACTTCTTTGTGGCACCCCCATAAATACTGGAATACTGCTATAATGTCACCCCTAGTCTCCCTCTTTTCTCTAGACTGCCCATACCCAATTCTTGCAACTGTTCTTCATATGTTTTTGTCTCCAAGCTCTTAATCATCTTACTTGCTCTTCTCTGCACTTTTTCCAAAGTCTCAACATTTTTTTTGTAATGTAGTATCCAAAACTGGATGCAGTATTCCAGGTGTGGTCTTACTAAAGCTTTATAAAGCGGTACTAATACTTCATGTGATTTTGATTCTATGCCTCTGTTTATACAATCAAGGATTGTATTAGCTCTTTTGGCTGCCACCTCACACTGCTGGCTCATGTTTAATTGATCGTCCACTAGGACTCCAAGGTCCCTCTCACAGTTACTGTTTCTGAGCCAGGTTTCGCCTAATCTGTACTTGAACCTTTGTTTTTTCCTGCCTAGGTGTAAAACCTTGCTTTTCTCCACATTAAATTTCATGTTGTTGGATAGGATCCATTGTTAAGATCTTTTTGGATCCTATGCTTCAGTAGTGGGATTCAAATTTTTTAATACCGGTTCTGTGGGCATGGCTTGGTGGGCATGGCATGGCTTGGTGGGTGTGGCTTGGTGGGCATGGCAGGGGAAGGATACTGTAAAATCTCCATTCCCTCCCCACTCCAGGGGAAGGTTACTGCAAAATCCCCATTTCCTCCCGATCAGCTGGGACTCGGGAGGCAGAGAATAGATGGGCAGTCAGAGGTGGTATTTACCGGTTGTCCGAACTACTCAAAATTTCCACTACCGGTTCTCCAGAACTGGTCAGAACCTGCTGAATACCACCTCTGCTGTGCTTGTCTTCTGGGGTGTTGGCTATTTCTGCCAGTTTAGTGTCATCTGCAAATTTGATGACATAATCCTTCTATTCCCTTATCTAAGTCATTTATGAAGATATTGAAGATATTGAAGAGTACTGGGTCTAAAACGGAACCTTGTGGTACCCCACTGTTTGCTTTCGATACCGTCGACCACGGTATCCTTCTGTGTCGATTAAGGGAGCTGGGAGTGGGTGGCACCGTTTTGCGGTGGTTCTCCTCCTATCTCTCTGATCGTTCACAGTCGGTGTTGGCAGGGGGGCAGAGGTCGACCCCTAGGCCCCTTGAGTGCGGGGTGCCTCAGGGTTCGGTCCTCTCTCCCCTTTTATTTAACATCTACATGAAACCACTGGGTGAGATCATCCGACGGCATGGGGTGAGGTTTCAACAATACGCTGATGACACCCACCTGTACATTTCCACCCCTCGCCAATTCAGTGAAGCGGTGGACGTAATAGACCGGTGCCTGGACGATGTAAGGGTCTGGATGGGAGTTAACAGACTCAAGCTAAACCCAGATAAGAC
>QLTV01002552.1:478967-489748 GCA_003457575.1 Thermophis baileyi | reverse complement strand
TGCCGGCTGGCGGGACCGCGTGGTAGGGCCTTCTCTGTAGCCACTCCGACTCTGTGGAACCGGCTTCCCCCCGAGATTCGTACTACCCCCACCTTACTGGCCTTCCGTAAAGCCCTTAAGACCTGGCTTTTCCGGCGGGCCTGGGGCCAATAGTTGTTCTGATTGGCCCATGCATGGTTGTGTGAATGTTTTATTTTAAATATAGTTGGGGTTTTTTTTTTCCCTTTCTTTTTTAAATTGTTTTTATATGTTTTATTTTTTATGATGTAAGCCGCCCAGAGTCCTTCGGGAGTTGGGCGGCATATAAATTTTATAAAATAAATAAATAAAATAAATACTCGGTGCTTTAAATATATATGCCTTTGGAGACAAGGATGGTGCTCTGAATTCTTGTTTTCCTTTAAGTCAACGCTATCCTTAACATGAGACAGTGTTCACTTTGCAGAAGATTCTGTTTCTTCAGATCTTGGAAGGCATAAGCCCACAGGAGAAATAATGGTTCAGATTCAATGGAATGGAAGAACTCAACAGGGGGTTTCTATGTGATTTGTGCCAGGTAAATGGACCATATTCAGTCAACATAAGCTGCCAGACCAACTGTTCCAGTTTTTGCCCAAGCAAAAACATTCCAACTCACAGATCAAGGTCATACAAATATAGAATTCACATCGTAATGAGGTATACT
Organism: Thermophis baileyi; assembly: GCA_003457575.1. Taxonomy (NCBI): domain Eukaryota; kingdom Metazoa; phylum Chordata; class Lepidosauria; order Squamata; family Dipsadidae; genus Thermophis; species Thermophis baileyi. Next base: position 489,063 of record QLTV01002552.1, on the reverse strand, counting down.
AAAACATGTGCTGAATCTACAGACACACAATGTGACATTGGTGGTTGCGCAATGAATTTCCACAACCATCGGAGATTGCATGAATCTATTTGACCACGGCTGCAAATAGCTAAAGATAGAGGAGAGGAAGGATCTTCATATGCTGTTTTGAATCTGCTCCTCACTTGGCCTACTAAATTAATCAAAAGAAATTCCAGACAGAGAGGTTTTTCTACACTCCTAATAAATCTTTTACTTCAAATACAGTGAATGCCTGTGAGGTGTTTGGTGCTCTCTGAGCTTTTCTTGCAGACGTTTCATTACCAAACTAGGCAACATCATCAGTGCTAGAATGAAGTGGGGTTTTGCTCTTATTTTTATATACTAGTGGTTTTTTCCTGTCAGTGTTGCTGGTAGTAGTCTTGGAGGCTATTGTTTACTGTTAGCTTATTTGTGTGCATTGGTAGTTCCTTGATTGGGGTAAAATTGTTTACTGATGACGTTACCTAGTTTGGTATTGAAATGTCTGCAAGAAAACCACCAAGCTAAGAGAGCCTCAAGGACCCCACAGTTCAACCCTGAGCTACAAATATTCTCTTCTAACAGTGAATAACATTAATTAATAGTGCTCTCCATCTAGAAGAACATTCTATTACTTTAATTTCTCAAGGTTCCCCCCCCCCCAGAACTCTCACTATCTTGTAACAAGTCTCCAGATGGATTCAAATGTACAAGAACAACAACACTTTTGCTTAAAGGTTTTACATTATGCATCGACCATCATAAGCAACAACATGAATATCTTAGTGGCATGAATAGAAGAAGCAGAATAAACTTCTACTACTCAATAAATTTAAATGGCTCAAAAACCTAAGGGACTGGTTTGGACAAAACTCAGCAGCGCTTTTTCATGCGGCTGTTGACAAAAATAGGATTGCCAACATGATCGCCAATGTCCGATGACGGATATGGCACAAGAAGAAGAAGACTCAATAAATGAGGCAAATATTTTTCCTTTCTTTCCTCTAAGCTGGCAATTCCACCATTTGTTTCCCTCCCCAAATAAGCAATCGGTGAAATATTTTTCAACACGTCCTTCCTATTTAACTATGGGTTGCCAATATAATAGAGGTCATGCTTAAGACTTGTGATTGTCTCAGTGTCTCCACATGGGTTGAACTTCTGTTTGTACTTATGTGGACAGAGTAGCTCTAAAACTATTTACAAAAAAATTGTGTGCTTTTAGTGGATTTTAACTAAAGAACGATGCCCCAAGTAGCTAACAAAAAATAAGATGCACAGAAATAAAGTACAGAAAGAGCACATACACAAAACACTGCAGAAATCATACACTTCTTTGGTGTGTGCGTCTATGCCAGAGGTCTTCAGACTCGGCAACTTTAAGACTTGTGGACTTCAACTCCCAGAATTCTCCAGGGACCCCTGGTCTATGCACATACAAACACAAATACAAACACATTGTATTGCTATTTTTTTTAATCAATCCACTTTATCATGGTTTTTCCTTGAACTGATGTACAGAAAATTCCACAATTTCTTTCTTTTTGTTCTGCCACAGTGCTCAAGAACACTGAAAATAAAATTTCTCTGATGAAAAATATGATTTGTCACGAAACAAGTGAGGCTGTTCAAGGGCTGTGTGATGACTTTCCTAAAAATGTGAGGGAAGAAAACAAAGCAAGATAAATATTTTTTTCTGCATCTCCTCTGGTGGCATCTGGCATGGACTGTCATCACCTCAGCTTCCAGTAGGAACTTCCAAAGATTCTGTTGCAAACCCACTCAAGACAAAACTCAAAACTATAAGAGCCGAGGTGGCGCAGTGGTTAGAGTGCAGTACTGCAGGCTACTTCAGCTGACTGCTAGCTGCAGTTCAGCAGTTCAAATCTCACCGGCTCAAGGTTGACTCAGCCTTCCATCCTTCCGAGGTGGGTAAAATGAGGACCCAGATTGTTGGGGGCAATATGCTGACTCTGTGAACTGCTTAGAGAGGGCTGTAAAGCACTGTAAAGCGGTATATAAGTCTAAGTGCTATTGCTATTGCTAAAACTGCATTGTCAGACATCATCAAGATCAATTTATAGACAGGGCATGGCATTAGGAAAAATTCCTAAGGGAATTTACAGGTAGTCCTCAACCTAAGACCACAACTGAGCCCAAAATTTCTGTTGCTAAGTGAAACAGTTGTTAAGTGTGAAGTGTTAATACCACTTTATAATGCCTTGGTAAGGCCACCCTTGGAATACTGCATCCAGTTTTGGTTGCCACAATGTAAAAAAGATGTGGAGACTCTGGAAGAGTGCAGAGAAGAGCAACAAAGATGATTAGGGGATTGGAGGCTAAAACATATGAAGAACGGTTGCAGGAACTGGGTATATCTAGTTTAATGAAAAGAAGGACTAGGGGTGACATGATAGCAGTGTTCCGATATCTCAGGGGTTGCCACAAAGAAGGGGGAGTGAAGCTATTCTCCAAAGCACCTGAGGGTAGGACAAGAAGCAATGGGTGGAAACTAATCAAGGAGAGAAGCAACTTAGAACTATGAAGAAATTTCCTGACAGAACAATTAATCAGTGGAACAACTTGACTCAAGAAGTTGTGAATTCTCCAACACCGGAAGTTTTTAAAAAGAAATTGGATAACCATTTGTCTGAAGTGGTATAGGGGTTTCCTGCCTAAGCAGGGGGTTGGACTAGAAGACCTCCAAGGTCCCTTCCAACTTTGTTATTCTATTCTAAGTGAGTTTTGCCCCATTTTACAGCCTTTCTTGCCACAGTTGTTAAGTGATCACACAGTTGTTAAGCGAATCTGGCTTCCTCATTGACTCTGCTTGTCAGAAGGTCGCAAAAGCTGATCATATGACCCCCCCCCCGGGACACTGCAACCATCATAAATATGAGCCAGTTGCCAAGCATCTGAATATACTAGTTTATATTCTAATATATTCTGATGATGTTGCCTAGTTTGGGTAATGAAACGTCTGCAAGAAAACGAGCAAGCTCAGAGAGCACCAAGGACCCCTCAAATTATGTATTCTTAAGCAAATCTGACTTCCCCCACTGACTTTGCTTGTTGGAAGCTGGTTGGAAGGTTACAAATCACATGACCCCTAGGATACTGCAACTGTCATTAATACATGCCAGTTGCCAAGCAACTGAATTTTGATCACCTGACCATGGGGATGCTGCAATGGTCGTAAGTTTGAAAAAACGGTCATAAATCAGTTTTTTCAGTGCCACTGTAACTTCAAATTGTTGCAAGTTGAGAAGTACCTGTATTCTTGGACTAATTTAATTGACGAATATGCCAAAAGAAAGAAGAGAGGGAATGATCTCATACTCACCAGGTGGCTGCTTTGTTATTAAAAGTAAAAAGTAGGCCTACAATAAATAGCTGTGCTACCTACAAAAGCAGAGCGAGGAAAATAATTTGGGGCAATGTTTTAAAGAAGCCCTTCAAAGCACTCTGAAGAAAGAGCCCATTGCCTATTCTTCACACTTCTGAAGTTCCAGGTTCAATCACTAACCTTCCAGCTAAAAGATGTTTAAGATTAATGATCATAAAAATAGGTGTGTTACACTAGACAGATTGATGCTTTATTTGAATCAGTAAATTCACACAATGCTCTTACCCATGATTTGCTAAATTATCTAACTGGCCGGGTTCTAAGGTATTTATTGTATTTATTTATTTATTTTGTCAAGCATGTATATGATTACAGGTAAAGTATAAATATTAATATGAGTATATAATAAGTACAAACATAGTTTGAGTACATATTTTTCGAGTACATATTTTTCGAATACATGGGGACTTTAGGACAGGGATGGTAGGCACGCTGGTGCACTTATGCACGCCCCTTACAGACCTCTTAGGAATGGGGTGAGGTCAATGGTAGTCAGTTTAAGGTTAAAGATTTGGGGGTTTGGGTAAGAAACTACAGAGTCGTGTAATGTATTCCAGGCATTGATCACTCTGTTGCTGAAGTCGAATTTTTTGCAATCAAGTTTATCAAGGTAGTCTGAATGCTGTAAAAAGAGAGTCCTAGGGACCGATGTTGGCCTATATAGTAATGTCTTTATAGAACCAATCTCTCACACCAGCAACTCATACAGATTCTGCCTTTATGATTCAAACAGGTACATGCAGGGCAGTAGTGGGTTCTAAAACCTTTTACTACCGGTTCGTGTGCGCGCTCGCGCAACGCTTCTGCGTCTCGGGCGGGTGGGCAGAGCCTCCCGCCGCCACTACCAGCTCTAAGAACCGGTCCGAACCGGGAGCAACCCACCACTGATGCAGGGAGAATTACAACATTCAGTGCTGCTGTTCCACATAATAAATGCAGCCTTGCACAAAGACACTAAATTTAAACCAACTCACCAGAAAGGGAGAAAGGCTTGATTCAGATTACATGGAAGGGTGAGATATATTTTATTTGGTGGGGCGAGACTTCTTCAAAAGGTTCAAGAATAGTCTTTGCCAAATTCCTAACTCTTTTAAGATTTTGGAGACTTCTTGGTTTTAGCTCTTTGGCTGTATTCATAAAACCTTGTTAACTAGATTGGGTGGCACGCCATACTATGGGAAGAGAAATATAAGGTTCACCAGTACTTCCGGAGGCATTATATTAGACGAGCGTTAATAGATGTTTGAGTCAAAATTAAGCAACAAAATTATATGCAAATTCCAAATTGGATATCAACATTGGAAATGTACACACATCCAATGTTCATACAAGTAGGAAAAGTAATAATGTATAAAGACATAGTAGACGAGAGAGGAGAATTGAAATCAAGAAAAAATCTCCAGGAAGAAGGTATAGAACTGGAATGGTGGGCATATCTTCAATTGCAATCATGGTACAGAAAAAACAAAAAAGATTGAGGTATAAAATTAGAGTCGACAGAGTTAGACAAAATATTATTAGGAACCGAAAATAAAATGATTAAAAAAACGTACCACTACCTTCTAGATCAGGCAATGTATGAAGAACAGGTCAAAGAAACTATGTTAACGTGGAGTAGGAATTTTGGCTTCAACATTGATTTACATATTTGGCAAGAATTGTGGGAAAGAAATAGGAAGCTCACCTTAGCCACTTCATATAAGGAAAATCTTTATAAGATGTTCTACAGATGGCATTTCCCACCCACGAGGTTAGCCAAAATGGGCTCAAATCTTTCACCTATGTGTTGGAAATGCAAAGTAGCACCAGGGACCTATTACCAGATGTGGTGGGAGTGTTCAAAAGCCCGTGATTTTTGGAATATGATAAGACAATGGTTGGAGGAAATATTAATGTTGCAGATAGAGCTAAAACCTGAACTTTTTTTACTGGGTATAACCATAGATAAATATGACAAGGGAATAGTTTATTTGATGTTGCATATCTTGACTGCTGCTAGATTGGCTTTTGCACAAAAATGGAAGAACAAAGACACCCCCACAGAGGAAGAGATATTACATAAAATACTGTCTTGTACTGAAATGGACAGGCTCACGATGGAATTGAAAGATAAGAACGAATCAGAATATTTTGAAATCTGGGATAAATTGTACCATTGTTGGGAATCGAGGAGGATTGTTGGCATTATGAATCAGTGACAAGTTGGATATATATATATTCTTATGTTAGCAAATAGGAAAAATGGATTTAGTATTGTATACAAAGTTTGTATATATTTGCACAGAGATAAAGAATTGTATTCAGGAGGAGTTGATGGAAATGTTTAAACTGGAATGCTGCGTCATGTCCAATGTTTTTTCTTTCTTTTTTAAAAAATTGTATTATTAATAAAAAAACTTTAAAAAAAAAGATTTTGGAGACTTCTTGGTTTTAGCTCTTTGGCTGTATTCATAAAACCTTGTTAACTAGATCAGATAAAGATCTAATGCAGGGGTGTCAAACTTACGGCGTCACAGCGGCATCATGTGACGTATCAGGACTTTCCCCCCCTTCGCTAAACTGGGTGGGGGCGGGGCCAGCACGTGACACATCCGGCCCACGGGCCGTGAGTTTGACACCCCTGATCTAATGGATACATCTATACAGAATGTTAAACATGGTTAGTGTTTGCCTTGACTTCTTCTGATTCGGTGTGTTGGGAAATTCCAAACTGCTTGATTATTTTATTTTTACTGTTTAGATTTTTTTTTACCCTGCTTTTATTATTTTTATAAGTAACTCAAGGTGATGAACATACATAACATTCCTTCCTTCTCTTTTCCCCACAATGACAACCTTATGAGGTGAGTTGGGCTGACAGAGAGTGACTGGCCAAAATCACCCAGTCAGCTGTCATGCCTAAGGCAGGATTAGAACTCACAGTCTCTTGATAATTGGCCTAATGTTACCCAATTGTCTTTCATGCCTAAAATGGGATTAGAATTCACAGTGTCCTGGTGATTGGCATAAAGTCACCCAGTCAGTTTACATGCCTAAGGCGGGACTAGAACTCATAGTCTCCTGGTGATTGGCCCAAAGTCACCCAGGCAGCTTATGTGCCTAAGGTGGGACTAGAACTCACTGTCTTCTGGTTTCTAGTCTAGCACATTAACCAAGCACACCAAGCTGGTTGTTATATAATCCAAATATGTATGATTTATGATTCAATGTACATCTATAAAATTAATGCAGGATTCAATGTGAGTGCGGAGTGAGTGGAATCTGCTACAGTTTTAAATAAATTAATTTAATATAATAATGTAAGTCATACAAATGCAACCTATTGTTTTGCCTGGATCTTGGACAGAAGAGTGTCCCTTGGAATGACCAAAAGTTGAGGTTTCCAACTCATTTTAACTTCTGATTAACTCTTTGAAATTGCATTTGACTAGGCGCTTGCATTCTAGACCTTGGGATTTTTTTGACCCGTAACATTTCTTAGGGGCAACTGTTTAAATTAGTCTGGCATTTTCCTCCTGCTATCGGAAAGTACTCTATTCAGAGACCTCACATTGATTTCCATTGGTCTGTAAAATTATTTAATATACTGTACGATAGATGCTGTAATAATCTGCAATGCAGCCAAAATTTGGAGGGCGCGCCTGAAAGCAGGAACATCATATACATCTATAACAGTAGTGGGTTCTAAAACCTGTTGCTACCGGTTCAAGTGCGCGCTCACGTGTGACGCTTCTGCGCATGCGCAGAAGCGTCCCCGGCAGGTGGGCGGAGCCTCCCGCCACCGCTACCGGTTCTAAGAACCGAGCAATCCACCGCTGATCTGTACACAAGTCCTAATCTGCCTCTTGTTATCCAATGATTAATACCTTTCCAGTAAATAGGAAGTCTTGAGAAGGGAAATAACGCAGAAAGCCAGCAATTTTAATTAGGAATGATTTAAAGTAAATAGCCATGAAGGCGGCAGGTTCCCTGATAGTATTGGTAAAAAATAACGGCTCCAATACAACGCACCTTCGTTGTGTCTCATTTGCTCTCATTAAGCTGACCTCCTCGATTCCAGGTGTCAAATATTCCACAAAGACAAATCGTTTCAACAAGAGAGCTTCTGCAGGTGTTTTTGTTTGCAGACCACAATGCACTGAGTAACAGCAATGAAGCTACTGTTACCAAACTGCTTCAGTTGTTTCAATACTTTCGGGATGATACACAGGAAGGAAACCCATGCTGTTTATTTCAAAGCACTGGCGTTCCAGAATAGAACGAATGCAAGGAAATGGAAAGAGGGTGGAATGCCCTCTATATTTTGTATAGAGCATATTTTGTATAGAGAAATGCATATTTTGTATAGAGAAATGCATATTTTGTATAGAGAAAATCACAGACTAAGTCCCTGTTGGAAACAGAACATAGAATCCTAGGGCTGGAAGGGACCTCAGAGGCCTTCTAGTCCAACCCCCTGCTCAAGGCAGGAGACTTTATTCCATCCTAGTCAAATGGTTGTCCAGTCTATTTTTGAAAATCTCCAGTGATGGAGCATCTGCAACTCCAGAAGGCAAGCTAAAGAGGGACTAGAATTCACAGTCTCCTGGTGATTAGCCCATAATTACCCAGCTGCCTTTCAAGTCTAAGGCGGGACTAGAACTCCCAGTCTCCTGGTTTGTAACCTGGTGCCTTAACCACTAAACCAATTAAATTACAGAAAGTCCATAACAATCCTAGCAGTTTAACAGTGGACCCCTAAACATGGAGAGAGGTTCCCTTTCATGAAGTTTTCCAATTCTATTATTCTACTGCCATTATTATTATTATTATTATTATTATTATTATTATTATTATTATTATTATTATTATTATTATTATTATTATTATTATTATTATTTCGTTAAACATGAAACTCAGTCAACTGAACATTTAAAAATGTATCACAAATATTATTAACTGGCACTGATGGTTGATATGGGTTGCTGCCAGCATCCTAGGTATCAACAAAGTATCTTCTTAAGATGTACAATGTTCCAAGTAGCACAGTTTTTTGCAGTTCCGCTGGTGTTATTGCAGGATTATTATTAATGTTATTATTATTTTTTATTTTACTACTATTATTATTATTATTATTATTATTATTATTATTATTATTATTATGCACTTTAAACATATTTTGGTTAAACTACTAGGAATGTTTCTTTACAGCCAAATGCAATTTTCACTAATCTTTTAATCTGCAACAATTTTGTGATCTCAGTACAGAAATAATACTGTAACTTTACTGATCTTATGACTTTAGTGTAGAAATGGCCCTTAGAAAATACAGCATGTCGCTCTCTCTGATGGTTGTTTTTTTAAAAGGCAGCTATCCTTAACACATTCCTTTTCTACACAATTTTCTCAAATTTATATATTCTTTTAAAATATATCTTCACGTTTATATTTTGTGGACAATGTGAGACTCTGGTAGACTCTGTTAATGGCTGCCTGTCCCCCCCTCCTCCTCTTGGTGCTGGGTCTGATTTTCAGGTCAATGAACACCATTTCATTGCCTTCTAGTGTTGTGGCAATATTCACATCAAATTGGATGAAACTTTTCCTCACAATTTTTGTTGGTTCCCCTAGTCCAGGTGTCGGCAACCTGTGGCTCCAGAGCCACATGTGGTTCTTTTGTCCCCCTGCTGTGGCTCCCTGTCGGCTGAACCCACCATTGGCTGGGCTCGCCCCACCCTCCCCTCCCAGTCACTCTTCACCTGGCCTGAGAAGGTAAGGGCGACGGATGGAGACTCGCTCCATATTCCAGAGCGGGAGCGAAGCGCCCCTTGCCTACTTGCCTCATCTCGCGGGCGCTTCTTCTGGCCCTTGTTGATGCTGTACGCACCTTGGTCGCTCAGGGAGACGCGCCACTTGCTCTCCGCCCCGAGACACTGGCCCGGCCCGGCTGCGGCTGATGCTCCACATCGTAATGGGCCCCAGGATGAGGAGGAGACGCATTTAGCGTGCTTTACATGAGGGAGATGGCGTCTCCTCCTCCTCCTGGAGCCCATTACAATGCAGAGCATCAGCTGCAGCCAGGCCGGGCCAGTGTCTCAGGGCAGAGAGCAAGTCGCACATCTCCCCGAGTGACCGAGGTGCGAGCAGCACCAACAAGGCCCAGAAGAAGCGCCCGTGAGATGAGGCAAGTAGGAAAGGGGCGCTTTGCTCCTGCTCTGGAATATGGAGCGAGTCTCCATCTACCGCCGTCACCCTTACCTTCTCAGGCCAAGTGAGGAGTGACTAGGAGGGGAGGGTGAGGGACGGGGCCAGCCAGTGTTGGGTTCAGCCGACAGGGAGCCACAATAGGGGGACGAAAGAGCTTCATTTATCTGGGAACCTGAAATGACTCTTGATTTAAATCCTATGGTAAAAAGCAACCAAAGAAGAAGAAAGAACAACATCAGCAAAAACAACAACAACAACAACCAACCCTCGCCTGTTTTTAGAAATGGTTCGAGAGGGAACACACACACACACACACACACACACACACACACACACAAGAGAGAGAGAGAGAGATGAGAGAAAGACAGAGAGAGATGAGAAATGAGAAATGAGAGAAAGACAGAGAGAGATGAGAGAGAGAGACAGAGAGGGAGAAAGAGAGAGAGATGAGAGAGAGACGCACAGAGAGGAAGAGAAAGGGAGAAAGACAGAGACAGAGAGGGA
>QLTV01002552.1:439697-450554 GCA_003457575.1 Thermophis baileyi | reverse complement strand
CCTGGCCGCACAGTCCGCTGCCTCACCGCCATCTGAATTGCGCAGGTCTAGTAGGGCTTCAAAACGCCCCGCCTACCTGCGTGATTACGTATGCTGGACAGCTCCATCCAGGAGGGGAGGGGTGTTATGTTCTAACTGTTTAAACTATGTTGCATGGTTCCAACCAGGTCCAGCGTTTGAGCGGGAAAAAGCTCAAACGCTATTGGCTGGTCTGTCTGACAGTTCCCTATAAAAGGGCAAGCTGTCAGACTGCTCTTTGCTGGTTGCTGACACAAGAGCTGAAATAAAGAGCTGCTTTGGAAGTCTGTCTCCTGTCATCTCTACCCACTATCTAACAATATGCCCTAAGTGTGCTGCTTAATAATATATTAACAAATTGTTTCTAATGTCTATATAAAATCCTTTTATTTAATTTCAGTTTTTGTGCATGGAAACAAAAGCTTGCTAGTTTGCTTTACCAAAGATTTAAAGCCTGATCTGGAATTGCCACTGGGAGGCATTGAAATGAAAAGTTAAGCCATGCAAGAAATTTCATTTTAACCCCTGCAATTTAGCCTAAAACATTGAAAAGTTCTGAAGTCTGACGTTCTAAAGTTCTGGTACATATTAATTGTAAAGTTTTTTTTTTATTAATATATTTAGTTGTGGCAATACCTAAATATTTTAAAGGTTTATTTGCTGTTTATTTGCTAAAAGTGTAGAAATTACCTTCTGAATTTTGGGGAATGTATGAAGAAACATTAAATGGTAATGGTGATGATGTTTTCCATTCAGTCTTGTCCGATTCGATAGGCCAGGTCTCTCCACATCTTCTGATCTTGCACTACTTCTTTGAGTTTTTCTATGCTCTAACTTGTGTCAGCTTTGATGGTGCCTGGCCACCGTGTTCTTTGGCAGCCTGGTTTTCTTTTACCGCTAACATGAGGTGTTATTTGTTAAAATTAACTGATAATCCCGACGCCTCTGCAAAGTCATGTAGCTCCTTAATATAGCTAGCTGAATAAGAAGCATTTGAGAGAGGCAACATCCTATCATCTGCAAATAGATTTAAAAGATATGGTACAACTTGCTTCCCATTTTTATCGTGTTAATCTGATTATTAGATCTAAGAGCTGTTGCCAGCACTTCTATAGTTAAACTAAACAGTAAACGTGAAAAGGATAACCTTTGCTTAGTACCTGTTGAATTCATAAGAGGATCTGAATTGTAACTGTTAAAGTCTTATCTGAGCTTTAGTTGGTCCATAGATATGTTCAGTCATCTTACAGAAGCCAGCATCAAATTTAAATTTAATTCATATTTATTTTAAAAATTGTATTTCGAGAGGCAAAGGCTTTAAATATATCTAAAAAGAATATATGGCTTAATTTTGACTAATTTGTATGCTACTTAATGATGTCTTGATAGGGATAGATATATTATGGTTTGGAATCCATATGAATATTTTATCTATAATCACTTTTAATGGATTAGATAACCATTTTGATTAGAGTTTATAATCCATATTGAGATGTTTGATGGTCCTACAAAACGCTAAATCCTGGGAGTTTTTACCCATTTAATGATCAAAATTATCTTACAGTGCTTTTTGGATTCTAATAAAGGTTTTCCCTGGTGCAAAGTATTGATTTTTTTTTCTTTTTACAACCCTGTAGTCCCTTGATCCAGGGTCAGGGTGACTGGGTGGAGCTGAGTGTTTACTGGCCAGATACCCTTCCTGATGCCTAAGCAGAGTTCACAGCAAATATATTCTCTTTGCACCCTGAGAGAGAAAAACATCTGCCACTGGCTAGGATTGAACTCTCAACCTCCCAAGTGGAAGGTGAGCATCTTCATCGCTAGGCCACCACACTGCTCCTGTGCAAAGTATTGAATAAACGTAGAAATTCAGGAATTAAAATCTCTTTAAATTCTTTATAATATTCCCCTGACAATCCATTAGGGCCCGGAGATTTTTCATTTTGAATGGGCTTCAGTGATTCTTGAAACAGAAAACAGAGATTCTATGAATTGTATATCTTTTGCAGACAATATTGTGAATGTTACTGTATTTAAGTATTGATTAACTTTTTATTGGTCATTGATTATTTGAGGGTTGTAGTTGTTGAAAAAAGAGATTGACTCATTGTTGACTCATTCTTTTAGTTTTGGTCACAATGTGACCATCACTTTTTTAAATTGCACTAGAACACTTTTTCTCCTTAGCTTTTTTTAGTTTATTTGCCAGTATGCTGGAATTATTATTATCATATTTATAGTATTTTTCCTTGGCAACAATCAACTGAAAGGAGATTTTATCTGTCTCCAACTCTCATCCTTTTATTTAGTATCTGTTTGTAAATTCTGTCTAACATAGTTCTATTATAATTTACTAATAAATCATTAATTTCTAAATGAAGCTTACTTGCCTTTTGTGCTGATTCCTTTAAAATCATGCCCCTCTCTCCTCTTAATACTTAATTAGCATGCCAACCTATTCTTACCGATGTTTTATATGTATGATTTATCTTGAAAAAAGTTTCTCAAATTTGAATTAGTCTTCGCTTTGTTATTACATTGTATAGTATTGTAGGACTGAAATGCCAATTATGAGTAAGTGGAAGGTCTTAGATAGATTTAGACAGATTAACAGAGTTGGAAGGGACCTTGTAGGTCATCTAGTCCAACCCCCTGCTCAAGCAGGAGACCCTACACCATTTCTGACAGATGGCAGTTCAATCTCTTCTTGAAAGCCTCCAGTGATGAAGCTCCCAGAACTTCCGAAGGCAACTTCTGTTCCATTGGTTGATTGTTCTCACTGTCAGAAAATTTCTCCTTATTTCTAGGTTGAACCTCTCCTTGTTCCTCACTGTCAGAAAGTTCCTCCTTGTTTCCAGGTTGAATCTCTCCTTGTTCAGTTTCCATCCATTATTCCTTGTCTGACCTTCAGGTGCTTTGGAAAATAGCTTGACCCCCTCCTCTCTGTGGCAGCCCCTCAAATATTGGAACACTGTTATCATGTCTCCCCTGGTCCTTCTCTTCACTAGACTAGCCATGCCCAGTTCCTGCAACCATTCATCGTATGTTTTAGCCTCCAGTCCGCTAATCATCTTGGTTGCTCTTCTCTGCACTTTTTCTAGAGTCTCAACATCTTTTTAATAGTGTGGTGACCAAAACTGGATGCAGTATTGTAGGTGTGGTCTTACTAAGGCTTTATAATTTGAATGAAGCATGATCTGGTATCAGTATTGGTGCAATTTTGATTTGCTACAAAAAATCTGAAAAAGTTTTAGATATCCCTGCAGCAGGGGTCCCCAAGCCCCAAGCCGTGGACAATTGGGAATCGGGCCGCACAAGTGTTGGGTGACTGCATGAAGCTTTATTTCTGCATGTGTGGGATTAGGTTGAACTCGCAAAACCATCCCATCTCCCTCCTCCCCCCCCCCCGCCGTCTGCCATACAGTATATAATCTATCCCAGAATGTGATTTATATCTACCTGAATATAAATCTGGTCTGGTTTTTGTTGTCCCTGTATTTATGACGTTAAGACTATGCATTAAGTTTTGAATTCTCTTGTGTATTCCTGTCTGAGGATTTAATGCATCAATAGCGAAGTCCCCCTCCTATTTATAAAATTGTCTGGATTACTTTTTGTTGCTTTATAATCTTTCGTGGATAACTGATTTGACCCTGATTAGGATTATAAACAGATGCTGGAGTTAATTAATATCAAATCCCCTTCTATAAATATATATTTATCTACCTTCCCTATCTTTCAGAATCTTTTGAACCTTAAAATGTATGGCAGCTTGGAAAAGAATTATCACTCCCCTTGATTTATTATATCCTCGTGCAAAAATATGTTCATCAAAATACCTATCAGTCAGCCTATTTGTTGTATGTGTTCCTTGTAACATAATCATGTCAGATTTAAATGATTTAGCATAATTAACACTCTTTTTACTCTTAGTAGAATCTCCCAGATTCTGGGTGAAGCTAGATGAGGAATTCTGGGAGTTGAACTCCACAAGTCTTAAAGCTGCCAAGTTTGGAGATCTCTGATCTAACGCATGACCCCCTAACACCCCTGGTCTAAGGAGTGGATATCCAAACTTTTGGTTTGCCTGGGCCGGACTGAATGAAGTGTCAGCCCTGGAAGCCATCTTTTTCGTTGGAGCTTCAGGGCTGCCACATTTAGTGCCTGGGAAAATGGGAGGGGGGATTACAAAGAGTGGTGGAGGATTAGCCATAACAACATTCCTTTCTCTGGGAGTCAAGGGCATTCGGCCTGCACCTGGATGGGAGTGACTGGGGGATGTCTCCAGTTGGGACGGTGAATTGATTGGACCATGTGATGGACTTGTGGGTGCAGGGGATGGATCTTTGACTTTCTTTTGGGTGGGGAAAACCTGGAACTCTCAGATTTGGGTTTTCCCAGATGTGCCAATATGACTTCTCTAATAAAATGGAACTTTGAGGAACTTCAAGCTGTGGAATCTTCTTTCGTTGGGGGTGTTACTTGGAACCCTGACATGAAGAAGAATTGTCCTGGGCCACATGTAAAATATATAATATAGTTAATGTACATGAATGCACATAATAATGTTAAACTCCTGTGGGGCTGCATTACTAGCAGTCCAGGTTCACACACCTGGTCTGAGAGGGTACGTGTGACATACTGATATTCCTTCTCCTCCTGACCAGCCAATAATCTTCCAAATTTAATTGCAGTAGTTCTTTAGCCATAGTTTTACGGCTTTTGTTAACTAGCTTTAACATCTACAATTTTTATTTGACTTCCTATTGCATTGCACTGGGCTTTTAATGTTGATTCAAATTGTGTTTTTTTCCCATAAGGCATAATCCTGCCAAAACACCATTATATTCTCTCTCTTTTTTTTTTTAATTTTTAATTTTTATTAAAACACCATTATATTCTCATTGAAACCCAAGGAAATTAGTTTCAAGCATTCACTGAAGCTCAATAGAAGCTAGGTTAGTTCATGGGCTGGATCGTGAGTTTATTGTTTTATAATTGCCGCTGCGTGTGTCATTCTTTTCGGTACTTGTTACAGCAAAATGGAAGTAGAAGCTCCGTGAAATAAACACATCTCCTTGCAGGATCCCCAGGCGAATGCAATAGTTTGTTTTCCAGTTCTAGGACACCTGGCTCCCTTCTTCAGTATCCAGACAAGTAATTCTGCCCCACAAGTATTTCCAGGTGAGGAAAGTTATTTTTGTTCTGAAAAGTCCAAGAGGGCCCTCCGAGAGCCTTTGGCTTAATCCTGAGCTTTCAATTACACCTGCTGTCATATAATAATACTGAGATTTCAAATGACACATTTCCTACATTCAACATGCTTCAGACACATCCATTCTCCCAGTAAGGATCGCACAGAAGTGAAGGCATTATTTTGCCTTATCTGCACACAGTGGCAACTGAAGAAGTCCCACCTACATCTTTCTGAACTCAGTAGGACAGCCCTAACTTCTTCCTAACGGGGAAGTATTTTCCTCTACTACTGATCAGTTGATAAAGTGGGAGTTATCTAAAAATAAAAATGAAATGAAAAATGAAACAACAGAGATTTTGGACCAAGCCATATCCTCTCTTTATCAGTCTCTTTCCCCCACTTTTCCTCTGATCCATCTCCCTTCCTTACAGTAGATTATTCAAGACAAGAAAGGTTGATCAGAAAACTACCTCCTTCCTTCCTTCCTTCCTTCCTTGAGGGCCGTAAAGCACAGTGAAGCAGTATATAAGGGCTATTGCTATGTTCTTTCTTTGCTTCCTTCCTTCCTTCCTTCCTTACTTCCTTCCTTCCCTTCCCTTCCCTTCCCTTCCCTTCCCTTCCCTTCCCTTCCTTCATTTCAGGACCCCCCCTTTCTTCTCAGCTTCTGTGCTTTCCTTGCTTCAACAAAATTAGGCTGAATTTCTTTCTTCTTTCTTTCTTTCTTTCTTTCTTTCTTTCTTTCTTTCTTTCTTTCTTTCTTTCTTTCTTTCTTTCTTTCTTTCTTTCTTTTTGTATATATATCGTGAAATAAGCTCAAAGAAGGATACAAGGAAGGACAACATTTTAAAACACAATAAGTTCAAATATTTAAATCTCTGCCATCATTAAAAACTAGAGCAAGATAAAACCATCAGGTGAAAATGGACTTCAGTCCACACTAAACTACAATCTGCATTAAGAATTCCTTGTCGTTGCTTGTCAGGCCCCAAGAACGAAGAATGACACGTGGCATTACTTAAGAGTGGTTTACTGTACTTCACCTATAGACAGAATCTTGCCAGACTAAAGCAACTGTTTGCATAACTACAGCTATACTCTGGGAATCACTAGAAAGGAGCCATTCTAACCCTCTTCCTGCTAACTGAACTTTCCAAACTAAGCTACCCTGGGGTGAAATGCTCCCGGTTCGGCCCAGTCCGGACGTACCGGTAGCGCCGCCTGCCGGTGGTTCGGAGAACAGGTAGCGACGGCAGCACGAGGTTCTGCCCACCCGCCCGGATGCTGCCATTTTGGTTTTTTTTACCTTCTGTGCATGCACAAAGCATTCTGAGCATGTGCAGAGGGTGAAAAAGCCCGCGCGTGAGTGGAGCGCGGGCAAAAAAGTGTGCGCACGGAACGAGCACTTCTGAACCGGTAGGGAAGGTGAATAGATTTCACCGCTGAAGCTACCTCTTTACTTTCTGGAAAGCAGCCACTTGTTCCTGGGAATCCAGACTACATAGCAATAGCAATAGCACTTAGACTTATATACCGCTTTACAGTGCTTTACAGCACTCTCTAAGCGGTTCACAGAGTCAGCATATTGCCCCCAACAATCTGGGTCCTCATTTTACCCACCTCAGAAGGATGGAAGGCTGAGTCAACCTTGAGCCGGTGAGATTTGAACCGCTGAACTGCTAAACAGTCAGCTGAAGTAGCCTGCAGTACTGCACTCTAACCACTGCGCCACCTCGGCTCTTCACATGCCACCACATGCAAGTTTAACAAGGGGAAGGTGGGTGGGAATGTAAAGGGAACCATCACAGCCATCACATCAACTCTCCACAGAAAAAGAGGGAGTGTAAAGTAGTCCTCATCTTAGAATCACTTGTTTAGCAACCATTCAAAGTTACAACAGCACTGCAAAAAGTGACTTACAACTGGTCCTAGCACTTACAACTGTTGCAGCATCCCACAGTCAAATGATCAAAATCCAGGTGCTTGGCAACCAGCATGTATTTATGATGGATGCAGTCTCCCGAGGTCATGTGATCATTATTTGCAAATTTCTCATCCAGCTTCTGACAAGCAAAGTCAATGAGGGAAGCCGAATTCGCTTAACAACCTCGTGATTCACTTAACAATTGCAATGATTCGCTTAACTGCACAATCATGGCCAAAAATTGTAAAATCAGATGCAGCTCACTTAACAACTTGCTTAGCAATAGAAATTCTGGTTCTGACTGTGGTTGTAAGTTGAGGACTACCTGTATAAATGGTTCAATCCAGGCCCCACAATTCATGGCGGCTGCTGCAGGCACAGAGCAAATGATACCTTATGTTATGTTTTGTATATAGTTGTCAGTTGAAGTTCTCAGTCTGGTCCTCTGTTGGAGCGGGAAAATACTCTCTCCTGATTGGTTGTAGGCTGATCAGCTTCCCTATAAAAGGAGCTGTGTCATCCAGGGAGCAACAGTTGCCTCACAGGCAGTATTGAATAAAGAGCTGTTAGAAATCACTCTGGCCTCACCTCCATTCTTTGCCCAGAACTTAACACTGGCGACGAAGGTGGGATCGAATGGAAACTGAGGCTGCAAAGAGCTGATCACTGCGAGCTGACCCACTCAGAGCTGAATCACCGGAGCTGATCCACAGTTGCTGTCACTTCATTGATCATAGACGCCTCAACCCAGATTGCCTGAGGGCTCACACAGGTCTCTTGAAAAATGGCTGCCTTTTGCTCCATACAACCCAGCCTCTGAGACATGGGACTCCTACCTTGCTCGTTTCAACTGCTTCCTCGAAGCCAATGACTTTGCTGAGATCACTGACAACTATATACAATACATAACACCTTATGATGGCAATAAAAGGAATCACAACATCTTGTTTACTGAGTTGCCCTCTTCAACAGAGGAAATAATCTCAATTTTGAATTAAATCCATTAAACAAATGGATGCCTGTTTGTACTCTCACACTCACATGCACAGAAAGTTATTGGCATTAAACATTTCCATAACTTTTAAGCTTCCAAAGCAGCAAAATTCTTTCCTTCTTCTAGTAAATATGATTTCTTGCCATCCATCCTCCGCTCCTCCTCACAGACCCATCACACAGACTTAGTTTTATTTATTTTTTCTTCCCAGATGTTGCTGAAATTTATCAAACAGAATGCCTTGCTGCAGGAGGTGCAGTAGTTTAATTAAAAAAAATTAGAGAAATAATATTTATAAGCAAGTGAAATTGCTAGGTAAGATACCATGCTCTGGTATGTTATCCAGAGTGAAATTTCCAATAGAGTTTATGGGACTGGCTTAAAAATGGTGTCTGGAGGGAAAAGCTCAGTCCCAGATTATAAATAATTTCCTCTTTTAGTGTGGTTAGGGTGAGGTTTAGAGAAGTTAAATGACCATAGTTGCATTAGAAAGCAAAGGATCTATCTAGCAACTAGAGTGGGCTTCAGCACCACCCAAATAATGAACAAGACCTGCATCCAGCTACAGCCTTTTTTTTTTCTGGTTCCTTTTGTGGGGAAAGCAATCGATTTATTCTGTGGTAGAGGCAAGCTGCCATTCATTTCTACAACATGGCTCGCCTCTTTCCAGAATTCTAGCTAACTGTGACTCAGCATCTTTTTTGCACCAACAAGATTATGTAGCATCTTTTAACCCTAAAATTATATTTCAATGCCACGGCCACTAAATAGAACTTCCTTACTCGTTTCTGGAACCCAGCATGATTCAGCTAAGCAGTAATTATCCTAAACTTGCCCTGCTGTAATATAGGAACTAGGCCTCAGAAACAGGCTAGCCTAGAGAATTCAAAAAGAAATCTGAGCCAGGCAGGACTTTGTTACTGCATCGTTTCCCCTACAGGGAGAAACTTTCTACGCTGGTCTTTAAACCGCTCTAATCCAGAGGGAAGATTTTTGCCCTGTGGATCAGCGTGAACCTCTCCTCTTGTGAAAATTAAGCTATGACTCTGCCAATCCACATGAAGCAGGAACTTCAAAAACTGGAGAAACTCTCCTTCAATCTCTCTTCGCGTCTGGCATCTTGTTGATAAGCCCTTAAGTGCCTCAGAAGAATCCTTAAGACTCAGACCTCTCGTTTCTGTTTATTACCTTCCAAAAAACTGTCTCTAGCTGCTTGCCAACGGAGGCCCATCCCTTACCTTGTAATATTTGGGAAGCATGCTAGTTCCTCAGATCATAGGTGGAATTTGGCAACGTGGTCCTAAAGCGATCGTCCAGAAAAACCGATAAAACCCCAATTAAAAGAGAGAAGCGTAAGGCTCTCATTCTGCTTGCTCCTGCAAGACTCTAGGGCAGTCGATTACTTTGCAGACTGTCTCTGCTCTGCTGTTCTATGTATATCTCTAAAAGACTGAGTAAGGATGCTACAAATGGCCAAATGTACAAAATGCGGTGCCTATGGGTGGAGTATTGCACTGAAAGCAGGAAGCTTTCACTAGAACCTGATTCCTGTCAGGGCTACTAATTCAATCTTTATACAGCAGCAGAACAAATTCCACATGAAAAATTAAGGGCACTCTAGCCGGCAGCTGTACTATCTGTGCTTTCCTGACCTCACTGCATTGTTTTATTTTATTTTTTTTCTTACTACCTTTGGGTCCCTGATGGCTTTGAGCCAATTCCATATTCCTGGACTCAGGGTACGTATAACCGAATCCTGACCTTATTGCAAAATATCTTAACTTGAACTCTATTTAGACATCATCTCCTCCAGCATCGGGAGACTGTACTCTCTCTGCAATAAAGTGAGACAGCCCCAATACTCTAAGCAAAATTGCTTTTAGGTTGGGAAACCTGTCGTCCATTTATCTTGTAACTGCAGGTAATTCATCATATCCTCCTTCAAGCGTATCCTCTTGGTTATAAGATGCCCCAAAGAGACTCAGGGAGGCAGAGCCAGATCAAAAGAAGGAATGGGGAGGGGTCTTTAGAAGAATATTTTCCCATCAGGGCAATTTCCATGGTTATTGCTGAGAAATCTTGGTGGTGAAGTCTACACATCTGGGAGTTGACCTGATTGGGAAACACCAATTATACTCCAAGCAACTGCTTAGCAGGGATTCAATTCTCTCGTGACCAGAACAGCCTTCAGCACAAACATCACTTAGATGATGAAGCTCTCCCTTCTATAATATGATTATGCCTTTTGCCAGCAGCCCTTTCTCCTGCTGATGGTCCTTTTTTTCCCCCCACACACAACCCATAGTTTGTAGTTGAGCCATTGGAAAAGCCAGTCATAAGGCGAGGAAAATCCAGGAGCATTTCTATACCTGAATTAGGGGAGAAAATTTTTATCCATCATTTTGAAAGGGAATCTCAAAATCCATATTCCATATTGCACTATTTAGGGATGCTATTTGATACATTTTCTGCATTCTTTTGTAAGGCCACCTTTATATACTAGATTCCCCCAACCTGAAATTTATCGTATATATTGCAGATCAATTACCAATATTAATAGAAGAGCATATCTATAGCTCAGGGTTGAACTGTGGGATCCTTGGTGCTGTCTGTGCTTGGGTGTCCCTAAAGTGCCTTTATTCCAAAAGACAACTGAAGAGGAGGAAGAAGGAGGAGGAGGAGGAGGAGGAGGAGGAGGAGGAGGAGGAGGAGATTGAGGAGGAGGAG
>QLTV01002552.1:421008-439618 GCA_003457575.1 Thermophis baileyi | reverse complement strand
AGCTGATTTTCTATGTAAATCTGCCACAGCCTTGCAAGTAGGCATATTAGGTAGCGAGCACTATTACACAATAATTTTGTAATTCAGTTTGTTATTCTTTAGCTTCCTGGATGAGAAGCAAAATGTTTTCAAGGAAAAAAAACCAGAAAGTCCAGTTGCCTTTTGGAAAAGCACCTTTGGGACAACCATGATCTGGATGATTGAGAATCTCCATAGACCTCTGAGGTCAGTGCTAGTGGTGACAAGCCTAGTATTGATGATGTTACCTAGTTTGGTAAAGAAACGTCTGCAAGGAAAAAATCAAGCTCAACAATCAATCAGGACCCCATAATTACCAATATACCCAGCTGGAATGTCGATCAATGTCTCTGGAACTAAGTCAGTGGGGGAAAGAAGGCTGTATGTATATTACTGACCTGGCTGAAATGTCAGATTTAACAGCAAACTGTTGCAAGGGCCACTTGACATCTACTTGGGCAGCAGGAGAACAGGGCAAACCGAATTCCATGCTCTGCCTTTCTCCCATGCTGAGCTTGGCAATAAAACTGATAATTTGGCTCCCTGACTCAGCTGCATCACAAGTGGGAATCAGATTACAGAAACCTGATTCTCATATCTGCCATGAACAGGCTGAACAAAAAGCTTCTCCTTATTATTAGACAGAAAGGCCCTCCTTGTCACGTGTGCTCGCATTTGCGAACCTCTGGTCTGGACATAGCTTCTTTTGTGTGCAGTGGGTTGGTTGGTTGCTCCCCTAAACTCCGCTGAAGATGTTACCTAGCCTGGTAACAAAACATTCGGAAACCAACCCATAAGCTTGGAGAACAAACCTTCACCCTTATTAATTTATCTTTCCGGCTCAGATGTTATTTTGGCCAGGGGCACACCAGGCTAAGGACCTTACCATGATTGATGGCTAATGCTTAAACCTGAAATCAAGCAAACAAGTTAATGTTGTATGAATTTATTCTTTCATGTAATTTCAGAGTAAAATATTCAATCTGAATGAATGGGAAACGTTCAGATGTTGCTGAATTGTCATTCTCAGCATTGCCTCCTGGAAGGAGCTGATGGAAACTGTAGTATTTAATTAATTACTAATACTAATTAATTAATTTTTATGCTGCCCAACTCCCCTATAAGAAGACTCTTACATTTCTTTAGGAAATTCTGGAATGACCCTAAAAGTACATTCCGTTGCACGTGGCCTTTAAGACATCATGCCAAGGCAGGGAAAGAAAGTGGATTATCTCTAAACACAGATGGGAGATCTTCTTAGAGGCTTATCAAGTACACAGACTTTGGTCCCTTATCCAAATATTCTGACGGAAAAAGATTCAAAGAGACTCTGCCTTAAAAGAGCTTGGAGGTTCCTATCCCCATCTTCCATCTGAAATAATCCTTAACCAATCCCCATACTGCCTTGCAGAAAGAAAATGGAATCCCTTTGATCTGAAAAAAATAAAAATAAAGATAAAGATAGCAGGAATCCTTTCCAAATATCTCAGATCTAAAACACAAATATACCATTGTAGGCTATTTGCACATTTAAAAAAAAAAAAGATAGATACTGGGATTAGTGCTGTTGCAGAGAGAGGGAATTATTGCAATCCTGAGGAAAACCCCGTGATCCATATCTACTGTTTGGAATGGCAGGAAATCCACCATTGGCAGCAATGCCAAATAGAGAGGCATACATAATGCTAAATTTTCCATTCGAGTGAGCTTTGGATTTCCCTGTTGAGGGCTTCCAGGACACATTTTAAGGTAGTAAAAGAGTAGTGGGTTCTAAAACCTGTTGCTACCAGTTCTGCATGCGCAGAAGCATCCCGGGCAGGTGGGTGGAGCGTCTCGGGCGGGTGGGCGGAGCCTCCCACCACCGCTACTGGTTCTAAGAACCGGGCCGAATCGGGAGCAACCCACCGCTGTAGTAAAAGCATCTTTTTTTTTCCTTCTCTACTGATATTGACAAATAAGAATGCAAGTTTTTCAGAACTGATGATCTTGCAAGACAGCGAAGTCATTTAAGAATAGCTTGTCTAGAATGATAGATGAAAACTGTTGTGCAGGGATTTACATAGCTTTTTGACAGGGGTGCCTTAAAGGAATTGAATTTTTTGCAGTGACTTAGCTTCCCTAAAAAATGTCATGATGAGAGCAAATCGCATTTTCCTTTTATATGTATTTTCAGGCAGCCATAACTATAGCACTGAAATCTTCGAGTTATTTTATGCTGGGTTGTGTTTACAGTTGGAGTAAAGGAAAAAAGAAACATTTGTATTGTCCCAAATATACTTTTTCAAGAGGCAACTGGACTTTCTGGTTTTTCTTTTGAAGACGTTTCACTTCTCATCCAAGAAGCTTCTTCAGCTTCTTCTTCTACATCTGAAAAAATCACTCAAAACTTTCTTTTTGGGACGCAGTTTTTTATTCTACAACTAAACTAATTACAAACTAAAAAGCCCTTAGCTTTCATTGTGCAGCAAATACTCTTTGTTGTCTTGTTCAATTTAGCTGACAGTTCTGGTTTCAGTGGACATTCCACACTGGGCAACATGCCATTCAACGGAAAGTAGAAATGCATCTTTGCAATCTTCAGTAAGAGGACAATCTTGCGTTGAGTCTCAATACCATTTTGTGACAAATCCAACTTTCCATCTCTGTTCATTTTTGGATAATACATTCTAAATGAAACACTTAGATTTTTAACAGAATAACAGAAGAGTTGGAAGGGACCTTGGAGGTCTTCTAGTCCAACCCCCTGCTCAAGCAGGAGACCCTACACCATTTCAGGCAAATGGTTGTCCAATCTCTTCTTAAAAACCTCCAGTGTTGGAGCATTCACAACTTCTGGAGGCAAGTTGTTCCACTGATTAATTGTTCTAACTGTCAGGAAATTTCTCCTTAGTGCTAGGTTGGATCTCTCCTTGATTGGTTCCCATCCATTGCTTCTTGTTCTGCCCTAAGGTGCTTTGGAGAATAGCTTGACTCCCTCTTCTTTGTGGCAGCCCCTGAGATATTGGAAAACTGCTATCATGTCACTCCTAGTCCTTTTCTGAATTGGGTATTTTGGATAGTGGTGGATATTTTGGTAGATAGGACAGCTGTCATGGAACAATATTGGAATAAACATTGGGATGCAGTTAACAATTTCAATATTCCACAAATATTGAAATAAAGACTGTTACAAGTGATGCATTCTTCAAATTTTCAAGAAAAATTGCCCACGATTGTTCCACACTGAATCTCAAAACAAGCAAACAATATTCTAACTAAGTGTTTTTAGTTTTTCTGATGCAGTATTTAATTTCAAGTTGAACTGCTATAATTTCAGAACACATGTTAGCATTCTTGGTGGGTATCTCCAATGATGCTTGCTTTAATTTTTCCAAGAACGTGTCAGGCTTCTAAGTTGTTGACAAATTTGGCAAGTTAAGGACTTTCGCAATCCAGCGAAATACCCTATTATTGAACGTTGGCAGGAAAGCCACCGATTCCAATGGCATTTATTCAAAACTGTCAAAGCAGAAGAAGCAAATTAAGAATGTTTCCCACGGCAAGAGTAAAGTTAAAAGAATGCCGCACACCAAGGAGGAAAAAAATATATTTTTAAAAAATGACAAAGCTGTGAAGATCTGACGAATAATCTATTGCCCATGCCTCTGAATCTGTAGATATGCAACGATTTGGGCTAGAACGTCCGATGCTGGAGAAAACTATTCATAACAATGACAGGAAATATGAATTCTTGTGTTAGAGAGATCAAAAGAAATCTTAAGATGGAAAAAAAAATCAATAGGAGTCTGATCGCACCTTTTCCAAGTAACTAATGTTATTAAGAGGCTTAAACAAAAACCCTTTTCATAAAGTCTCTTAGCTGGAAAAGCTGCTAACAAACTTTCTGATTTATTTATTTTTTTTGCTACTGTAGACTACAGTAATGTACTTCTCTTCCTACAAAAGACTCAAAGAGGAAAATCTCCCTTCTTAAATGCATGATTATGTTTCGGGCAAGTGTTAACACACGGAAAGACATCGTAGTAGTCGAAAAAGGATTATTTATTTAATTATAGAATTGATACGGCTGCCTGTCTCATCTATTTATTATTTAAATTTAAATTTCTATGCCGCCCAACTCCCGAGGGACTCTGGGCGGCTATAAGCCTGGGTGGTTTGCAAAAATCAATCACGCAGAGATTTTAAAAAATAATATTTTCCACTGTTCTCCTCCCCCAACGCACCAGACTAAATGGACCCCCAGCTCATCTTCACACACACATCCATTCATGGGAGGGAAAGGTCAGGAGACATCCAGGAGGCTAAAAGGATAGGAAACCTTTGAATTTCAGATGAGGGGCTATTCTAAAGGGCTGGGAGGCCACCAAGATGGCGTGCCTCTTGATGACATCATTTAAAGAAGGAGACCTGGAGCATATCCACTCAATCTAATCTAGTAGGATGGCCAGATACCCTCAGGGAGAGAAAGTCCAACAAATAACCTACTAAGGGTGAGTTTTAAAGATGAGAACTAGCACCTTGATTTGCACCCAAAAAGGAACTAGGAGTCAGTGCAGCTCACACAGCACTGGTATAACTCAGGTGAATTATGGGGCACCCAAAACTGTGTGTGTTACTGCATTTTGGACCAGTTGCGGGTTCTGGATGGTCTTCAAGGGCAGTCCCATGGAGGATGAGTCCCAGTAATCCAACGGGAACACATTTCACCTTAATCCAGAGGCAATCCAACCTTTCTCTTAAGGTTAATCAACTAACCTAGCTGGCGATATTTAGTAATAATGCCTTGAGTTTTTCTCACATCCAATGTGAAAAATAGTCACTAGCATAGAAATCCCTGAGAAAGAATTACAACTAGGCCTTGGCTTACAACTAATCACTTAGTGACTGTTCAAAGTTATGACAGACCTCCCCCCAAAGTTCTTACAACCCAGTTCCAAAATCCCAACAGCCACACACTCCTCCGTGGTCACATGACCACATTTTGGGCACTCAGTTTTACGCCCCCTCCTATGCTCACATACCCGCACTTGGGCACTCGGCAACTAGAGTGTGTTTATGGCCTGTTATTTGCAGAGTCCTGTGGTAACATGACCATGATTTATTTATTTTTTCTGAAACCCAGCATTTACTTCTGGTTTCCTACAAGAATGCCCTATAGCAAACAATGGGTTTGTTTAATGACTGCATCATTCGCTTAACGACTGAGGCATTTGCTTTACAACCATGGCATTTGCTTAATGACCGCCCACAAAAGGACATAAAATTGAGTCAGTCACGGGTGACCCGTTTTACAACTGTTATGATGACTTATGACCATAATGGAAATTTTCCATAAATTTTTCATAATGGTTGTAAACCAAGGACTACTTGTAAATTTAAGTAGCGGCAATCTCTGGATGTGTTCTGCTCTGCTTGTAATTCCCAGAATTGTCATCTAGCATCGACAATATGACACTTATACGCACTCTGGTAGATATAAAATATCTGCCTGAGCAGAATCGCTTTTGCTCTAAACGCCAGAAGTTGGGGTCAAGTAACAGTTAGAATAGAAAAGTCCTCTTGGACTGAGGCAGCAGGTAAACAAATAAACAAATCAATATTAGGTGCCAAAAACAATGGAATTGGCTTTCTCCTAAGCCTCTCTGCTCTACCTGTGAGCTCAAAGGTGCTTCTTTCTTCAAAAGGCAACTGGATTGTTTTTTTCCTTGAGGAAGAAGAAGAAGTTTTGCTTCTCATCCAAGAAGCTTCATTAGTTCTGATGGCGGGTTTGGAAGGATACATACTGACAGTTGAGGACAGTTGAGACTGGCGGGGGGGGGGGGGGAATGGAAGGATAGGTGAGTTGGCTATGGTGGGTTGTCCCATTCCGTGGATGGATAGGTTCTGATAGGATGGCGGGGGGATGGAAGGACTGTATTTCTTTGCAGTCATGTGGTCATTATCCTTCTATTCCCCTCCCCGAACAGAACCTATATCCTTCCATGGAATGGGACAACCCGCCACAGCCAACTTGCTGCGGCCACCTCGCCACGACCAACTCTCCATGGCCAACTCTCCAAAGCCAACTCAACAAGGCCAAGTAGCTGTGGGACAATACGCCACAGCCAATTCGCCTCGGACAACTCAACACAGGACAATTTAACAATTCAATTTAATTATTTAAAATAAATTTTTAAAAATCTATTTTAATTTTTGCCATTCACATTTCATTTTGTCCCTCCTTCTGCATCCATTCTTTAATGATTCTGTTCCACCATTTCTTTGATATTAGTGTAACTCTTGTCCCGCAGCAAGTTATCTTGCGGTGAGTTGGCCGTGGAGAGTTGGCCGTGGAAAGTTGGCCCTGGCGAATTGTCATAGACCCATCCTTCCAATCCCCCCATCATCCAGTCTCAATACCTATCCTTTCATCCCCCCACCATCAGAACTGATGAAGTTTCTTGGATGAGAAATGAAATGTTTTCTTCTTCTTCCTCAAGGAAAAACCAGTCCAGTGCCTTTTGAAGAAAGAAGCACCTTTGCGACAACTATGACCTGGATGACTGAGAATCTCCATAGACACTCCACCTGTGAGCATATCCATTCTGGAGTGAGGACAATGTGCAAATGGGCCTTGATCTTACCTATCAAGGCAATCCTGATAGGTTAATACAAAAATTCAGAATGACTTGACTAATACAGAATCCTAGCAAGTGGAATATTTCTGGTTATCACTGCTGCCCACAGCTATACTTTGTTTCATTAAACACTAGAATATTAGAATAGAATAGAGCTGGAAGGGGCCTTGGAGGTCTTCTAGTCCAGCCCCCTGCTCAAGCAGGAAAACCTATACAATCTCAGACAAGTGACTGTCCAGTCTCTTCTTAAAAACCTCCAGTGATGGAGCACCCACGATTTCTGAAGGCAAGCTGTTCCACTGGTTAATTGTCCTCACTGTTAGGATGTTTCTCCTTAATTCCAGGTTGCTTCTCTCTTTATTTAATTTCATTGTTTCTTGTCCTCACTTCTGGTGCTTTGGAGAATAATTTGACCCCCTCTTCTTTGTGGCAGCCCCTCAAATACTGGAATACTGCTATCATGTCACTCCTAATTCTTCTTTTCTTTAGACTATCCAGACTCAAAATCTGCAGCCGTTCTTCATATGGTTTAGTCTCCAGGCCTTTGATCATCTTAGTTGCTCTTCTCTGAACTTTTTCCAACATCTCAACATCTTTTTTGTACCATGGTGATCAAAATTGGTTGCAGTATTCCAGATGTGGTCTTACTAGGGTTTTGTAAAGCAGCACTAATACTTCACGTGATCTTGATTCTATGCCTCTGTTCATAAACCTAGACCAGTGTTTCTTAACTTTGGCAACTTTAAGACACGTGGACTTCAACTCCCAGAATTCCCCAGAAACACTGACCTAGACTACACCCTGGATAAAATAAACATTTTAATAGCTCAGAAGACTTATGCCAGAAGCATGACCAAAAGAAAATCATTTGGCAATGATCTCATGCATTGGAAACTCTCATTGGCATCATTCCTGGATGTCTGCAATGGAAGACGTGAAGAAATGCTTCAATGAACATTTGAAGAAGAAGAAAAACAGCAAAACCCCAACACAAAAATGAATGTTTCTCAGCATCAGAATCAAGTTGTCCTATTCTTAGGGAGTACAAAGTGAATTGGATACATAACAGCAAACAAAAATAAAAACATTTTTATTTTATTTATATAGAGTCCGGCAAGATTATGGTGGGGTAGATCTGGAAAAACAAACTATTCTGCATTTTAATTATGCCATTAGTTTCCAGCAGAAAAGATAATTTTTGTTCTTTTTTCTTTTTAAAAGAAATCCTGTTATAACAACAGCCAAATATAATATTTTTTTTTCTTTGTCATAGGGGGGTGGGGGGAGAATCCCCAGCACAATTGCAAGCCGGTCTTTTTTTTCCAGCTTTCTCACCTTGTCAAGAAAAACAATGCATTTTATTTACCATTATTATGCCTTTGCCACTGATTTTGCCTAAAATCTTCCCTGTAAAATCTACTCCAAGGCTGACATGCGCAAAGCCATAAAATAGATTTCGAAGAAGCATTCAGATCTGCACGTTTCCATTAGATCTCCTTCCAGAGATATTCTTTTGGTAGATTAATATCCTCCTATGAGGACAGGAGAAGAAATCTCTTGAAATTATAGTTTACTAGTACCCGTGCTTCGCTACAAAACTATGGGCTTGATAAATTGACAGTTAAAGCTTGAAAATTAATGAGTAGTTACGATCAAGCTTGATACATTGACACTTAAAGCTTGAAAATTTATGTAGAATGTGTAACTCTTTAGCATCAAAGCATGTTAATATAAGGCAACTGGCAGTTGGAACTGAGTTCTTTTCAGGTGGGGAGGGGGAGTAGAACGTCTAACTCATTAGCTTCAGAGCGTGTTAATATAATACTGTATAAGAAATACTAATGATCTGATGGTCATTTCGAAAAATCCTTTCTTAGCGAGCACCTAGAAGCCAAGGAGAACATACGTGCCAAGTTTCAAGTTTGTAGGCTTTACAGTTCTGGAGATTTCGTGATGAGTGAGTGGTATTTGGCTTTTATATATATATAGAAGATTAGGCCAAATATATTTTGATTATTTTTTAAAAAAACCAAAGCAGTCAGTATTGTCCCTGCTTCATCTTGCAAGGGGATTCTCCCAACATTTGTAGAACGTACAATATTTAACATGAAAAATAACTCATAGTTTTGTTTACTTATTAACTTTTCTTTTCCTCCCTTCCTAAATATTGGCTAATGAATAGCCCTTTTTAAAAAATTTCTCTCTGCTGGGCCCTTGCATTTAGACATTAACAAGAAACCGGTTGTCATATTTCATGGTCAAAGTAAAAAGTGTTCTGGGTTTCAACAGAATATCTCAAAATGAATGCCAACATTGTGTTTTTTTTTCCTCCTTTCATCAGCCTAAAAAGATTAAAATGCTTCAGACAAAATTTTTGTTCTGTCATAATTCTATATCACTCATAAAATTCAGTGGAACTCCAATAATTTTTCCTTCAAAAACCTGTTAAGGAATTGTGCAGAGTAACCTCTGCTTCTGAAGGCTTGCACAGTGAACCGTAATGTTGCAGTAGATATGAGTAATGATTCAGTCAATACACAGATACGTTAAAGTGTATAAAAGTAGTTTACTTAAAGAAATAGCACAGTCCAAATAACAGTCCGAATCATACACGTTCTATCAGTCAGTATTCAGAAGTACAGCAGTCTTCTTACCAGCCTTTCTTTGTCTTAATTAGCAAACAAAGATTCTCTGCTATCACAGATAGTTAGCTACGCAAATCAGAATGCATACATGCATTTAAAGCAATATTACATATATACATTAAACAGTGATTTGTGGCTTGTTTATATTAACCAACCCAACCGTTTGGACAGAGTCCTAACAAAACCCCTTCATTTCCCAACCAAAACTTTTACCTTTTTTTCTTGTCCAAACAAAATATTAAGAAAAGTTGGATTGCACCATATGATCAATGGCTAAAGATAATTCAGTAGGACATCACCAGCTTCTACAATGAAAGACATTTGGTCAACTTTCTCCCAAGGAAACAGTCAGTTTTAACAGATTAAATACCATTCATTCAGACTCATCTCGAACCATGGGATGGATGGAAAATAAATTTAATGATAAGAAGAAGAAGAAGAATTGAGAAGACAGCAACAGACAGCAAAGGCCATTTCTGCAAAGAAGCTAAAGAAATAATGGACCACCTAGTTAGCTGCTGCAAGAAGATCACACAGATTGACCGCAAACAACGGCATGACAAAGTGGCAACAATGGTGCATTGGAAGATCTGCAAGAAATGCCATTTGCCTGCAAGCAAGAAATGGTGGGACCATAAAATAGAGAGAGTCATAGAAAATGAAGAAACTAAAGTGCTCTGGGACATCAAATTCAAACCAACAGGCAATAACTTTTTCTTGAGGATAGTAACAGTAGACAGGGAAGTAACTTGAGGTTTGCTAATTATGAACACCTATGTTTACATCATCTATTACCTATGCTTGTTTCAATTTCTCCTTCTTTCCTGAAATATATAGATACGAGTGCATCTATTTGTCTGCTGGAGTCCCTCCCACTGTTTTCTGGAGGAAGTTCCTCCAGTCCATACTGAATAAATAAATGAGCCTTGATTTTGGGTCCTGCATATGATTCCATACTAGCCATACTGGTCTATGAAAATAAAGCATGGGCTTGTTCTTGGCTGAGCTTGACCTAGTATTCTAAATTCTTGGTGTCCTATTTATTTTACTTTATTGGAACAAAACGTTAACAGTTCTCCTTGGGTTTTCTGTCACTGTCACAGGACTTGCTGAATAATGGGTTTTAATGCCTTTGGATAGTTTGCTTAATAATGGCATTAGACAGTGATGAAAAATGTGTTGCTATAGAAGGTGCACTCTTAATTTACATTTATGCCAAGCAATCTGCTCCATGATATCAACATGAGGCCATTTGATTATGTCAGCTATTTCAGAAATAGATCATACATCTATATGGAGTAATTGGCTGATGGCTCATCAGTTTGTTCGAAATTGGCCATTTCAGAAAACCTAAAACATCAATCCCTTTCTAACAGATTGCTAGTGGCAAAGTATATGGGTTTTTGCTGCAATCAGAAGGCATAAAAATAACTTTTGCTCACCAAGCTATAACTTTTAGCTGACGGAGAAACAGTTAATATGGCTCTTGTTCCTTTTGCCCCCCCCCAAATGTTTTTTTGGTCTGCCAATGAGTTCCTCAAGCAAAACAAAGTATCTTTGAAGGCATTCTACATCCTCTATTTATTTGTACAATATTCATGTAGTTTGAGTTTTCATTGATAAAAGTTTGCAAAGACTTCCTGTGTGAATTTATCTGCTGTTGGGCAAAATCTTTTGAACATGAGATTTTTTTATCACTAACAGCAGGCAAAAAAGGAACACAAGTGGTTAATTCTAATAAAAGCACTGATCTTTAGCATCAAAGCTGTCAAGCAATAAAAGAAACCCCTATGGTAAATATTCGGTAATTATTTATCTTAAAATTGCAATTCGGTCAAAGTCCGTTTCATTTTTAAAAAAAGAATAAAAATCAAATACAGTATTTTATTACCTCTGGAAAAAACCACAGCTGACTTTGTCCCTCAAGAGACAACCCTACCAGTTGCTCATCAAACTGTTGCACAAATTTATAAATCAATATTATAAATACATTTAAAAGGGGTTCCCTCCATTTTCTGTGGATTTAAATTGCATTAATTTATTTATTTAGTAGACATTCGTGAAAAATTAAGGATTTCCAGTTCTCTAATATATGGGTAAATTTGACTTGGCCATCTTTTTTTTTTTTTTTCAGACAGCAGGTAGAAAATGCCATTTTAATACCTACCGCTGTGAAAAGATATTCCCTCTACAAATAAAAGCAAAAGTTGGAGGAGTTTCTAGCCCAGTGGCTTACTGAAACCTAATTTCCTAAGAATTAAAAGAAAAAAGGAAAATTCCCTGGGAAAAAAAATTCCAATCAACAAAAGTTCGGCCCATGGTAAATTGTATTTGCACCGTAGATACAGATTTAATACTCTACTGGAAACTAAGCCAAAGTAGATTTTATACCATATTTTTCGGACTATAAGACGCACCGGTGTATAAGACACACCAAGATTTCGAAGAGGTAAGTAAGAAAAAAAAGTTTTTGCCCTCCCCCAGCCCCCAGGAGCACTCTGCAGACCTCCCAAACCCTCTGCGCACTCATTTTCGCATGGGCTTCAGGAGGCCAAAAATGTCTGTATTCGGTGTATAAGATGCACCAACATTTCCACCCTCTTTTAGGGGGAAAAAGTGTGTCTTATACTCCAAAAAATATGGTAAATTTTAAAGGCACTCATCCATCTAAGACAGATCTCAGTTCCTGTAGCAATTATGTTGGACGTTCATCCTCCAGCTACATTGGGACATTTCAGAATGAATTAGTTGCCAAGTCTCTTTGCTCATTTACTTGACTGAGCAAAGGAACACCAGTAACTGCTTAGATCAGATGTGTTGACTGATTCTCTTCCTCTGAATGGTTCCCCTTAACAGCTAGGATTCCCTACTGATTCCCGGCTATCAGTTACCCTCTGCTTGCTTTTCCAAGATGGAAGAGGGAGGATTTAGAGATGTGGCACAGTTGCAAAGCAGGGTGATTTGTTGGGATGTTGGAGGAAGATAAATCTGAGAGCCAGTTTGGTCTAGTCGTGGTTAAGGCACCAGGCTAGAAAGCAGGAGATTGTGAGTGCTAGTCCTGCCCAGGGGTGGGCTTCAAAAATTTCAGCAACAGGTTCTCTGCCCGGTTGCTGGGTGGGCGTGGCCATGGTGGACATGGCCTAGTCGGCCTCCTGCACAATGGCGGCGGGGGGGGGCATTTTCGCCTTCCCCAGGCTCCGGAGGCTTTCCTCGAGCCTCTGGGAGGGTGAAAACTGCCTCCTCTGGGCTCCGGAGGCCCTCCAAAGCCCGGAAATGGGCCTGTTTCTGGCCTTCCGGGAGGCCCATTTTTCACCCTCCCCGAGCCTCTGCGCGGGCCCTGCACTTACCTCGCATCCAAAACGGGCCACGTGGAGACTCCTGGGAGGGGCGGAGTGGGGTGGGCGGGGCCAGCCAGGGGTGGGATTTGGAGGTTCTCCGAACCAACCATAATGTTAGCTACGGGTTCTCCCGAACCCGGGCGAACCCGTAGCAGCCCACCCCTGGTCCTGCCTTAAGTACAGAAGCCAGCTGGGTGACTTTGGGGCAGTCACTCTCTCTCAGCCCAACCCATCTCACAGGATCGTTGTTGTGGGGAAAATAGGAAGAGGAAGGTGTGCTGGATGTGTTGGCTGCCTTGAATTACAAACAAACAAACAAACAAACAAATAAATAAATAAATAAAATAAAGATAAATCAAGCTTCAGACTTTGAGTAATGATAAGCCCTAAAATAACCTGCATTTTCCCCTATCCAGTTTCATTCCACCTATTGAATGAATTTTTAACATTCTTTCAAAGGGGAAAATAAATTCAGTGAAAATCTGCTGGGTAGGGAATGAGGTTCTTGCTACTCTTTATAGAGATGCGTTGGCCAAAATGTCCAGACTTTCACTGCATAATCATTTCTTGACCAGTCTGAACTCTCCTTGCCTTCTTGTGTTTCGCTTAAATCCCAAGAGAAAAAATATTGAGAGAAAAAAAAAAAACTCTCTTCAGTTGCAAGTTAGCAAAATTGGGAAGTGTGAAACCGCTGGGCAATGAAAAAGATGCATAGCAAAGCAACAAACAAACAAACAAACAAAAACTCCCCAAAAACAAACACACATACCCTAAACCAGCGGTTCTCAACCTGTGGGTCGCGACCCCTTTGGGGGTCGAATGACCCTTTCACAGGGGTCGCCTAAGCGTGCGCTAGCCCGCCATCTTGGTGACTGGCAACGCGCACGCGTGGGGAGGGGGAGGGGGTCACGGCGGTGGGGCAGGGCAGGGGTCGCGGCATTAGGAATGTTGAGAACCACTGTCTTAGGATATTTTTAAAATCTTATTTCACCATTTGGAAAATTCTCCAGAGGACTTGGGTCTCAACGGCCTCTCGGCGGGGGTCGCGGCATTAGGAAGGTTGAGAACCACTGCCCTAAACCAACAGCAGCATCAATAGCAGTAGCAGTTAGACTTATATACCGCTTCATAGTGCTTACAGCCCTCTCTAAGCGGTTTACAGAGTTAGCATATTGCCCCCAACAATCTGGGTCCTCATTTTACCCACCTCAGAAGGATGGAAGGCTGAGTCAACCTTGAGCCGGTGAGATTTGAACCGCTGAACTGCAGCTAGCAGTCAGCTGAAGTAGCCTGCAGTGCTGCACTCTAACCACTGCGCCACCTCGGCTCTTGAATAGAGAGCATCCACCATCACCTTCCAAAATAATCCAAAGTTAAACACAAATCCCACCATATGAAATTTCCATATTTCAGCTATTACAGTTTGCAAACAATACATCAAAAATCAGAGTATTTTTCCCCAGGCTTGCTTGAATCCAAGGTATTTTTTACCCTGTACCTTTCAACACAAGATTTGATTTAGAAATGGGCTTGTGCAATTTTGTATACTTATCGCTTTGAAGCAAAAGTGTTTTTACTGACAATACCCAGTGTCAGCTTCCCCAGGTAGCCCATACAGGAAACATAACCAGGTGAGCTAATTCAACTTTATTGTAAGGCTACATTAGCAGAATCTTGCAAGTTTGAAAGTGCAAATCTCTCACCGTCTCCTTTACAGCCTGAGAAGCTAGGGAGGGTCCCTTCTGAAGTTCTTTCTCCACCCTTGTGCAGTTGGGGGCTATGCTCTCTCTTATTTTACAATTCCTTAGGCAGCATCTTTGCCCTTTGCCTTTCTCAAGATATTTTTTGCATACCATTGCACTACTAAACAACATGCACCCTGAGTGCAGAGAAGAGCAACGAAGATGATTAGGGGACTGGAGGCTAAAACATATAATGAACGGTTGCTGGAATTGGGTGTGTCTAGTTTGATGACAAGAAGGACTAGGGGGTGACAGGATAGCAGTGTTCCAATATCTCAGGGGCTGCCAGAAAGAAGAGGGAGTCAAGCTATTCCACAAAGCACCTGAGGGCAGGAAAAGAAGCAATGGGTGGAAACTAATCAAGGAGAGAAGCAACCTAGAACTAAGGAGAAATTTCCTGACAGTTAGAACAATTAATCAGTGGAACAGCTTGCCTTCAGAAGTTGTGAATGCTCCAACACTGGAAGTTTTTAAGAAGATGTTGGATAACCATTTGTCTGAAATTCTATTCTATTCTACTCTACTCTACTCTACTCTACTCTACTCTACTCTACTCTACTCTACTCTACTCTACTCTACTCTACTCTATTCTTATTTTACCCTACCCTACCCTACTCTACTCTATTCTATTCCTGCTGTCAAAAGTTGGGAGTTTGTTCCAATGCCATCCATTTATCAAAGCATACACCAGTAGCCGAGTCATCTTTGTTGTAAAAAAAATGGATTAATAAATGTTGGATTTCTGATAACTGCATTAGAATATCCATTCTGGAATTCTGGCACGTGAGGAAGCGAACCGGCAGCGAGGTAAGTCAGAACCCCCCCCCCTGGTCAGCATCTGCTACCATAGCATTATCCAGATAGGTTGGGATTCTGGTTCTTGTCATTTTTAACTGAACTGAGAAGGCTGCAGTATAGACTTGGACTTTTTCCAAAGTTTTATGGTTATTACACTATGCCAGTGTTTCTCAACCTTGGCAACTTTAACACGTTTGAAGTTCAAGACCCACAAGGCAGCATGGGGAATTAATGGCTGGCTGGTGAATTCTGGGAGCTGAAGCCCACACATTCTAAAGTTGCATTATGCCATTCCAGAATTTAGGTTCAGAAGTCAGCTTTTCTATTTAGAATAATTAAACTATCCTCAGTTCATTGAATGAATCTAGACCCAATATCAATAATAATTCTTCTTCTCCTTCTCCTTCTCCTTCTCCTTCTCCTTCCTCCTCCTCCTCCTTGAGCAATTCAAAGGGAAGGTAAAAAGGTTAATCAACAGCATTTCAATATTGTGTGAAGCCTCCCAGAAGGATCTCCACTGCTGTTCTTCTACCTATAAAGTAATCTAAATTTGGCGCACTAAGAAACTGCAGTATGAATCAGGAACTTTTGATTTCGAATGATAGAGAACTGCAGTAAATTCACCAGAAGCCTTCAGGCAAGCTCTTGCCCTCAATATAGCATCTCTCAATCTATGGGCAATTATAGAATTATTATTAAGAATAATAATATACATGAGCAGGGGTGGGTTCCACTTACCTTCTGTACCGGTTTTCATTGCAACGGAAGTACGCATTTTGCACGCATGCAATCGCTTCGCTCGTGCGCGCACCTGCATCACTTCGCAGAAATGACCCTCTGCGCATGTGCAGAACCCTCTGCACATACACAGAGCATTCTTTGCAGGGCCACGGCGACCAGAGAACTGGTTCGGGGGCGTGGACAGCCGGCCATCGCTGCCGGTTCGGTGAGCGGGTGAAAATTTCCACCACCGGTACAGGAGAACCGGTCCGAACCGGCAACAACCCACCACTGTAGATGAGGTACCTGGAATGTCCCAAAATTTATTTCAATAAAGAGATACTGGAAAGATACTTCTAGAGAGATACTGAAAAGCTTCTACTTTTTCCTCACTAAGGGCTAAGAAAAAAGATCACCAGGAGTTTGTATCTACTTGGAAAGCTTATAAAGTTATTATAAAGAAATGAAGAAGCATATAAGGTTCAACAACAGATATTTAAAGAAGCAAAAGCAGAAAATTTGCAGCTTAATAAGGACAAAGTTTTATTTATTTATTATTTTATTTTATTTGTCAACAAGTGCAAGGAAACAGGACACATGAAAAAATGGCACAAATAAATGGATATAAAGAAGCAAAACATAGCCATAAACACATAAAATGAGTACATACAAATGGGTACAATAGGACAGGGACGGTAGGCACGCTGGTGCGCTTATATATGCCCCCTTAGGGACCTCTTAAGAAACGTGTAAGGTCTACGGTAGACAGTTTAAGGTAAAAGGTATGGGGGTTAGAGAAACTAACAACAGGATCAGGTAAAGTATTCCAGACATTTACTACTCTATTGCAGAAGTCGTATATTCTGCAATCAAGATTAGAGCGGATTACATTTAGGTTGAATCTATTGATAGCCCTAGTGCTATTGCAGTTGAAATTAAAGTAGTCGTTAACAGGTAGGACGTTAAAGTAGATGATCTTGTGTACTAAGCTTTGGTCGGAACGGGTTCCAGACAGGTGAGCAGTATTCCAGGATAGGTCTGGCAAAGGTTTTGTATGCCCTAGTTAGAAGTACAACGTTACCAGAGATAAAACTTCGTAAAATGAGGTTGACAACTCTTAATGCCTTTTTAGCAATGTTGTTACAGTGACCTCTGGGGCTTAGATCTTTTGAAATCAGTACACCAAGGTCCTTGACAGAGTGAGGGTCATCTTTTAGATCGTTTCCATCCAGCTTGTATTTGATGTTCTGATTTTTATTGCCAATGTGAAGGACTGAGCATTTGTTAGCAGAGATTTGGAGTTGCCAATTGTTCGACCATTCAGATACATAATCTAGGTCACAGGTCACCAACCGGTGGTCTGCGGACCACTGGTGGTCCGTGAGAAAATTTTGGTGGTCCGTGGAGAAATCTTGGTAAACGGCATCCGGTCCGGGGAGCAGCCGGAGTTTGCTGTCCATTGCGGACGCAATGGACACTTGCCTTCCGAGGTTGGCGGCCCTTGGTGGAAACGCAGCTACTGCTGCTCTGGGGTTGAGAAGGGGAGCAGTGGCAGCAGCAGGGCTCCGGAAGGCAAGCGTATGTCCCAGGGCTGCACATGCACTCTCAGACCCCCCTCGGAACCAGAGGAGCAGCTGCAGCAGCTGCCGCCAGCTTCTAAGGGGCCTCGTGGTGGTGGGCTTCGCTGCAAGCCAGCATCCCTGCCCGACCCAGCTGCAGGCTTCGCGACGCCCATCCTGGCGCTTCCCCTCAAATAAGTTGCCTTTGCCTAAATGCTCAGCTGGGACTCAAAGCCTCCTGAGAAAAGCAGACGGTGGAAGCACACGGGGCTCTTCCCTGCTTGAGCAGCCATGAGCCCCCATGGCCTTGGCCAAGGGAAGCGCTGGCCAATCTCCAGTCTGCCCGGTCCCGCCCCTGAGAGGCTGGCGGCAGCTGCTGCGGCTGCGACTGCTCCTCTGGTTCCGAGGGGGGTCTGAGAGTGCCGCCGCCCCTTCTCAGCCCCAGAAGCTGCGTGTCCACCAAGGGCAGCAGCTGCGTCTCCACCAAGGGCTGCCCGCCCACCTACTGGCTGCCAACCTCGCAGGGGACTGGGCAGGCTGGAGACCGGCTGGCGCTTCCCTTGGCCCAGGCCATGGGGGCTCATCGCTGCTCAAGCAGGCGTCACAAAGCCCGCAGCCGGGTTGGGCAGGGACGCCGGCTTGCAGCGAAGCCCACCACCACAAGGCCCATCCACACACTAGGCTGCGCTGCCCCAGCCCCGCTCAACCGCGCTTCTTAGCTGGGCGCTGCCGGTGGCTTCCAGGCCATCCGCTCCACGAGCGAAGTGGGTGGTGTGAAGAGACAATCAGTCGCGCCTCCCTGCCCAGCCTTCCTCGCCGGGCACTGCCCCCCTGCCCAGTTCCACCTGCCGCCACTTCCTGAGAACTTCCTGGGAGATGGACGGAGCGAGGGGTGAGCGGGAGCGCCAGGCACACCCATCTGCCGGCTCTCCAGGCAGTGTCACTGTCTCCCTGCCCTGCCAAAGCCCCCGCCAGCCCCGGAGCCTGAGGCCAGCGGAGCTCCGTAGGTGCGTGCCCTGATGCTGCCCAGGGCCGAAGGCGAGAGGGGCGGCGCCAGCACCGGGCTGCCCTCCCTCCCAGAGCACTTTCTTTCTTCTCCTGCCACCGAGAAGAGAGAAAGAGAAAGAAAGAAAGAAAGAAAGAAAGAAAGAAAGAAAGAAAGAAAGAAAGAAA
>QLTV01002552.1:404090-419919 GCA_003457575.1 Thermophis baileyi | reverse complement strand
CAGGTCATGTTGTTGGATAGTAGAATTGTCTGTGGTGTTAAATAGATTTACATCGTCGGCAAAGAGGACGCAACTGCTTACAATATGATCACAAAGGTCGTTTATATAAAGCAGAAAGAGTGTTGGTCCTAGAACGCTGCCTTGGGGAACACCACTATTAACTGGTGCTGGGTTTGATATAGCGTTTCCAATTTTAACTATTTGTTGCCTGTTTGACAGGAATGCAGCTATCCACTTGTGCAAGGATCCAGAAATGCCGTAAGAACTTAGTTTTAACAGAAGTTTGTCATGTACCACAGAATCAAAGGCTTTGCAGAAATCTATGTAGATTGCATCTATTGCTTTACCCCAGGGGTGAAATGCTCCCGGTTCGCTCGTACCTGTCGATCACTGTAAAGCCGGTCGCCAAGGTAGCGCGAGGCACCGTGACGCCGCCATTTGGGTTCTTTTACCCTCTGCGAATGCACAGAACGCTTTGCGCATGCACAGAGGGTAAAAGAACCCAAATGGCGGTGTCTGGGTGGCATCTGGGTGGGTGGGCGGCGCCTCGTGCTACCTTGGCGACTGGCTCTACGGCGACCGACAGGTACGAGCGAACCGGAAGCATTTCACCCCTGCTTTACCCTGGTCAAGTTGAGAGGTCCAAATGTTTTTGCAATGTATGAGTTGCAGATTACATGACAAATTTTTCCTGAACCCAATTTGCTTATTAGAGAGTAGGTTATTTGTCACTAAGTGGAGGTTGATGGATTGGTTTATGATGGCTTACATGACTTTACAGGTGACGCAGCAAAGGGAGATTGGTCTATAATTCTCAACAAGGCCGGGATCACCTTTTTTGAAGATAGGTATGACTGTTGCTAATGACCAAAGGACAGGCAAGGAACTCATTCTAAAAGATACTTCATAGATGGTGCTTAGAGGTTCAGCTATGGCAGAGGAGAGCTTTTTTTTAGAAAGTAGGCACATATTCCATCAGGACCAATAGATAGAGATGGCTTTAGTTTGTGTAGTGCCCTTTTGGCGGTATCTTCAGTAAAATCAATGTGGATTAGATCATTGCAATTGATTGAGATATGACTAGGAAATGAGGGGGAGATGCCATTGCTGTTGACAAAGACTGAACTGAAAAAAGTGTTGAAGAGATTAGCCTTAACGGCATCATCGTTACAATCTTCACCATTTTGCCCTTTTAGAGGTGGGATGGTCTTTGAGTCTTTAAGTTTGGCGTTTACGAAATTATAGAAGGCACGATTGGATTTTGTGTGTAACAGCTCTTCTTCCTGTTTGTAGTGGTAATTGGTACATTCTGTTTTTATTTGGCGGCTGACGGGCACAAATATATTTTGGTAGGGAAATTAAATGCAAAACGCATGGAACCAGAGTAAAATATCTAGAGGCACTTCCCAGATGTCTTTTGACATACTCACTCCCAATCCCACTCAGTTTCAAGAGTAGGAAGATAAGGGATGGCTTTGAAATCTCCTGTGGAAAGGGCCTTTGGAAGACTTCTCCTCCTGGGAAATCTGATGTAAAAGAAAAACTTTGCTCTTATCTTCTATTTGCAAGTTCACATAACAAAAGTCTTGCGTCTCCATTTTTGCCTCTTTTCCAAAAGAAATAGAATCCATAGGAACTCTGCCAGAACCTCCTTATTATTGATTTATTAAATGTAAAGCAGCCAAACTCCCATCACAGGTTTGGGTGTCATGCAATATTAATCATATTCAACAATGTACAGTAAGATTGAAAAAAATAATTTTATCTCATATTGTGTGTGTATGAAATATGCATCTTTTAATGTGGATTTTAATGTTTTGTATTGACCGCTTTATATACTAGTCATTTTATTGGATTGTCAAAATTCTCTCCTTGGTTAGTTTCCACCCATTGTTTCTTGTCCTGCCTTCAGGTGCTTTGGAAAATAGGTTCTTTGTGGCAGCCCCTCAAATATTGGAACACTGCTATCATGTCTCCCCTAGTCCTTCTTTTCACTAGACTAGACAAACCCAATTCTTGCAACAATTCTTCTTATGTTTTAGCCTCCAGCCCCCTAAACATCTTTGTTGCTCTTTTCTGCACTCTTTCCAGAGTCTCTACATCTTTTTTTATAATATGGTGACCAAAACTGGATGCGGTATTCCAAGTGTGGTCTTGCCAAGGCTATAAAATGGGAAGAAATTGAAAACACAGAAGAAATAACAGATGTAGAAGAAAAATTAATTTAAGTGGACAAGGGAACAGCTAACCCACCATTCACCACACACACACAGACAACCTGGCAAGCTGCACAATCCCATCTACTCAGCTATCAAAACAGGTATTTAAATAGCTATGCTGTGTCCTAGAAAAATGAACTGGAAGATTTTCTTTTATCTCCTGGTGTATTATTGGCTAGCAGAGGGAAACATTCATTCAGTTGAAAAGAATGGAGCAACAATTTCTCCAAGGGTCAAGTCAATTTTTAGTTTCTCTCCCAGCTCAGAGACATTAAGTAGCATCCAGAGCTTTCTGGACAGATCCAGTTACTTAGCCAGTTATAACAAATCAGTTATATTTAGAGTTTAAAGTAAAGCCCTGAAGATATATGTCACGATCAGCAAAAGCTAAGCCCAAGGGCTGAATTTTATGACTTGTAAGAACAGGCTTATATTCCAAAGGTCTTTAATTATGGCTTCATTATCAACAAGAGCTACATTCAAACGGTTTTGTTTCTGAAGCTGAGATTAAAGGCTATGCTGCAGTGGTGAAATCCAATTTTTTTTACTGTGGGCGTGGCTTGGTGGGCATGGTGTGGCTTGGTGGGCATGGCTTGGTAGGCGTGGCAGGGGAAGGATACTTCAAAATCCCCATTCCAACCCCACTCTGGGGCCAGCCAGAGGTGGTATTTGCCGGTTCTCCGAACTACTCAAAATTTCCGCTACCGGTTCCCCAAACTGCTCAAAATTTCCGCTACTGGTTCTCCAGAACCTGTTAGAACCTGCTGGATTTCACCCCTGCTATGCTGGCTGGAGAATTCTGGGAGTTGAAGTCCACAAGTCTTAAAGTTGCCAAGTTTGAAGACCTCTGCTTTAAAACTGTATGGGTTGTATGGCATTTTTCTACTCTTCCTCCTCTTCTAGCAGTTGTTGGTGTGTTATTCTCTAACCTTGGCTGGATTGACACAACATGCTTAAATAAATAAACATTAACATTAACCAAGATTAACATATTGTGTAAGTGCAGCCACTGGATCCTGAACTGGCCTGGTTACATAGATTGTGTGGACCCAGCCATTCAGAAGTTCATCTTATTCTTTAAAAAGTATTTGGAGGACTGCAAAGAAAAGGAAGGGAAGGAGAAACTTTTTACCTATATTTTCTAAAATCGCATTAAGATCCAAGGTATTGCTTGGAGGAAATACCATCAGTTCCAGTAGCATTACTTTAATAATCTGTTTAGTATCCAGAATGAAAAAGGATGTCACAACGGCAACAATGATTAGCTCATAGTGTATTGTATGAGCAGACCAATCATTAATAAAGCAAGCTGAATTTTTTTCACAACTGTAACACTATTTTGTTTTAACAGACAGGAGCATATTTATGATTTTCTTGTTCAGGCATATTTATCAATCTGAAAGGCCTCTACAGAAAATGTTTTTTGTTGTTCTTGCTCTGTGGATTATTGGAGTGTTTTTTTTTTAATTAGCAGCATTTTTGTTCTACTCTTTCTCCCTTGTAGGGCTTCAGCACAATATATACATGCATAAAAAACTCTGTATTGGGCTATAGGCAATCTATGGACCTGTTATCTCTTTTTGTGGTCTTCTGAGACTTTTCTATGATGGCTTAAATGAATAAACGTTTTTGCCAAGGTCAAGTGAGAAGTATGAGGGAAAAGAGGCACAAGAGAGTCAAAAAGTCAAGGTGACAGCAGGGACATTTTATCATGCATGGTGGACTTCTGAAAAAGCGAAAAGATGCCGGATGCAAATACATAGGATGATGCAGAGAGTTTTAAAAATTAACAATCTGAAACCAGAATTTATCTTATTAGAACTTATGGATACTGACCTAGAAAAAGTTCATAGAGAAAGAGTGTGGAGAAGAGCAACAAAAATGATTAGAGGGCTGGAGGCTAAAACATACGAAGAATTGGGTATGTCAGACAGATTAACAGAGTTGGAAGGGACCTTGTAGGTCATCTAGTCCAACCCCCCGCCCAAGCAGGAGACCCTACACCATTTTAATTCCATACATATTTTGTGGACCGTGTATTGACTGGGTCAAGTCTTTTTTAAACAACACTGACAATAATAATACAAATAAGTATGTATAATCCTAATCTTCCAACTTCAACAATACTATTCTCTCTTCATAATCCTTTATCATTTTTCCCATTAATTCATTTAAACATAAATAACATTTCTTTACACCATGTATTTGCTATGCTCTATTAAATTACTATTATTTAATATTTTAAGAATTACTCA
This sequence comes from Thermophis baileyi, assembly GCA_003457575.1. Classification (NCBI taxonomy): domain Eukaryota; kingdom Metazoa; phylum Chordata; class Lepidosauria; order Squamata; family Dipsadidae; genus Thermophis; species Thermophis baileyi. The sequence continues at coordinate 415,445 of QLTV01002552.1, read as the reverse complement.
TTATTCCACCATAACTTCAATATTCCAAATGTGTAGTATTACTAATAACGCCAAATATTAACAATTTTTAATCAATCCCGGGAGTGTATTTCAAAATCCCCACAATTTCTAATCCTTAATATTTTAAATTCACAATATAGTTTAACACACTATTACTATTAATAAATAAATTAAATTACCTCGACCTAAATTTCCATCTACTAATCTTAACTTATTTTAGTTGTGGTAAGTTATATTATCTATTAATATATATATATACTACTATTTTTCCTATATGTATTTTCCCATTTTATTAATATATTTTCTCATTATCCATCATCTCTTAGTCCAATCTCTTCTTGAAAGCCAGTGATGAAGCTCCCACAACTTCTGAAGCCAAGCTGTTCCATTGGTTGATAGTTCTCACTGTCAGAAAATGTCTCCTTATTTCTAGGTTGAATCTCTCCTTGTCTAGTCTGGTGAAGAGAAGGACTAGGGGAGACATGATAGCACTGTTCCAATAGTTGAAGGGCTCCTACGAAGACAAGGGGGTCAAACTGTTTTCCAAAGCACCAAAAGGCAAGGCAAGAAACTATGGTTGGAAACTAACCAAGGAGAGAAGCAACCTAGAACTAAGGAGAAATTTTGTAACTGTGAGGGGCAATCAATCAATGGAACAACTTGCCTTCAGATGTTGTGGGTGTTCCATCACTGGAGGCTTTCAAAAAGAGACTGGACAACCATTTGTCTGAAATGGCATAGGGCAGTGATGGCGAACCTTTTTTTGCTCGGGTGCCAAAAGGGTGTGTGCGTGCGCGATAGCGCACATGCGCGTGCCCATCCCCATCATGCAATGCCCTCCCCCCACGCATGCGCGCACAACACCACCCCTCGCTGCCCTGTCCTGAAGCCTGGGGACGGTGAAAAACGGCCCAACGGCCCAACCAGAAGTTCGTTTCCGAACTTCCGGTTGGGCCGTTGGGTCCGTTTTTCGCCATCCACAGGCTCCGGAAGCTTTCCTGAAGCCTGGGGAAGGCGAAAACGACATCCCCCTGCCCTCCGGAAGGCTGAAAATCAGCTGGCCAGCGCACACATGCACGCTGGAGCTGACATAGGGCAACGCCTCGCATGCCCTCAGATATGGCTCCGCGTGCCACCTGTGGCATGCGTGCCATAGGTTCGCCATCACGGGCATAGGGTCTCCTGCTCGAGCAGGGAATTGGACTAGAAGACCTCCAAGGTCCCTTCCAACTCTATTATTCTATGTTCTAATTGGTTTTATATATGGTAACAGCAGTGTGGCTATTATATGCACAAAGATGGAAGATCACAGAGGCACCAATAGAGGAACGGATTGTGAAGGTGGTTGCATTTGCAGGAATTGATTTGTTTGATTAAGTAGGGAATTATTTTTATAAAGGAATGGAAACCCCGTATAGACTTTTTGCTGAAAATGGATAAAAATGAACTGCTGATTTGGCAATTTATTGATTAAAAAGATTTATTTATGGGAAGAACAGAACTATATTTGCAGTATGGGAGGGAGGAAATGGAATTGCTATGATTGTAACTGCAGCAATGAAGATTGGAAGTCACTTTTTAAGATATCTTTTCTTTGCTTTTTGTCACTCTTCACTTTTTCTTTTACCCTTTTATCATCTCTTCCTCTTTCTATTTTTTCTTCTATTTTTCTGTATTTTTAAAATCTTTATAGAATCTTTTTGTAATAAAGATTATTCATGAAAACAGTCCAGGTGATGGTTACAATATGGCCAAGCCACTAAAAACTCAGCCCTTTTTACCTGCATCACGATGCACATATAAAAAAAATGCTTTTATGGCATAATTGTGACTGCTACTTTTTATTCTGCCACCTCCCCTTGACACTGGTGGAAACTCTCAAACTCTCAAAATCCACACAAAAATCCTATCCCTTCATATATGATGTGACCCCCATCCACTTCGAGGCATTCCACACTTCCAAAATTAGAAAGTGTAGCCTTTGGTCTACTAAACTCACCACAGAAGACAGAGAAAATTCCCTTTTTATGACCCTGTAATCTCTTAATTCAGAGTAGAGACCCTGCAATTCCTTAATTCGGGGTAGAGTCAGGGAAAGGGGATGGAGCTGAGGGGGAGAGAAAGTGATTAATATAATACCAATGCCCAAAACAATTCACAAGATCACTTCCAATCAGCCAAGTTCAGCCAAGGGAATGATGTCTAGAAAAAGGAGTTATTTAACTCCCAAACTCCCCCAGAAAAGACAAGGGAGCCAATGCCCCAAAGTCTTTTGAGCCAATAAATGATAAGAAAAGATTTGGGGAAGGTTCCCCTTCAGTTCACAATTTCCAAAGGGCCATTTGGGTTGCTAAAATGAAAAGGGGGGGGGAGAAACACAATTACCGATAAAGGAGAATATGTGTAGTTCAGGGTTTAAATGAGCAGTCCTTGGTGCTTTCTGAGTTTGGTTGTTTTCTTGCAGACGTTTCATTACCCAACTAGATAACACCTTCAGTGCCAGAAGGGAATGGGTTTTGCAGAGTGGAGGAGAAGGAGGAGGAGGAGAGGAGAAGGAAACTCTCCAACTCTCAAAATCCACACAAAAATCCTATCCCTTCATATATGATGTGACCCCCATCCACTTCGAGGCATTCCACACTTCCAAAATTAGAAAGTGTAGCCTTTGGTCTACTAAACTCACCACAGAAGACAGAGAAAATTCCCTTTTTATGACCCTGTAATCTCTTAATTCAGAGTAGAGACCCTGCAATTCCTTAATTCGGGGTAGAGTCAGGGAAAGGGGATGGAGCTGAGCATTTACTGGCTGGATGCCCTTCCTGATGCCACGTGGAGTTCACAGCAAATATTTTTTTCTTTCTGCTCTAAGAGAAAAAAAATCTACCACTACCTAGGATTGAACTTTCAACCTTCCGAGTGGGAGGCGAACATTTTCACTACTAGGCCACGGCACTCAGCAAACCAAGGAACACAGAGACACAGAGGTAAAAGGATTCAAACTGGCAACCACAGCCACCTGAACATGGCCACCATTTGCCTTTTTTTGGGCATCACATCCCTGCCCCCACTCAAGGATGACCTTGAAGCACCAGCAAAAATATGAGAACCAAATATTATGCATTTTTAAACTCTAACATTTATTTACATGTGTTTTCATGTAGAGAGAGGGGGGGAGGGCCTTTCCCCAGGACTTCAGACCATGTGGTCCTGCTGTCCACCATTAAACCATCTTTCCAAGCAGTCACCATGCTTCCAGTGTCTTTTTCCCCACTTGGAACCGAACCGAGAAGGATATTCCTTACAACAATAGAAGAGAATAGAATTCTGCATTGGCCAAGTGTGATTGGACACACAAGGAATTTGTCTTTGGTGCATATGCTCTCAGTGTACATAGGTAACTGATGATGTTACCTAGTTTGGATGATGAAACATCTGCAAGAAAACAACCAAGCTCAGAGAGTACGAAGGACCCCCTCAGAAACATAACTACCTGGGCTTTATTTTCATAGAAAATGGGCTATGGGCCAATTTGGACAACTCTTTCACCCTAATACTGTCACTTATTCACAAACACATTAAGTCTATGCACAAGTCAGTACTGTTTTAGATATAATATACCCTTTCATTCACACCAGGAAATGATAGGTGCCACTATGAAGAAAGCCATGATAAAAACTAGCTTCATCCCAGGGGTGAAGATCTTGGCTAATTCCAAAACTGTTGTGTGTTTCTGCTGTCTATTGCTTATATATTGGTGTTAATACTATCTTAGCTGCCCAGAGTTGCAATTTACAAGTTGGGCAGTTATATAAATTGTTCAGGTAGGTAAGCAGTTAGAGGCAGCTTGTAAAAGTTTTTGATTACTTGTAGCAAATAGGTTTCTGCTGCCATTTTCAAAATTGAAAGAAAGATATGATTATTATCCCCCGGATCGTTGGTTTCACTGATTTTATACTGACAGGTTTTCCCTAACTTTCAGCCAGAATATGTCTGCCTTTAGCATTATTCTGTATCTTGCACTCTTGATAAATAATAAATAATCTTGGACTTCTTTGGTCTGCTTTTCTTTCAAATAGTTGGAGAAATTGTCAGATCTCTTCTCTTTCCAAGTCCCAAAGGTGCTTTTCTAAGAGGCAACTGGACTTTCTGGTTTTTCTTTGAAGACGTTTCGCTTCTCATTTTTCAAGAGGCAACTGGGCTTTCTGGTTTCAGAAAGTCCAGTTGCCTCTTGAAAAAAAGCACCTTTGGGACAACCATGACCTGGATGACTGAGAATCTCCATAGACATTCTCTTTCCAAGGTTAAACATGTCCAGCTATCTCACTCTTCCATTTGTTTGCAGGCTTTTTCAAGTCTGCTCCCAAAACCGAATACGGTAGATTCAAGATCGAGTAAGATGGAAAGAATTAAAGGAAAACGAAATAGTTCAATATTAAGCATGTTTACTTGGCAGTGTCCCACTGTGTTCAATAAAGCATATTCTCACATGTAGGTTCATGAGGCTACAGACTGAATATTTTTTAGGTGGGTTGATTATCCTCAAAGACTTTAAAAGTCTGGGAGCCAGTTCATAATACAACTGTGTCTAGATCATCTGGAAATTCCCTTATGAGATTTCTACTTTTAAAATAGCCTGAAGCATTCATTCATAGAGGAATCTGAAAACAAATACTATCAGAGACAGGAAAAGAAGAAAAAAAAAACCAGCAAGCTTTCTGAACCAATTTTTTTGACTGACCAACAGAGCTATATAGAGGAGCAGAAAAACTATAGAGGAGCAGTGAACTCAGAAAAAAACATTTTTTTTGTAGCTAAAGCATCTATTCACTTCATTTGAGCATGTCACAGCATTCCTAAGAATTTCAAATCTGATGCAAAAGAGCTCTAGAAAGCAAGTTTTCTTCCTAATATTAAAAATAATCCAAAGCAACTTTTAATTCTATCTCTCTGCTACTCAATTAATTAGATTTACACTATTATTTGAAAGAAGAAGCCAATTTGGCACCTGGCAAACTATTTCTAGACGCTATGGCAGGTTGCTGTTTTTGCAAAACCTGTTACGTGGCAGACACTTTTTTTTTGAAAGAGTGAAGTTGAATTTTGAAAAATCATTTCATTTTTTTTGTTGTTATTTTGTTATTCCAACTTTTCCAATTTGTTAATGACCTACTACCCAAATCAGGAACTAGTCAAGATAAACTTAACTGGAAAAATATTGTAACAAAAAAAAGAACAATGGAAAAAGATATAGAGTTGGTCCAAAGTTGAGGCCAAAATCAGAGAACTGGACAAAGGATAAATGTTAAAGACAGAAAATAGGTATCTGGCCAATGAAAAAAAAAAAACTGGGCCAAATAAGAAAAAGAAGGTTGTGGGGATCTTTGCAGATTTCTAATGAAAAATAATAAAAGTTTTAATATATTGAAAGTTTGTGAAATCAGATCATCAGCTAAACATATTATCCTTAAATTAATGATATTCAACCGAAAGCAAAGACACTGTCACATCAACAAGTAGCAGTATATAAATCAGCCATTTTAAAAAATGATGATTGAACAAAAGTCCTGATGTATTATTCCTAGTTTTTTTTTGTTCTTGTTGTATTTAACAACAATCAGAAATATACTTTCAGTTGTGATCATTCTTGCTTGGAATGAAAATATACAAATTTCCCCACAAATTTCCAAATACATGTACTAAGCAGCACTTTTCACAAGTTTGACACAATGTATTGTATATATTTATTAAAATTAGCAGTGGGTTAGGGTTAGGGTTAGGGTTTTCATTCCAGTAAACCGTTTCAAGATTTTTAAGTAATTTAGCTCTCTGGAGATTAAATAAATGCCTCAGAGATCTGAATTGCTTAAGATTTAAAACAGCTGATATTGCATTTCATCTATTTTCATCCATGCCAGGTAATTTCCAGGTCTACCTCCCCAATGCAAATTTTGAGGGGGGGGAAACCCCTGCAACCTGTGTATTTCTCATAATGAAATAGATAGCTATAGTAATATGAATTTTTTTTTTAAAAAAAGTTAACTTTAAGTTGTATTTAAACAATAGCAGAATACAAAGTATCCCAATATAGAGCTCGTAAATAAATCAGAAAGAGAAAATATACTGAACCCAATTTGTGACTCCAATGACAATGCTGGAGTGATTCCTGCTGAAATCAACAGAGAAAAATAAATTTGTAACCTGATATTGGGCACCAAGATTACCTGGGTTAATTTCAAACAAGCCTGCATAGGATTTTAACTGACAGAGCAATAACATTGTACTTAACTTTCAGGGTTCATTTAGCTAGTAACAGGATCTTTTTTTAAAAAAAAAACCAGGGTTTATGCAAAAAGAGGATGCATTTAAGTTGTCTGAGGTTTTTAATGTTTATTTCTTCTCTTTTGTTATAATGATTTTCTGATTTACTTGCTACAGACCTTCTCTTCACTTCTAGATATTGCTGTGATACAAAGTTAGGGAAGCAAAAAAAAGAGGAGTTTGAAAAGCATTTAGTTTTAGAAACCAAGAATTGCTGAGTCAGGATGCTCATTTAACTTGACTTGTCATGTTATACATGCACCTCTGCAGTTGATAGTGACATCTTTAAGGGTTGATCAATCACCCCTAAACCACAGAAAATTATAAAACGGGGATATTTTTCTCCATTCCAAGGGTTTCTCTTTATACAAACACATTTGCTATTTCCACATGTTAGATCCCAATCAGCACTCGTACTATGTTATAGGATAAAAATATTTTCTATTCTAGGAGAAAGAGGGAGAAATTTGAGGTAGGGAATCAGATTTCTGTGGCATGGGGGGGGGGGACAGAAACAACAACACAAGAGCCGCAGAGATGTCATCGGTCCACAATGTGAGCGCTTCCTGCCACAATAACACCGGTTTTCTTTAAAGGAGAAGGACCACGTGAAGAGAGAATAAAGAGAATCAGGGTTAAAGTCATAATTCCACCGTGTACCAAGGGAAAAAAAATAAGCACCATACCTGGGTTTAGATCACTAGAAGCAGGAAGCTACATCCATAGATGCTGAAGAGATGAGTTTGGAATTCTAAACCTTACACACACACACACACACACACACACTAAATGCTTGGATTTGGGGTTTTTTGGAAAGCCAGGCCAGCTAGAAGGCGAAGGACTTGGAAATGACCGTGAGAAGGCAGTCATAACAATTCCAGGTGAGGGAATACCACATGCATTTTTTTTTTTGAGGAACCCCATAGAACATCTCCTTGGCCATAGAGAGACCAAGAAAAGGTCCCCAAAGAGAGCAAAAAATAAAGCACATAGTGCAGGAGGGAATTTGGGGGGTGAGATCCCAAGTAGATCTTTCGGACCCACTTTAAAAAAAAAAAAAGACTTATTGTCTGTCCTTCACTTGACACACAGGGCATTTCAAGACCTCTCATCCAGGGTGCCGATCTTCGATTCTCACATGCTTCCCTTAACCTGGGAGAGGACCGACCTGTTGGAAAGGTCAAACCCAGAGCCAGGTGGGATCCTTAAACTTCCTCCTGAAGTTCCCAGCTGTGAACGAGGCTCTGGGACCCATCCACCTGTTGTGGCAGGCAAACACCCATTCCCCCCCCCATCCGATGAGGGGGTCCCAGCCAACCCGCCCATCCCCTCCAAACTTGACTGCGCTGCACCTTTCAAAGGCAGCTCCGGAGGTGACTTACCTGCATGTGGCCCTGATACATTCTCGCTCCGCTGGCTTCAAACTCCCCTGAGGCTGACAGGTGATGGGCTGGCTAAGGTACCCGGAGAAAGCAAAGCGTCGCGTCCCCCCTTCTTGGCAGCGGCCAGGTGCAATCACATTCAAGCAAGGCAAAAAAAAAAAAAAAACAGTCTTTCCCGGCTTCGGGAGTTGAGCTGGGAAATCTTGTCGCCTCTGATGCTCCTCTGGTGACCTCCTCCTCCTCCTCTTCCCAGGTGATCGGACACGGGGATCGTGCGCCCAGGGGATCGGGCACCAGAGTGAGAGAGAGAGAGAGGGAGAGCAAGAGAAAGGAAGAAGAAGAAGAAGAGAAAGGAAGGAAGGAAGAAAGAAAGAAAAGAAAAGGAAGGGAGAAAAGAAGGCGGGAGAAAAGCCTGAAGGTGGATTAAGGTTAAGCTAGTTGTTTGCCAGGCCAAAAGAAAGAATGAAAGAAAAAAAAAAAGGAAAAGGATAAAAAAAAAAAGCGAGGATGGAGAGCGAGCAAACTCCGCTGCCGGCGCTGCCTTTAGAACTCTGCCTCGCTCTTTTTCAAGCGAACTCTTCTGGGTTTCCTCCTCGGCCCCTTCATTTCGCTTCCTCTCCACCGCGACCCCTCCTCCTCCTCCTCCTCCTCCTCCTCTTCCTCCCCCTCTTCCTCCTCCTCCTCCTCCTCCTTCCTCGCACTGCCGCTGGACCGAGATGGAGGCGGCCTCCCTCCCTCCTTCCCTCCCTCCCTCCCGCTTTTCCCCTCCCTCCGCCAGGAGCGGAGCAAAGCAGAGAGGAGCGCGCGCCATCCGGGGACCGTTCGGCAGACCGGCGCGCGCTCCGTCCTTGCTGCTGCTGCTGCTGCTGCTGCTGCTGCTGCTGCTGCTGCTGCCGCCTTGACTGCAGAGCGCCAAGCCGGGCATCTGTTTGGTTGGCGCTTGCCTCTCGCGTTCCCTCCAGCCCGCGGCCGCCTCCGTTCGTTCCTTGCGGGCACGAGAATTTCGGGGAAACGCCTGCCGGCTTCCTGGAGCCCCGCCGCCGGGGAGAAAGGAGAGAAAGGACCTGCAGGAAGGAGTAAAAAACCGAGCTGGTCCTTGTCAGAACCTTGCCAAAGGCTGGCCTTGAAATCGTCCTGGTGGAGGCCATGATGCGTCACTCCCCCTTTCCTTGGTTTTGCAAACCTTAGGCGGCTCAGAGTTGGCTGCCTCTGGGCATGGGCAGAGTTTCTTCCCTCAGAGAGCCCCTGAGTAGTGAATAAGTAGTGCGCTTTCAGGGGTTGCTTCCTTTCCTGTCTAAAGGAAGTGTAGGATCTTCCTTTGTGCTTTCCCGTAAAATGGGAGTTCCCACGATGGCTCATTCTGGCTTGCCAAGTATTTGGAGGCACTGCTGGGGGGGGGGGGTCTTCATCCAGAAACCTTATTTCCTTATTTAGAGGCTGGGAAGGCCCAGATACATTGGGAGGGTTCTTGTATTTTTGTTTATCAAATTACTAATCTGCCCATCTCACCTAAGTGACTCTGGATGGATTACAATAAATGCAATTACAAATAAAAAATAAGAACAGAATTAAAAACAAGGTTAAAATCAGGGGGTTAGAAAGTTAAACGAGGCGAAGGGAATGCCCTCAAACCACGAACCACCCCCAGGTTGCATATCACTTTTAGTCTTGTAGGCCCAAGGAACCAAGAATGACAGGTGAATTTACTTCTGAGTGTTTTCTCTGGTGAGATCAGTCTATCAGGGCAACCAGGTCTACCCAATTATGGGATGGAGCATACTGCTTCCGCTTTCGAATCCCAGAAGGGTATGGCTAGCTGATGAGAGCTAAATAGCTTGAAATAGATCTATACTAGTCTCTCTTTATTTCTTTGTCGGTAAAACATAAATTCAACACAAAAAATTACTTCTGAGTAGTTTCTTTATTGTTGGTCGCCTTTAGACAGAATCTTGCCAGACTAAAGCAACAATCTGCATAGCTGCTAGCTATATACTCTGTGAACGGCTAAGGAGAGTCTGTCATCCTGCATAACAGAGATTCTAAATTCTGCTGACTCTTTGTCCACCACACTTAAAACCCTGTGCCAATTGGCGGAGCCAGGTTTGGCACCCTTCCAGAAGGCCAGAAAAAGGGGAGTAAGTTATTTCAAAGAGTGGAAGTAATGGAAGAGAACACTCTCTTCCTGGATTCCACCAGCTGAAATTCTTTAACTGACCAACATACCCTCCCTGCCTGACCAATTGGGAGAGGTCGATGGAATTAGGACAAGACAGTTAATTCAACACTTGATTATTGAATATACAGGGCATGGAGATTGTCCTTGAAAGACAGGAGGAAATGCTGCTATCAAGACAACAGTCAGATAAGATGGACTTCAGCCAAGGCCAAGAAAATAACGAGGAAACATCTCAGACAGGACCCTCCCTAGTTCACATGAAGATAAAGTGAGGGAGGAGGGAAGCACATTGAGAATTGCAAGATTCTTGTATTAGACAGAAAAGTAGTCCTGCCCAATATGGTATTGTTTTTTTAGTCTAGTCTACCTTGTAAGGTTAACACTGAATCAGTCCATTTTCTGCATTTTGCAGAACAGTTTAAAGCATACCCTATTCAAATGGTTTGTACCTCATGTTAAGTCACCCCCTTCCCAAACAATCAGAAGTAATCAATTTTTAATATTGTGGAGTCCTTGGTGGTATCTAAGTTTGTTTGTTGTTTGCAGACGTTTCATCACCCAACTAGGTAACATCATCACTGCTAGCATGTGTGGGGTTTATTGCCTGTTTATATACAACAATTGCCCATATAAGCAGGGCTTAACAGCCGGTGAACAATACCCTAATCAAGGAAATACCAAGAAGTAAAATATACCCCCCCACCAACACTGGAAAGGCAAGGTACCGTACCTAAAATGGAGCAAGCCCCACACTTCCTAGCCTGATGATGTTATCTAATTGGGTAATGAAATGTCTGCAAACAAACAATCGAGCTCAGAGAGCATCGAAGACTCCACAGTTCAATCCTGAGCTACATATATTCTCTTCTATTGGAAGCTCTAATACTGTCCGTACCAACAGCCACATTTTCTGGCAATAATATGTTCTGTAGACACCTCTCTAAATTTTCAAAGGCATCATGGAAAACCATGCTGCCATCTCTCTGATCTTACCTTGCATCTCCAGGATTCCAGGTTCCCTTGGAATACTTTTGGTCAGTCAAAGCGGTTATCAGATTAGCTTCCTTTTGATTGAGAACCAGCTGAATTATTTTTCTCCTGAAAGGGTCACCTCTCTGCTCAGCCATCAGAGGAATATAGTAGAGAGCAAGCTTAGAGGGCTGAAGGGTTAGCAGCACAGCTCTAGCAAGATAATATACCTACTATAGTATTCTGGGAAAACCAGAAACTTACCAGAAGTAAGGTGTCTCAGTCCCTTTCTGCATTTCTGAACAGAGTCAGTCCTGGTTGAGGAATTCTGGGAGTCCTCAGTTCACTGAATGAATCTAGATCCAATATCATCTCTGCCTCCTCCTCCTCCTCCTCCTCCTCCTCCACCTCGTTCTTCTTCTTCTTCTTCTTCTTCTTCTTCTTCTTCTTCTTCTTCTTCTTCTTCTTCTTCTTCTTCTTCTTCTTCTTCTTCTTCTTCTTCTTCTTCTT
>QLTV01002552.1:391598-403466 GCA_003457575.1 Thermophis baileyi | reverse complement strand
ATCCTCTTCATCTTCATCCTCCTCCTCCTCCTCCTCCTCCTCCTCCTCCTCCTCCTCCTCTTCCTCCTCCTCCTCTTCCTCCTCCTCCTGAATAAAAAAAATCACAATATGATCAATTAAACTTAAAAGATGGGAAGTGTGATGAAGTGATGGGTATGTTCTCCACCTTGAGCTATTTATAAAAATAATAAAGGTGGGGTAAATTAACCATAAAGTATCGATTATGAAATTTGAGGGTCATTTGCAGCTCTGGGGAATGGTTGGGGAATTCTGAGAATTGATGTCCACACAGTATTTGACATTCGTGCAGTATTTGACATCTGTTTTTATGCTAAACGTAGTCATCAGCATGTTTGTGTCAATTAAATATTCATCTTAAAAAGTCTGTAACAAATTAGTAAAGTCTAAAGAAAAAAAAGGGAGAAGCCGTTTTAGATGCTTGCACAGTGCTCTGAATTCGTTTCCTATAGGGGAAAAAATGAGCCATTTCCAGATTGGCTTCTTTGCAAAATAAATAAATGCATGAGCAGTCAATAGTGTGTCAATTTAGCACTTTGAACTTACTTAAGTCACCCCCTTGGATGGACCAAGCAAACAAAATAACCACCACTGAAATAACTATTCTAAATTAGGGAGAAGAACACATGTCTCTTCCCATCAGCCAAGGGGTGCCCACGGGATATGGTCAAGATGACAGCCACAATGTACAATGTTAGCTCCTCCCATTTTTAAGTGCAAAAGAGCCCCTCCTACCACCCTCCAGGGTTGTAAGAAGATCTGTAGGTGGCAGATTAAGTGCATAGTTGAAATAGATCCCTTCTCATTTTTCCTAACCTGCTGACCTTTTGATTGCATTGGTCTACAGCAGGGGGTCTCCAAAACGGGCAACTTTAAGACTTGTGGACTTCAACTCCCAGAATTCCCCAGCCAGCATAGGTAGCTGAGGAATTCTGGGAGTTGAAGTCCACAAGTCTTGAAGTTGCCAAGTTTGGAGAGCCCTGGATTAGAGTCCCCAAAATTCCAAGATAGAGTAGCCTATGTAAAAGGCGTGGATCATGCATAGACCATGAGTACAGTACAGTATTTCCCATTTTCAACCATCAGAATCCTGGCTAGTGGATGTGGCTGAACGTTTCAAACCAGTCTTTGTCATTTGCAGGTGAGGGTGCTACTCACCTCAAGATTTTTAGAGACTTAATTAATTAATTAATTAATTTGTCAAGCATATATGATTACAAGCAAAGTATAGACAAAGTATAAACATGATTGTATATATATATATATATAATAGTACAAGCATGATTATGAGTACAAGAAGTATGAATATATGGGTACATTAGGACAGGAATGGTAGGCACGATTGTGCGCTTATGCACGCCCCTTACAGACCTCTTAGGAATGGGGTGAGGTCGATGGTAGATAATCTAAGGTTAAAGTTTTTGGGGTTCATGCATTTCATAGCATCCCTTAAAAAATCTTAATTCCAGACCTCTAATGGACCATTTTTCTTATTTGGGTGCTGCTTTAAGATGCAAATGGGCCTGTTCGCTTCTATAGGTTTAAGGTACCTATTTTCTCCTTCAAAACGTCTATGGAGATTCTCAGTCATCCAGGTCATGGTTGTCCCAAAGGTGCTTTTTTCAAGAGGCAACTGGGCTTTCTGGTTTTTCTTTGAAGACGTTTCACTTCTCATCCAAGATCTTGGATGAGAAGTGAAACATCTTCAAAGAAAAACCAGAAAGTCCAGTTGCCTCTTGAAAAATGAGAAGCGAAACGTCTCCTCCCACAAATGACTGGACTGTAACTTTGTTGCTTGTATCCTTACGATTTACATTGACTGGTTCCTACTATGATTTGATTGCTTATTTGTACCCGGACTATCATTAAGTGTTGTACCTTATGATTCTTGACGAACTTATCTTTTCTTTTATGTACACTGAGAGCATATGCACCAAGACAAATTCCTTGTGTGTCCAATCACACTTGGCCAATAAAAAAAAATTCTAAATTCTAAATTCAAAGAAAAACTAGAAAGTCCAGTTGCCTCTTGAAAAAAGCACCTTTGGGACGTTCTCCTTCAAACCTACCTGATAGCAAACAAACATATCACCAAACAAAAGAGGTATATATTTTTTTCCATTTCAGACACTTCCATGATGTCATAAAATCATGGGCCATGCCATCTACAATGTTGATGATGAGGATAGAACGAGAAATTGTACCCATCTGGCTAAATAGGGTTGCTCACATCTCCTGTTGTGCAAATACTTCCTTCTTGTTCTAGAATAAGATAACTTCTTGAGATACAGACTTTAGCCTGCAAGTATTAGGTTATATATTTAAATGGTCCTTTGTTTGCACAAAATATAATATCTCCTTATAAGAAAAGAACAATCAACAGAGAAAGAATGCTTTTATCTGAGTCCTAGATACAGTCAATTTAGTTTCCTCCTGGCAGAATAATCTCCTGGTTTTACTTAGTCTTCTTCCTCAATTACTACATGGAATATAGTATTGTATTGTATTGTATTGTATTGCAAAGATGGGCTGCCTAAAATGGTACGTTCAATAATGCCATCTCAGAAATCTTTCTTTCAATTCTCAACTCATTCCGCAACGTGGCAACATTATTCAATCTGAAATAACAATCATCTTGGGATAAGGACTGATAGAAATTTCCCGAACAGTTTATGATTTTGCCTATACAGAAAGGAGCAGGTCCTTTTTCTCTAGGAGCTCCTTTTATTGATAAGCCGTAATCTGAAAAGTTGTGCCACGAAAAGAAAGGTTAAAAAGAAAAATTGGACTGAATTCATGTTATTATGAGAAGAACTACAGATATGCACTATTATACAAAAAAAGACCCATTTTACTTTCTGTTTCTTTGCTCGCTTTATATCTTCAGTTCATTCTTTCTGCTTTAATATCGGTATTTCTCCCCCCACCCCCTGCCAATTGTTCTACTTTGAAATGAATGTATATTTTGTTCTCTGTTTGCAAAGAATACAGATCACGACTTCGGGGGTTAATATGAGTAATGCAATGTTGTCGTGCAGCAGGTAACACTGGAAATGTTTTTAGGGGAGGGGTCCAGAGGGAGTTTTCCCCACCACCATTAAATCTGATCCCAAGACGCAAAACTGTTGTAATTCCGAGAATGTTGTTGCTATTGTCCAAGGTTTTCTTTCAAAAACTCACTTAAACATCTTGTCTCCTGTTGCTTGCACTTGTGTATGTCTATGCTGATAGTTGAGAAGCTAAAATTGCCAGGTTTTCACACTCTTATCTATTTGCAGGAGAAAAGCAAGCCAGGGGAAATCATAAATAGGAATGGAAAAATGTTGAAAAAAACCGAGAAGGCACACCGCAACATTAAATTAATCTATTGCATGTCAATGGAACTAGGAAAAACACAGTAATCTTTTAGTCCTCGTTGCTGTCTTCCTGTTGTTCTTCCTCTCAAATAAATCTACTAAATTATCTCACACTTGACCCAGTGGAATACACTACAGTTGCATTCAGACATCAGGTTCAACACAGTTCCTCAATTAATGTCAGGTCCAAAACCAAGAATGTAACATAACATTTCTTCCAGGCTGAGGGATTTTTTAAAAATTGTTTCACACCTATAGATAAAATCTTGCCAGACTGGGCACTCCACTACCTGCATCTACAATACACTCTGGGAACTCTTAGGGAGGGACTGTCTTCACCCTCTTTCTCTCACACATGGTAGCAATAGCCCTTAGACTTGTATACCGCTTCACTGTGCTTTACAGCCCTCTCTAAGCGGTTTACAGAGTCAGCATATTTGCCCCCAACAATCTGGGTCCTCATTTTACCCACCTCGGAAGGATGGAAGGTTGAGTCAACCTTAAGCCGGTAAGGATCGAAGGAATCGAACTCCTGGCAGTGAGAGCAGAGCTAGTCTGCAATACTGCATTCTAACCACTGTGCCACTACGGCTCTTGATACGATATCTGGACTGAGTTGCCTCTTATTCTTCCAGGATACTCCTTCACAATTAACCCCCTTTCTGTATTTGCACACAACATGAAACCTTGAACTAACAAAAGATTTGCCCCACAGATGATGCTCCCTTCCCAAAACACCAGAACCCCTCCCTCCTAAACTAAGGTAAAATTAGACAGCAAAAATCTGTTGTGCATAGCAGCTAAGCTTAACTGCTCTGCTGTAACATTGTCAGTTGACACACTTGGAATTTTAAGAGTCTGATAAAGGTAAAGGTAAAGGTTCCCCTCGCACATACATGCTAGTCCTTCCCGACTCTAGGGGGCGGTGCTCATTTCCGTTTCAAAGCCGAAGAGCCAGCGCTGTCCGAAGACGTCTCTGTGGTCATGTGGCCGGCATGACTAAATGCCGAAGGCGCACGGAACACTGTTACCTTCCCACCAAAGGTGGTCCCTATTTTTCTACTTGCATTTTTTACGTGCTTTCGAACTGGTAGGTTGGCAGAAGCTGGGACAAGTAACGGGAGCTCACTCCGTTACGCGGCACTAGGGATTTGAACCGCCGAACTGCCGACCTTTCTGATCGACAAGCTCAGCGTCTTAGCCACTGAGCCACCACACCCCCAAGAATCTGATAGAGACCCTCAAAAAAATGGTGGTCATTTTGGTCAGAATCACTCAGACAATCAAATCGATGAGGGTGATGTTCCATCTTTCTGACTTACTGGAATGGTATGTGGGAATGACCTTGGAAGTCGGGACAAAGAGATGCAGTCAAGAAAACAATCAAATAAAAGGCAGCTGACCCCACAGCAGGAATGTGGGAAGGGCAAGGGGCTCAGAAAAGACCCTCCTTAGTTTTTTGGGCTGGTAAGTGAAGGTGGGTAAGTGAAGATGGGGGAGAGAGATGTACTTTCGGACTTGCAAGATTCTGTTAATGTGATTTTTACAATAAAATAGAATTAGCTCATCTGTTCATGTTTCCTTTCTAATATTCCTCATAAGGCTGACGCTTACTTACCTTTGTCTTTTTTATTTTATCACGCAAAAACACATCACCTATCTGCAGGATTCAACCAAGCTGCAATATCTTCTAGATATGTCTTTTATCTCTAAATAAATTTATTTTCATGAGACATCTGGGAAATAAAACTGAAACTCCATGACACATCAACTTGTCATCTATTTTTTTTTCTCCAAATAGAAAGAATAACAAAATGGACATTTGATAAGGATGGGGAAATAAAACTTCACTTTCAAAGCTTAATATGACTGTTTTAATCAGAATAGAGCTGGAAGGAGGTCTTTAGTCCACCCCCCTGTTCAAGCAGGAGATCCTATATCATTTCAGATAGATGGTTGTCCAATCTCGTCTTAAAAACCTCCAGTGTTGAAGCATCCACAACTTCTATCTACACACAAGCTATTCCACTGGTTAATTGTCCTCACTGTTAGGAAGTTTATCCTTAATTCCAGGTTGCCTCTCTCCTTGATTAGTTTCCAACCACTGTTTCTTGTGCTGCCCCCTTGTGCTTTGGTGAATAATTTGACCCCCTCTTCTTTGTGGCAGCCCTTCAAATACTGGAATACTGCTATCACAATCTGTTTTTTTTCTGGACCATTATTGTTCTATTTACGTATAGTATTTTACTATATTTTGGAAAGTGGTTTTGTATTGGGCTCTTTTGATATTTTGTTACATGTTTAGATATATCCCCTGCTGTTTAATGAAATATGCAGAAGGGGTAGCCATGGTGGAAGGGTTAAAAAAAATTAAGATGGCCGTCAAGATCGTGCACTTGATGCATTGTTTCATTTTTTGGTGCATTGTGTAGCTTTGACTGCATCCTTGGAGCTGCCATCTTGGCTTGTCAACCCCACCATGGAAGACAACTCCCATTGGCATAAGAATATTGTTAATATATAAATAAATTTTAAACGATCATACTTGACAGACCACATGGAGCTATTTGCAGGCTCATGGATAGGAATAAGAACCACACTGGGGATCTGAATTATATGGCAAGGGAGATTCACAATTGGCTTTCAGTGAGCCATCCATCCACAAGAGAAGCACTAAAGGCTTACAACAGGTTTTTCCATCCTCTTGCCTTCCAGTCGTGTTAGGGTACAACCCTGGAATGACAGATACTGAAACAGAAGTTCAAATACTTTGACCACCTAATGAGAAGAGAGGACTCATTGGAAAAGACCCTGATGTTGGGAAAGATGGAAGGCAAAAGGGGAAGGGGACAGCAGAGGAGGAGATAGTTAGATAGTGCCATCGATGCAATGAATATGAATTTGAGCAAACTCTGGGAGACAGTGGAGGACAAGGGGGCCTGGCATGCTGTGGTCCATGGGGTCGCAAAGAATCAGAAATGATTTAGAAGTGGGATTCAGCCGGTTCGCACCGGTTCAGGCGAACCGGTTGTTAAATTACCCACCGCACGCTATCAAAGTGGATCCTGGGCACTGCGCTGCAATGGAGAAACAATGGAGAAACGGTCAATGGAGCGTGAGGGAAGGAGAAGGCCGCTTTCCCTCTTTCTTCTCCCTGCTCCTCCTCCTTCCCTCATGCCGGCTGCTCCATTGCCTGTTTTTCCATTGCAGCGCAGCACAGCGCAGCACAGCGCCCAGGATCAACTTTGATAGCTGGGGGGGGGTGTTTAATAATTTGCCTGGCCAAACTAACCCCGCAGTCTCCCCTACATTGGGCCCAGCTTCGATCATGCTGCCAACTTAATTCCTCATCCATCTCACTTTTGCCCGCAGACTGACCAACACCCCCTGCACGCAGCTCCAGTTCTAACCCCCCAATTCTTCACCTTCCCGCGCAAGCTCTCGGGAGCATCAACTCCTTGTCTCTATGGTAAGCCCCCCTCCTCGTTCCTCGGAAACCTCGCCTTTTAAAGGAGCTGCGTCCAGAAGGCTGAAACAGCCGCGAGGCCAACGTGCAGACAAGCACCCTCGGAAACAGCCTTTTGGCAAAGGGTGAAAATTTAACAACCCAGGGTCAGGTTTGCCGTTGCGGAAGGATCATCCCGCATGTGCGGTGGAGCTGGAGGACGTGGCTGGGCCACGCCTCCCACGACAGCCAACCTGACCCTGGGCGAACCAGGTTGTTAAATTCTTTGAATCCCACCACTGATCCACCACTGAACCACAACAGTTAAAAATGGTAACCATTTTCATGGCCTGATGAAACACAAGGTCTTTGAAACGAATATTTAAAAAGGATCTTGAATAAATATCCCACAATTCTAAACGTCTAGGAAAACTTAGTAAAGAACCCACAAGGGACCAAGAATTCTGGGAGTGGAATCCGAGTAGATGCAGTCTGACTCATTTACTTTACATTTTCCAGCTAATGAAATCTAACTTGGATGCTGTCAATTTGACAATGTCACGTGACAGCATAGGTGGCAGCTATTCTTCTAGTTGTAATTTTCATCTTGCAGACTCTAAGGATGAGGATACCTTGAGTGGAAATATGAACTGTACCCTTCTCAATCCTTACAAAATCCCAGTTGCTGGGGAAAAGACCCTTCCGGAAAAAGAAATTAAAAAAAAACGCAGCAAGTAATGTTTATTAACCATATAGATCTTGATGCTGGCTAAGGCTTTAGTCTCGATTAGCAACCCTTCCATCCTTTAATAATAATTAATTCAAGTGGAAAAGTCAACAAAAGTGATTAATAATTCATCTTTGGATCTCTCTTCAAGAACCGATTGCGGCTTTCTGTAAGAATCATCTTATAAAATTAAAGAGTTTTACTAAATGCTTTCTCAGGACATTAACTCCTTTCTGGATGTCATTTTTAATTATGATAAATTTAGTTTGAGATGTGCGAACTATCTCTGGACAGGTAGTCTTCTACTTATAACCACAATTGAGCCCAAAATTTCTGCTGGTAAGTGAGACATTTGTTAAGTGAATCCCCCCCATTTTATGACCTTTTTGCCATAGTTGTTAAGTGAATCACTGCAGTTGATAAATTAGTCACCCGATTGTTAAGTGAATCTGGCTTCCCCCTTGACTTTGCTTGTCAGACGGTCGCAAAAGATGATTACATGATCCCAAGACACTGCAACCATCATAAATATGAGTCAGTTGCTAAGCGTCTGAATTTTGATCACATACCATGTGGATGCTGCAACAGTCATAAGTGTGAAAAATGGTCATAAGTCCATTTTTTCAGTGCCGCTGTAACTTGAAATGGTCACTAAATGAACTGTTGTAAGTTGTGGGCTACCTGTAGTTGGAATACAATGTCCTGCAAATCTTCACGACAATCTACTGTCCCTTAATACAGGTAGTCCTCGACTTACAACAGTTCATTTAGTGACCGTTCAAAGTTACAACGGCACTGAAAAAAGTGACTTATGGCCGTTTTTCAAAGTTATCACCTTTGCAGCATCCACATAATCAGGTGATCCCAATTCAGATACTTGGCAACTGGTTCATATTTATGACTGTTGCTGTGTCCCAAGGTCACGTGATCCCCTTTTGCGACAGTCTGACAAGCAAAGTCAATGGGGAAACCAGATTCACTTAACAACTGGGTTACTAACTGATCAACTTTAGTGATTAACAATTGGGGCAAGAAAGGTTGTAAAATGGGGGCAAAACTGACTTAACAACTGTCTCACAACAACAGAAATTTTGGGCTCAATTGTGGTTGTAAGTCGAGGACCACCTGAACCGACCACATCCTGTGTCTCCGAATTTTTAAATCGGTAACAGTAAAGTTTTCAAGTTGAGCTCCACTCCTGGTGACCACGGATTGGATCTATGTTGCTTCTTGAATATGGACATTGGTTGCCATATTTAAAGTCTAAAGAGCTGTGGTGGCGCAGTGGTTAGACTGCAGTACTGCAGGCTACTTCTGCTGACTGCCTGCAATTTGGCAGTTCGAATCTCACCGGCTCAAGGTTGACTCAGCCTTCCATCCTTCCGAGGTCAGTAAAATGAGGACCCAGATTGTTGGGGGGAAAGATACTGACTCTGTAAACTGCTTAGAGAGGGCTGTAAAGCATAAGTCTAAGGGCTATTGCTATTTAATCCTGTTACTCGTGGCAGGGATTGGTAGAGGAAAAGACGAGAAAAGAATCTGATAAGATTGTGTCATAATGGATCCTGCTTTAGGCAGGACAAGGAAGAAGATGATGTGTGATATGAATGCGAATCCATGACCTAATTCCTTTTTATAAAATTATGACTGGCATCTAGTGTTTCAAATAACTAAAGGAGACTGACGTGTTTGCCAAGTGCTTCCCCCGCTCCATATTTGCATATTTATTTATTTGCTTTTATTTTTATTCCACCTGTATTTTTTTTTATAAATAACTCAAGGTGAAGAACGTACATAATACTCCTTCCTCCCCCTGTTTTCCCCAAAACAAAAACAACTCTGTGAGGTAGACTGAGCCGAGAGAGAATGTCTGGCTCAAGGTCACCCACCTGGCTTTCGTGCCTAAGGCCGGACTAGAACTCACAGTCTCCTGGTTTCCAGCCTGGCGCCTTAACTCCGAAAAGAAAACCCATATGTTAGAGTGAAAGTTAGATTGTGAAGCGAGCTTTTTGGTACCTTGTTTTCTACCGTTTTCATTTCTGAGTAGAGAGAAGTATCCTTTGAGCCATCTCTACAACCTGAAACAAATTGTCAGGCCTGGAAGCCATCTTGGGCGTTGGATCTTCAGGCCTGCCACATTTAGTGCTGTGGGAAACTGGGAGGGGGGATTGTATGGAGCTGGGGTGATATATAGTCATAATAACATTCCTTTCTCCGAGAGTCAAGGCCACTCTGCCCTGCACCTGAAGGGGTGTGACTGGGAGGCATCTCCAGTTGGGACGGTGCATTGATTGGACCATGTGATGGACATGTGGGTGCTGGGGCAGGGACTCAGACTTTCTTTTGGGTGGGGAAAACCAGAAGCTTTCAGATTCAGGTTTTCCCCAGATGTACCAATGTGACATCTCTAATAAAGTGGAACTTTGAGGAAACTCAAGTCTCAGAGTCTTCTTTCGTTGGGGGTGTTACTTGGAACCCTGACACAAATTGCATTTGAGGATAGATGGATCCAGTCACTGCTTGAGTATTTAAGTTGTAGATTTAGGCAGAATTGGCCTGCTTATGGACTAGCTATTACTGGAAACAACGAATTCAGAAGTGAAGAGGTCAGTGGAGACTGTCTTGAATCAGTCTTCACTCCTTGCGACTGTACAGTTTTCATTATTTTCCTCACAATGTGGAAGTGATTTTCTGTGCTGACAGATTTTGATCTAGAAAAGGATATTGGGGCAGTACTGGATAGTTCAGTAGAAATGTTGGTCCAAAAAAAAAAAAAAACAGGTAGTCCTCGATTTACAAACACAATTGAGCCCAAAATTTCTATTGCTAAGCGAAAGAGTTGTTAAGTGAGTTTTGCTCCATTGTACAACCTTTCTTGCCATGGTTGTTAAGTGAATCACTGCAGCTGTTACCCACACAGTTGCTAAGTGAATCTGGCTTCCCCATTGACTGTCCTTGTCAGAAGGTAGCAAAAGGTGATTACGTGACCCCAAACACTGCAACTGTCATAAATATGAACCAGTTGCCAAGTGTCAAGTGAATTTTGATCACATGACCATGGGGATGATGTAACAGTGTTAAGTGTGGGAAATGTTCCTAAGTCACTTTTTATCTGCTGTGAACTCCATGTGGCATCAGGAAGGGCATCCGGCCAGTAAATGCTCAGCTCCATCTAGTTGTTTTGACTCTACCCTGAATTAAGGGATTACGGAGTCGTAAAAAGGGAGTTTTTTATCTATTATTTATTATTTATAGGTGACAATCAACAGCTTGAATTACACAGAATAATAATGGTAACTAATACCATTCACAGGAAGTTACATAGGCAAAATGAACAATATTCATAACTACTTATGCAGTCATATTGTGGATGAGTTGTGGCTTCTGAATGATCTTCCAGGTTGGCCTTAGCTCTGCCCATTTTTGAAAATTGATTCCTGTATACCATTTACCTTGCTCTGAAACAGGTTGTGAAGCCCAGCCATAGGGAATATAATGCAATGCTCATAATCAGTACAGGGAGTAAACAACTCAATCATCTTTAGCTTAGTACATTGAAATAGAACTCTCAGCATTATTGCCTATCTAGCTAGTGATTAAACATAAATTCATGTGTACATTCATAATAAAGGGAAAGGCATGTCCATGGCAGAAACTAAATTAAATAAGTAATTAGATGCAGCCTCCACATTGTTACTTCCAGTGGATTAAAACTGATTAATAAACAACCGGTCCTTATCAGTGCTGTGATTAAGCGTTGTGTGACCTTTCTTTAAAAAATGATTAATAGGAAGGGGAATTCCTGGTGTAATTAATCTGTTGCTGTAAAAGAGCAGTTAGGAGCTTTAAGAGGACCAGGTTCTATAAAGTGTCAAGCAAAAAAAAAAAAAAACCCTTCCAGGAATTGCTGTTTTGTTCTAATGTTTAATGTTTATTACCTGTGAGAGTAATTTGATCAGAATAAGAATAGGTAGAGTCGGTCTTTCATACCTGGTCTGCAAAATCTAGATGTTCATTAGATGCCAAGAAAGTATCCATATCTCTTTTGCTGTCATCTAAGAGTCATCCGGTTTTCTGTAGCCCGGACAGGATAGAGTTACTGTTCAAGGTAATTACTTTCCTACTCTCTACTTTGTTTTCCAACAGTCCTTACAATGATAGAGTACAACCAGGAAAACTATTCCAGCTACTATCTATCTATCTATCTATCTATCTATCTATCTATCTATCTATCTATCTATCTATCTATCTATATATCTATATATATATCTATATATCTATATATTTAACTATCTATATATCTATCTATCTATCTATATAAC